>LR738710.1:438149288-438270356 GCA_902687465.1 Secale cereale | reverse complement strand
GGGGGCGGAGGAGGTGTCCGGCTCGGCCACGACAGGAGGCGGGCGCGAGGCGGACTCTAGCCGGAGTCGGAGGCGGTGACGCGGCGCTGGGCCGGCTGGGCTCGGCCCAGTCGGTCCGACTCACTTTTTTTTTTAAATAACCTGACACAGAAAACTCAAAAATAAAATACTAAACGGAGACGAAAAATTCCGAAATAAATTTTCACCATCCTCTAATAAAATTTAGGACAAGGTGAACATTTTTCCTGGGCCTAAATGCAATTTTGGAAAACGCGCCTTTTTCCCTATGCAAATAAATCGCAAATAAATCCGAATAAAATCCAAAAGTGATTTTAATATTTTTCCTCCAATATTTCTTTTATTTTTGGGAAGTCATATTATCTCCGCTCAAATATTTTATTAAGAAATATTTTTAGGAGAGAAAAACTATTAAAATCAAAGTGATCTCCGTACCGGTATTTGAGAAAACTCAAATACGAAAACGGTAGAATTCCCAACTCTCTCCGTAGGTCCTTGAGTTTCTTAGAATATTCGAGGATCTCAACTCACAAATGCAATAAAAATATGCAATGCAATATGATCTATGTATAACATTCCAAATTGAAAATTTGGGATGTTACACCTTGTGAGGGTTAAAACAACACACTTGATGAAAAATCGTTGTGGTTTTTGTATGTGTAGATAAGAACGGTTTTTGCTAAGCCCGTAGCAGCCACGTAAAACTTGCAACAACAAAGTAGAGGACGTCTTACTTGTTTTTCCAGGGCATGTTATGATGTGATATCGTCAAGACGTGATGAGTTATACGTTATTGTATCAGATGATCATATTTTGTAAATTATCGGCAACCGGCAGGAGCCTTACGGCTGTCTCTTTATTGTATGAATTGCGAAGGCCGTGTAATTGCTTTACTTTATCACTATGAGTTAGCGATAGTAGTAGTAGCAATGGTTGGCGAGACAACCACGACGCTACGATGAAGATCATGGTGTCTAGCCAGTGACGATGGAGATCATGATGTTGCTTTGGAGATGGAGATCAAAAGCACAAGATGATGATGCCCATATCATGTCACATATTTTGATTGCATATGATGTTTATCTTATTATGCTTCTTACTTTGCTTAGTATGGCGATATCATTATAAGATGATCCCTTACCAAATTTCAAGGTACAAGTGTTCTCCCTGAGTATGCACCGTTGCGAAAGTTCATCGTGCCGAGACACCACGTGATGATCGGGTGTGATAAGCTCTACGTTCAAATACAACGGGTGTAAGACAGTTTTGCACATGCAGAATACTCGGGTTAAACTTGACGAGCCTAGAATGTACAGACATGGCCTCGGAACACTAGAGACCGAAAGGTCGATCGTGAATCATATAGTAGATATGATCAACATAAGATGTTCACCATTGAAAACTACTCCATCTCACGTGATGATCGGACATGGTTTAGTTGATTTGGATCATGTGACCATTTAGATGACTAGAGGGATGTCTACCTAAGTAGGAGTTCTTTAGTAATATGACTAATTAAACTTTAATTTATGATGAACTTAGTCCTGGTAGTATTAGCATATCTATGGTGTAGATCAATAGCTCGCAATGTAACTCGTTTATTTTTATATGTTCCTAGAGAAATATAAGTTGAAAGATGATAGTAGCAATGATGCGGACTTATTCCGTTATCTGAGGATTTTCCACGTTGTTGCACAGAAGAATTATATCCTTGATGCACCGCTAGGTGACAGATCTATTGCAGGAGCAGATGCAGACGTTATGAACATTTTAACAAAAGCTCGGTATGATGACTACTTGATAGTTTAGTGCACCATGCTTTACGGTTTAGAACCGGGACTTCAAAAATGTTTTGAATGCCACGGAGCATATAATATGTTCCTACGAGTTGAAATTGGTATTTCATACTCATGCCCGTATCAAGAGGTATGAGACCTCTGACAGTACTTTGCTTACAAGATGGAGGAGAATAGCTCAACCAGTGAGCATGTTCTCAGATTGTTTGGGTACTACAATTGCTTGAATCAAGTGGGAGTTTCCAGATAAGATAGTAATTGACAAAGTTCTCTATTAACTATCTCCAAGTTCCTAGAACATCGTGATGAACTATAATATGCAAGGGATGACGAAAGTAGTTCCCAAGCTCTTCGCGATGCTGAAATCGGCGAAGCTAGAAATCAAGAAACATGATCAAGTGTTGATGGTTAACAAGACCACTTGTTTCAAGTAAAGGTCAAAGGGATACAAGGGGAACTTCAAGAACAATGACAAGCAAGTTGTCACTCCCGTGAATAAACCCAAAGCTAAACTCAAGCCTGAAACTAAGTGCTTCTACTGCAAACAAAATGGTCACTGGAAGTGGAACTGCCCTAGATACTTGGTGGATAAGAAGGATGGCAAAGCGAACAAAAGTATATTTGATATACAGATTATTGATGTGTACTTTACTAGTGTTCATAGCAACCCCTCAGTATTTGATACCGGTTCAATTGCTAAAATCAGTAACACGAAACGAGAGTTGCAGAATGAACAGAGACTAGTTAAAAGTGAAGTGATGATGTGTGTTGGAAGTGGTTCCAAGATTGATATGATCATCATCGCACACTCCCTATACTTTCGAGATTAGTGTAGAACCTAAATAAATGTTATTTGGAATTTGCGTTGAGCATGAATATGATTTGATCATGTTTGTTGCAATACGATTATTCATTTAAAGTCATAGAATAATTGTTGTTCTGTTTACATGAATAAAACCTTCGATGGTCATACACCCAATGAAAATAGTTTGTTGGATCTCGATCATAGTAATACACATATTCATAATATTGAAGCCAAAAGATGCAAAGTTGATAATGATAGTGCAACTTATTTGTGGCACTGCCGTATAGGTCATATTGGTGTAAAGCGCATGAAGAAACTCCATGCTGATGGGCTTTTGGAATCACTTGATTATGAATCACTTGGTGCTTGTGAACCATGCATCATGGGCAAGATGACTAAAACTCCGTTCTTCGGAACAATGGAGCGAGAAACTCACTTGTTGGAAATCACACATACTGATGTATGTGGACCAACGAGTGTTGAGGCTCGCGGCGGGTATCGTTATTTTCTGATCTTCACAGATGATTTGAGAAGATATGGGCACCAGTCTGAAATATTTGAAAAGTTTAAAGAAATTTTAGAGTGAAGTAGAGAATCATCGTAACAAGAAAATAAAGCTTCTACGATCTGATCGCGGAGACAAATATTTGAGTTACGCGTTTGGTCTTCATTTGAAACAATATGGAATAGTTTCACAACTCACTCCACCCGGAACACCACAACGTAATGGTGTGTCTGAACGTCATAAACCGTACTTTATTAGATATGGTACGATCTATGATGTCTCTTACCGATTTACCACTATCATTTTGGATTATACATTAGAGACAACTGCATTCACGTTAAATAAGGGCACCATCTAAATCCGTTGAGACGACACCTTATGAACTATGGTTTGGCAAGAAACCAAAGTTGTTGTTTCTTAAAGTTTGGGGCTGCAATGCTTATGTGAAAAAGCTTCAACCTGATAAGCTCGAACCCAAATCGGAGAAATGTGTCTTCTTAGGATACCCAAATGAAACTATTGGGTACACCTTCTATCACAGATCCAAAGGCAAGATATTCGTTGATAAAAATGGATACTTTCTAGAGAAGGAGTTTCTCTCGAAAGAAGTGAGTGGGAGGAAAGTGGAACTTAATGAGGTAATTGTACCTTCTCCCGAATTGGAAAGTAGTACATAACAGAAACTAGTTCTAGTGATTCCTACACCAATCAGCGAGGAAGCTAATGATGATGATCATGAAACTTCGGATCAAGGTACTACTAAACCTCGTAGGTCAACCAGAATACGTTCCGCGCCAGAGTGGTACGGTAACCCGGTTCTGGAAGACATGTTACTAGACCATGATGAACCTACGAACTATGAGGAAGTGATGATGAGCCCAAATTCCACAAAATGGCTTGAGGCCATGAAATTTGAGATGGGATCCATGTATGAGAACAAAATGTGGACTTTGGTTGACTTGCCCGATGATCGGCAAGCCATGGATCTTTAAGAGGAAGATTGACGTCGATGGTAATGTTACTGTGTACAAAGCTCGACTTGTTGCAAAAGGTTTTCGACAAGTTCAAGGTGTCGACTACGATGAGATTTTCTCACTCGTATCGATGCTCAAGTCTGTCCGAATCATGTTAGAAATTGCCACATTTTATGAAATCTGGCAAATGGATAACAAAACCGCGTTCTTTAAGGGATTTATTAAAGAAGAGTTGTATATGATGTAACCAGAAGGTTTTGTCAATCCTAAAGGTGCTAACAAAATGTGCAAGCTCCAGCGATCCATCTATGGACTGGTGCAAAGCATCTCGGAGTTGGAATATATGCTTTGATAAGTTGATCAAAACATATAGTTTTATACAAAATTGCGGTGAAGCCTGTATTTACAAGAAAGTGAGTGGGAGCACTACAACCTTTCTGATAAGTATATGTGAATGACATATTATCAATCGGAAATGATGTAGAATTTTCTAGAAAGCATAAAGGAGTGTTTGAAAGGAGTTTTTTAAACAAAGACCTCGGTGAAGCTGCTTATATATTGAGCATCAAGATCTATAGAGATAGATCAAGAAGCTTGATAAGTTTTTTTCAATGAGTACATACCTTGACAAGTTTTTGAAGTAGTTCAAAATGGAACAGTCAAAGAAAGAGTTCTTGACTGTGTTGCAAGGTGTGAAGTTGAGTAAGACTCAAAGCCCGACCACAACAAAAGATAGAGAGAGAATGAAAGTCATTCCCTATGCCTCAGCCATTGGTTCTATAAAGTGGGAGCAATTAGCTAGAGTAGCTCCGTGCAGAGCATTGTAGACACAGAAATTTGCAAAATACATACGGATCAGAATGTGGCAGACCCATTGACTAAACCTCTCTCACAAGCAAAACATGATCACACCTTAGTACGCTTTGGGTATTAATCACATGGCGACATGAACTAGATTATGGACTCTAGTAAACCTTTTATTGGTCAAATGACGATGTGAACTATAAAGTGTTAAATCACATGAGGATGTGAACTATTGGTGTTAAATCACATGGTGATGTGAACTAGATTATTGAATCTAGTAAGCCTTTTATTGGTCACATGGCGATGTGAACTATAAAGTGTTAAATCATAGGATGTGAACTATTGCTGTTAAATCACATGGCGATGTGAACTAGATTATTGACTCTAGTGCAAGTGGGAGACTGAAGGAAATATGCCCTAGAGGCAATAATAAAGTTATTTTTTATTTCCTTATATCATGTAAATGTTTATTATTCATGCTAGAATTGTATTAACCGGAAACTTAGTACATGTGTGAATACATAGACAAAACAGAGTGTCCCTAGTATGCCTCTACTAGACTAGCTCGTTAATCAAAGATGGTTATGTTTCCTAACCATAGACATGAGTTGTCATTTGATCAACGAGATCACATCATTAGGAGAATGATGTGATGGACAAGACCCATCCGTTAGCTTAGCACATTGATCATTTAGTTTTATTGCTATTGCTTTCTTCATGACTTATACATGTTCCCGTGACTATGAGATTATGCAACTCCTCAATACCAGAGGAACACCTTGTGTGCTATCGAACATCACAACGTAACTGGGTGATTATAAAGATTCTCTACAGGTGTTTTCGAAGGTGTTTGTGGTGTTGGCATAGATCAAGATTAGGATTTGTCACTCCGAATGTCGGAGAGGTATCTCTAGGCCCTCTCGGTAATACAAATCATAATAAGCCTTGCAAGCAAATGACTAATGAGTTAGTCACGGGATGATGTATTACAAAACGAGTAAAGAGACTTGCCGGCGACGAGTTTGAACTAGGTATGATGATACCGACGATCGAATCTCGGGCAAGTAACATATCGATGACAAAGGGAACAACGTATGTTGTTATGCGGTTTGACCGATCAAGCTCTTCGAAGAATATGTAGGAACCAATATGAGCATCCAGGTTCCTCTATTGGTTATTGACCAGAGATGTGTCTCGGTCATGTCTACATAGTTCTCGAACCCGTAGGGTCAGCACGCTTAATTTTCGATGATGATTAGTATTATGAGTTATCTGATTTGATGACCGACGTTTGTTCGGAGTCCCGGATGAGATCATGGACATGACGAACAGTCTCAAAATGGTCGAGACGTAAAGATCGATATATTGGAAGGCTATATTCGGACATCGGAAAGATTCTAAGTGATTCGGGTATTTTTCGGAGTACCCGAGAGTTACGGGAATTCGTATTGGGCCTTAATGGGCCATACGGGAAAGGAGAGAAAGGCCTCAAGGGTGGCCGCGCCCCTTCCCCATGGACTGGTCAGAATTGGACTAGGGAAAGGGGATGCCCCCTTTCTTCCTTCTCCTTCTTCCTTCCCCTTTCCCTATTCCATGTGGGAGGTGGAATCCTACTAGGACTAGGGAGTCCTAGTAGGACTCCACACTTTGGCGCGCCCTATGAGGGCCGACCTCCTCCTCCCTCCATCCTTTATATACGTGGCCAGGGGCACCCCATGGACACACAAGTTAACATCTGTTTTAGCCATGTGCGGTGCCCCCTCCACAGATACACACCTTGGTCATATCGTTGCAGTGCTTAGGCGAAGCCATGCGCCGGTAACTTCATCATCATCGTCACCACGCCGTCGTGCCGACGAAACTCTCCCGTGACACTCAACTGGTCAAGAGCTCGTGGGACGTCATCGAGCTGAACGTTTGCTGAACGCGGAGGTGCCGTACATTCGGTGCTTGGATCGGTTGGATCACGAAGACGTTCGACTACATCAACCGCGTCACTAGACACTTCCGCTTTCGGTCTACGAGGGTACGTAGACACACTCTCCCCGCTCGTTGCTATGCTTCACCTAGATAGATCTTGCATGGTCGTAGGATTTTTTTTGAAATACTACGTTCCTCAACAGATCCATGGTGATGGATATGAGAATTACCCATAACACTTTCCAAAAACCTAATTCATCCTTTCCGGTGCAGGAAACCTACTCTCCCCTCTTGCCCACGTTCGGGATGGAGTGGACTACGATGACGATATAAATAAACAAAGAAGGCAAAACACTTACTTGTTTTCAGTGTATCTTTGGTTGCGGCCAGTAAGCCATATATATATAGAATACCCAATACGACCTCAAACAATTCACAAACATGTCACACGCCCATGGCCGATGAGACGAGGTGAGTGTGCGCTTGTGGTGTTCTTTTCTATGCTCAACACATCACTTAGTGGAGTGAGACTCCGCCATTTAAGTTGATCTCATACCATCTTCACTCTTTTCTGAAATGAGGATCATAGAACAATTGTTCTACTGTAATTTCATTAATTAAATAAATATGTACATACAAAAATAGAAAAGGGTACAAAGAAAAACTACTCTCTAACCAATTCCAGCTCGTGGAATATTTATGGGAAATTAAGATTGGTGTGCTAAAATCCAAGTCTTGAAAGCTTCTCTATGCTTTGCTTTTGTTCTGAAGGTGATCAGATTCAAATCGGTCCTAAGCAAGTTCTCCAAGACTAAAGGGATGGAGCTTGAGCTTTGAAAATTTTGGAGTTCCTCTGCATCCAGATATGCCAACGACTCATGATAACAATGCTCTTTGAAAATTGAGGCGGGTAAGCATTTGACATGATCAAGATCTCATCAAATACATTAATGCCCCTCTTCCTGTCATGAATAAGAGAGTCCCAACAGTTGAGAGGGAAATGGCAGTCCTAGAAAATATGAAGGCTTGTTTCCTCACAACAACTATTGCAGAGTTCACATTTATAACTGGTTAGGTGAAAAAAATATCTTTGTAGAAGACTTCGAACATTCACCCTGTCATGAATCATGAGCCAGACAAATATTTTGTATCTTAGCACTCAACATTTTTCCAAATCCTTCTGAAAATTGGAGGGGCATGTTCTTGCCTTTGCAATTGATGATACAACCTTATAGAGGAGTAATCTGCACTTTGTCAGGGATAACATGAAATGATCGATATGGTTGACTAGAGGGGAGGGGGGGTTGAATAGGCAACTACCAATATTTAGCTCTTTTAAACAAATTAGGTTTAGTAAAAAATAGGTTGTCTAGCAACTAGGCGAACAACCTATATGATGCTAACAACAACAACAACAATACAAGCAATTAAAGGATATAACACAATAATAGCTTGCATAAAGTAAATGTAAGAGATAACCACAAGTGGAGTCGATGAACATGATGATGTGTTACCGAAGTTCCTTCCCTTTAGGGCGATGTATGTCTCCGTTGGAGTGATGTGAAGACACAATGCTCCCCAAGATGCCACTAGGGCCATCATATTCTCATCACGCCCTTGCACAATGCAAGATGTTGTGATTCCACTAGTGGTGCGCTTGAAGGCGACGATCGAACCTTTACAAACAAGGTTGGGGCTCTTTCCACAACTTAATTGGAGGCACCCAATACCACCACGAAGCTTCACCACAATGGATTGTGGCTCCGAGGTGACCTTTCCCGTCTAGGATTCCCAAACACCCAAGAGTAACAAGATCCGCAAGGGATTAGTGGGGGAAATCAAATATCTCTTGGTGGAAGTGTAGACCGGGGCCCTCTCGAGCAAAATGAAAGCACAAGTGCTCCCTTGATGATTTTGGTAATTAATGTCAACATATCTCTTGTTGGACTAACAATTTCATCTAGAATATTTCAGACAAGTTCAATAGTGGCATGGCAAGGACAAGAAGAGGTGGAACCCTTCAAAATGCGAAGGACGT
This sequence comes from Secale cereale, assembly GCA_902687465.1. Taxonomy (NCBI): domain Eukaryota; kingdom Viridiplantae; phylum Streptophyta; class Magnoliopsida; order Poales; family Poaceae; genus Secale; species Secale cereale. The sequence continues at coordinate 438,261,496 of LR738710.1, read as the reverse complement.
GGACTGGCAAAATCTGAAGACTCAACATTTTTGGTTAAGTGATCCAAGATGACATTGAGTCCATAGGAAAGCCAATACTATTAAAAGGGGATGGAGTTTTGATGACGATCTTGTTGCTCAAGTGCTTAGTGATATTGCTCCAAAACCCTCAAAATCTGTCCTAAACCCTAAATCCATCCCAGTTCCACCGAAAGTTCCCCATTCGAACCCATTGAGTTCATCTGAACACTGCCACTTCCAAACCCTAACAAATTAGAGTCACCGATATGGTTCTAGATCACACTGGTTTGGCTTTCCCAACTCTCTGTAACTTGTTGCAATTATTTTGGTCCCACTGAGTTTTGCAATTGGTCACACTGAGATGGCTTGCCAAACCTTCTATAACCAGTTGCAATTATATCGGTCCCATTGAGTTTTGCAATCGGTGCTATCGAGATGGCTCGCCAACCTTTCTGCTGCCTTATTCCTTCACAACGGTTCTACCGAGTTGACGCAATCGGTGCCACCGAAACAAGGCCTGTCTTTGCCATTGCACATCGGTCCCTTTGAGTTGTTTCCATTCGGTCCCACCGAGACCTCCAACGTTCATATCATTTACATAGGTCGGTGCCACAGAGAATTCTGATTGGTGCCACTAAGTTGGATCAAAAGTGTGTAACAGTTGAATTTCGTATGGAGGCCATATATACCCCTCCACCCCCTCTTACTAAGTAAGAGAGCCATCAAAACGTGCCTACACTTCCACTACTCCTATTCTGAGAGAGATCCACCTACTCATGTGTTGAGATCAAGAGTTTCCATTCCTACCATTTGAACCTTGATTTCTAGCCTTCCCCAAGCTGTTTTCCGCTCAAATCCTTCTTCCACCATAGTAAAATCTGCAAGAGAGAGTTGAGTTTTGGGGAGACTATCATTTGAAGCACCATAGGAAGGAGTTCATAATCAACACATCGTATATTACCTTTTGGAGAGTGATGTCTCCTCGATTGGTTAGGTGTCGCCTGGGAGCCTCCGGCATGATGTGGAGTTGAACCAAGAAGTTTGTAAGGGCAAGCAGATCTCCTACTTCATGAAGATATACCCGAGTGAGGCAAGTCCTTCGTGGACGATGGCCATGGTGGGATATACAAGGTTGCTTCTCTGTGGACCCTTTATGGGTGGACCCCTCTAGGGACTCACGTGGTCATTACCCTTCGTGGGTTGAAGTCTCCATCAACGTGGATGTACAATAGCACCACCTACCAGAACCATGCCAAAAATCTCCGTGTCACCCATTATGTTTGCACTTTCCAACTACCATCCCTTTTACATTCTTGGACTTGCATGCTTTACTCTTTCTGTTGCTTATGCTTGTTGTATGCTTGTGTGAAATGTTCCTTGTGCGCCTTAACATGTGCTAAAATCAACTACAATTGAAAGAATATAAAAAACTGCAACTTTATCTTGTATAGGGTCTAATTCCCCACTCTAGACCCATTTTCTTGATCCTACAATTGGTATCAGAGCTTTGGTCTCCATAGCTCTGGTTTAATCACCTTTGGAGGAAAATGGATGCGACTACTTTGGGGAGTCTTAGTTGTAGAGTGCTCGTTCTCAATGGAGAGTATTAAAACTTTTGAAGGGACGAAATGCTTGATATCTTAGATAGATTTAACTTGAGCAAGTATGTTCATACTCCCTATATGCCTCCTATTGATCCCTTGCGTCCTACCCTGAAGAGGAAATTGATATGCTTCGTAATCTTAGAAATGTCAATCTTATCATTAAAGGATTACCTACTATTGTGCTTATACAAATGCAAAACTTTGAATGTGCTTACACTTTGTGGAAGGATCTAGAGATGCGCTATCCTAATTATTCTCTAAAGAGCCTTAATGTGATTCTTCAAAAGACCATTACTTTTCATGAAATGGACCCTAGTGATCCTAAATTTGATGAATGTCTATCTGAGCTTCATGATCTTATGCGTGCTAAAGGAGATGTTAGAACCATTGGCAACATCATCATAAAAGCTATTAGAATTCAAAAACTTAAACATTGTCATGATCAAAATTCTAATGAATCATTTGATCTAGGTGATGATCATATGCATGATGATGTTGAGCATGTCTATTATGATGAAGATGAAGAATTTGACATTGAATATGAGAAGACTATGAGGAATCTTAGTCTCATGGAAAATCTTCGCAATTACGTGGCCAGAGGAAAATAGTGGATTCTTGATAGTGGATGTACTGATCACATGACCGGAGATAAGGACATGTTTCGTGTGATTTCCAACAATGATGGTCCATGCAAGTATGTGAATTTTGGAGATAACTCCAAGGGTATGGTACTTGGCCTTGGTAAGGTGGACACATCCAATGATAGCTCTATTCAAAATGTTACGGTCGTTGAATCTCTTAGTCACATTCTTCTTGCTGTATCTAGACTATCCGACTTTGGTTTCAGTGTTCTATTTACCGAAGTCCTCGCAGTCTTCGGGCTTGTTGCACCAATGAAGAAACCTTTGTCCTGCACCTCGGGAACCTGCGCCTGCGCTGTCCCCCTTGCACCAAAACGGCAACTGCGCCGCTGGCACGCGCTGGCACCCGCTGGCGCAGTGCGTCATTGCTTGGGTCACTACCTCCTCCTAAGCCAGGCTTGGCGTTGGATTCTCCGCCCCTCCGGAGCGACCTAGCCGAGGCCGCTCTTGAGGAGGTCTTGACGTCGTTCTCCTCGCGAGGTCTAGCCCCCTCGCGAGGGTCTTGAGCAGCTGGTCGACCAGCTGGGCCATACCAGGCCGTGGCAGGAGCGCGCTGCGGCCCGTAGACAGGCAAGCCTGGGTACCCTGGTTCCCAGGACGCCGACAGTAGCCCCCGGGCCCAAGGCGCGCGCGGAGTTGGCGTCGAGGCGAAGCCTTAGTCAAGGATGAAGCGCCACGGGCCCCAAAAGGCTACGGGCCAGGCTGGCGTGTGACGGTTGGATGGGACGTGGGCGACTCCGCTTCCCACATAGTCTTGGCAGTCGTGCATTTTGCCAATCGCACAACCGATTTCTTGCTACCGCCCGTGCTTTCCTGCCCTCCAATCGCTTTCTCCCTTTCCTTGCCTTCTCTTCCCCCTCCTTCCTTGCCACCATGCCGCGCAGGGCCAAGAAGAGGGGGGACAACGAGTCTGCCATGCCGCCGCTAGCGCTCGAGCCGGTGCTGGGTCACTCCCTCGTGGTGAACCAGGAGGGTCTAGATAAGGTGCGTCGTGCCTTGGCTGACGCATCTAATGAGGGGGGGCCGACCCGGGTCTGGCTTGCCTCCCGGCCGATGGCGGAGCTAGGTGCCAACGACATCCAGCTCCATCTCCACTCCATCTTCGGGGGTCTCCTCCCCCCTTTTGCTGCCTTCTTCTATGCAGTGCTCACGCATTACCGGATTCGGGCGCTGCACTTGGACCCTGGGTCCATCATCCTCCTCTCCGGCTTCGCGTTTCTGTGCGAAGCTTTCGTTGGCGTTTCCCCGTCTGTGGCCCTGCTTCACCACTTCTTCGCCCTCTCCTTGGTCGACAGGGGGCAGCGCTCGGGGTGCGTGTCACTGCACTTGGTGGAGGCGACTGCTGCCTCCAGAATCGACTTCTCACTTCACCCGACCAGAGCAGGATTTCGCCGGCAGTGGGTGTACGTTGATGCTGTTGCGTATAGCCCCCAGTTCCACCTTCCCGATGCGCCGGCGGTGCCGAACTCGGGCTGGGGGCATGAGGCCCTCTCGAATCCGTGGGCGGAGCCATTTATGCGTCGGCTGGCCAGCCTGAGGAGAAACGGATTGACCCTGGTGATGGTGGTGAGGGACTTCCTTGTCCTCCGTGTCGCCCCACTTCAGCACCATTCTCGCCCAATGTGGCCCTCTCAGGTCTTGATGATCATGCGCGTCTTTAGCGGAAGCAGCTCCCCCCTGAGACGCTCCAGGGGCTGTTGCGGCTGCTCATCGGCGGGGTGTCCGAAGCACGCCCTGTCTCCGCGACTCCCTTGTACTTGGCTCCTGTGGCCGGAAGAGCTTTCGCTGAAAAGATGCCCCGCTTCGATGCGTGGGGACTGTTGCCGGGGGGCGCCTCTGATCCTCATGACGATCCCATGGTGGTGGCGCCAGGGCTCGCGAGCCCATCCTTCCCTTCTGGGGCGGACACGTCAAGCGGAGCCCCTGGCCTAGGGTCCACTCCGCCCCTGGAGCAAGCGGATGAAGCACGGGCGGCGGTGTCGACGGAGGTGGCGGAAGGTACCGAGGCGCCCCTGGCTCCTGAGGTGACTGAAGGGGAGGCGCAACAGCCTCCGGTCGAGGCGAGTCCAGAGGACGTAGCATCGGGGAACGGAGCGTCGGCCGCGGGCGTCCGTCGCAGCCCTGCCCCGAGCCTAGGCGCATCTGCCTCAAGCGGCCTCCTATCGTCCTTCGCGGTGCTAGGAAAGAGGCGGAGGTTGAGGGGCAGCTACGGCCCTGCCTCGAGGGCTCTGAAGAGGATGAGGCTGACTGCATCGGGCAGGTGCGTGTGCCTCAACTCTTCCTTTCTTTCCCAGTATGGTTCTCCTGACCACTTGCTCCGCAAGGTCTCCTCTGGCTTACTCTCGAGCCGCTCAGCAAGGCTCGCAGAAGCCTCTGCCCGCATCCCTCCTCCGGACCATGCTGGGTCTTCGGGAGGCCTCGTGTACGCTCTCGAGGTCGCGCCCGGACCTTGTTACGTAGGTCATGCTCCCAGCCCCCGAGTGCTTCTAGGGCAAAGCAGCTCTTGGTGCGTCGGGGGCCCGTCCCGTGCCCCGGGGCTTGTCTTCACCATGGATCAGCAAGCTCTTGGGGCGGCCTGGATGGCTGACCGCCCATCAGGACCACGTCTGCCCCTCGCGCCGGAGGCAGCGCACTCTCCTAGGTTTAACCCCGAGGCGCACACTGAAGGAGAGGGAGAAGGGGAGCCCCCTTTGGGCAGCGCGGATGTCGAGGACGAGCCCGGTCGCCTCTTGGAACTTGCGCTGCGTAGGAGCGTGGTCCGTCATGATCTTGTGGGGGAGGCGTCAGACGCCCTGAAGCATCTCGAGGTCGAGGTTGCTGAAGTGGATAGGCGTGTTGAGGCCGAGGGTCTGCTTCTAGCGAAGGGCTGGCGCCGTTTGAGGACCGCCGTTAACATGAGCCAGTTGCAACATGAAACCGCCCTAAAGAAGGTGGAAGTGTCCGCCACCGCGGCTCAGGAGGCTTGCGACCGCACCCTGGAGGAGGCCCGAGACGCCGACCGCCGCCACACAGCAGCTGAGGAGCGTGAGCATGAGCTTGAAGCCTCGAACGCCACGCTCGAGCGTCAGGTTCGCGCACGAAGGGCTACCCTCGCGGCACCTGCGGCCGGTGATGACAGCCCGACAGGCCTCTCGGCGCGAGAGGAGGCGCTGGCACTCGAGGCGATGTAGCTGAACATGGAGCGCGAATGCCTGGAGACGATGGAGCGCTAGATAGCCGAAGCCGAGGGAAACCTTGATGATCGCGAGGACGTCGCGAGGAAGGCTGCCAGGGAGGCAGAGCGTCTACGGAAGGATTACCACGAGAAGCTGAGGCCTCACGAGACTCGCTTTGCTGATAAGCGCAAGGAGCTCCAGAAGGAGGTCACGGCTCTCAATAGCAAACTGGCGAATGTCAAGCGCCGTCTGCAGTTGTCGGAGAAGGCTCGCGCCACAGCCGAGCATTGTGAGCATGTGTCGAAGGAAGCTTGTGCCGTGGCGGAGCACCGCGAGCGGTCATCGGAGAAGGCTCGTGCCACCGCCAAGGCGGAATTGTCCTGCTTTCACAAGCAAGTGGAAGACATTTCCACCCTCGCGGCCCGGAATTCCGAGGAGGCCGCGCGAGCCCGTGGAATGCAGCACACCCGCTCGAAGATGTTCGAGGCCCTGCGGCACCGGGCCGGCCGAGCCCCGAGTGAGCTTCTTGACTCGAGGGTCGACGACCCTAGGGTTGACGATGACACCGGATATCTCAGGTTCTTCACCAGAGTGGTGGAGCGTTTTGAAGGCGGGGTCGTGAAGGCTCAGCAGCTTGTCGAGGAGCAGAGTCGCGGCGTCCTCAGGCGTGCGGTCTCTCGCATCTTTGGCACCTTGCTCCGTCTTGACTCTCGTACGAACTTTGGTGCCTTGTTGAAGCCCACGCCTGAGGCGGTCGGTGGTCCCTTGGAGGGATGGGTGAGCGATCACGTGGACGTGTTGGTGACGGAGCTCGTTCCAGCCATCGATGACGCGCCGGTGCTTGAGGGGGGCGACGCCGACGGCTCTGACGAAGATGTCGATGCTTAGTCCAGCTCCTGCTGTAAGTTTGTTTTTGGTTGTGGCTCCAGGGCTAAGATGAATGTCACAAGACTTAAGCTTTTGATGATGTAAGAATGGGTTCGAGCATTGTAAGAATGGGTATAGGCACTCCCTTGTGACGTTTGTCTCTGAGGCTAAGACCTTAGGCCCTTGCTGCATTTCCGAGATGAGCGTCCGCTGACCTCGTCCGGGCGCGCCTCGCGAGTACCTGTAGTGGGCGCAAGAGTGATTGGCGGTCTAGCCGCGGGCCAGACAGAACGTGCACCCGCGCCTCGGGCCCTGCTCACGAGGAGTGATTGGGCGGGGTCGCGGACGTAGTCCGCCTCAGCCGAACAAGGCGAAAAATGGACTGGGCGAAGGAAAACTCAGCGAAAATCGCAAAACACGGACGAAAACTCTCCCCCTTTATTTCAAGAAACGAGTCGGGCAGCTGCGGGATCGGCTTGGAAAAGCAAATACAGAGGAGGCAAAGGCGAATGGCAAAAAGGAGGGGCCGCGTCCGGCCCCTGAGCAGGTCTTCGGTCTTCTCCCCAGCACGGAGCGTAGGGCTACCACCGACGGGTGTGGGCATAGCCATTGGAGGGCAGTGTCGACGGCCAGCGCGGAGCATGGTGCATCCACTAGGACGTGGGAGGGAGCCCCCAAGGCCCTAGGGCGACGCTCCGGGGACTCGGGGCGTGTACGACCCCACTCATTATTACGTGAGAGTGTCACAAGCGGAGATCTTCTAACGTGCCCACCCCTTTGCTTTGACAGCCCCGCCCCGCACTAGTCCACTCCCGCCATGAACTCACCAGAAGGCAGCATTCATGAGGTGGGACACTACGCATGGTGGGGGGATGGGACCTTAGCTATAGGCCCCCCCGCCGAGGACTAGGTACACCGCTTATGCGATCTCCGAGCGTGTTTCACCCCTGGGGGCTAACGTCGTCCGGAGACGCGGTGTCCTGAGGTGCGAGGGGGACCCCGCCCTACCCACACTCCTAATGGCCCCTGAGCCCTTCCTGATCAGGGTCGGGCCCAGCGGATACGGGATTTCGTGAGCAGGGGGACGGAGCCGCGGTCTTGGGCCCTCCCAGTGTGCGTAGGACGGGCTGCCGTACCGCCTCCATACGCACCCTTCGCAGCCCGGGGGGTGGTGCGCCGGGAGGCGTGGTGTCTTGAGGCTGAACGGAGGGAGAGAAGGCTCCTCCCCACGCGCATCATACCCGCCGCCGGCGAGCCCCTGGTGAAATCCGCGGCGGGCTCATGCGCGACGAATCACGTGTGAGGGGACGAGGGCCTGACCCGAGCCTTCCCTTCCCTTTCTGTCTTGACGCGGTACCTGGGGTGTCTCCTTGGCCTGCCGAGGCCCGGGGCCAGAGATGCTGCCAGCCCGAGGCCTACGGCTCGTCCCACGTGTGCTGGCCCTTGCAGGAACCCGCGGTGCTTCATTCGTGCTCCATGGCCGTCGGTGGCGACGGCGGAGGGTTGAGGGCAAAGAGCGGGAGGTCTGTCCCCCGGCCTTCTGCCCCTGAGCCCCATCGTGCCGGTGCCTGATTGCATCCGGCGTCGGGCATAGTCCTGCGGTTGTCTCCTGATGGTTCCTCGGCGGGGACGGTACTTGAGTACAAAGGGCTTCGAGGCAGAGGGACGGCGTCATACGTAGGGTTCAGGGGATCATACCCCATGTCGCCCTCGTAGGTCGCCGCAGGTCTTGACCACACGGGCGACCGGGCGCGGCTGGCGCGGCACCCGGTTCCTGGTGTCGTTGTGTGGAAGCAGAATGGCTCGGCTCCGGTGCTGGCGGCATTGAGGAGCCCGGCCACCCTGAGGATCAGCACATCGTGGCCGATATCGAGTAACCGGCACCTTAGAAGCTCCCTCACCACCTGCAATGCGGCCCTCATGTTTGCCATTTCGCGCCGGTCCCGTGAACTTGCTGCCGCGTGCTTGGCGGCCGGCGCCGCTGCGCGGCTTTGGCGTCGTGTGTGCGGTGGGTGCTGCCGGTCCCCGGGCAGCGGGTCGGTGATGCTTATCGTACCATCGGCCCCGATCAAGGCCGGGTGACGGCGAGTCCCGTAGCCGAAGGGCGACGTTCGAGCAGCGCGAGCGTCGCGGGCTTTCGCGCGCGTCTGATGTGCTTCCGCCATCGAGGTCGCGATCCGTTGAAGCTGGGCGACGCGGGGTCGATGGACGAGAGCGGGACGAGGTCGTCGGAGAGGCGAGATTTCGACACGCCCCCTACCTGGCGCGCCAAATGTCGGATTACGGGCTCCGCAAACCCAAGAAGTTCGAACACAGGAGCGTGAGCGAAGATCTCTCCCACTCACGTCTACCTAGCGTCTCGCCCTCGCCTAGTGAAAAGATTCACGCAAACAACAAGTGTAGCACGCAAGAGTTTACCCAGGTTCAGGCCACCTTGTTGTGTAAAACCCTACTTCCTGCTTTGGTGGATTGGCCTCAGGAGGGCTAGAATATGAACTAGTACAGTGGTTCCTGAGCAGGAGGCAAGAGTTCTTGCTCCGTTGCGTGAAGGCAGAGTTTATGGATCTGCTCCGTCTCCCCTTCATAGTGGGGATCCTAGCTACTTATATAGGCGGCTAGGGTCCTCTTCCCCCGAAATGTTTAGGCGGGAAGGAATCCCACAACTGCCATTTTGAGCGGGAACACAAGGACGTTCCTATCCTGACAAAAGCAGTTTTCGCCTGCAAAAGGATCCGGCGGTGACGAGGTGGTGGGATCGGTGGTGACATCCTCCTTGTCGTCCTTGCGGTCTTCGGTCTTGTTGCACCAATGAAGAAACCTTTGTCCCGCTCCTCGGGAACCCGCGCATGCGTTGTCCCCCTTGCACCAAAACGGCAACTACGCAGCTGGCACGTGCTGGCACCCGCTGGCGCTGTGCGTCATTGCTTGCGTCACTACCTCCTCCTGAGGCAGGCTTGGCCTTGGATTCTCCGCCCCTCCGGAGCGACCTAGCCGAGGCCGCTCCTGAGGAGGTCTTGACGTCGTTCTCCTCGCGAGGTCTAGCCCCCTCGCGAGGGTCTTGAGCAGCTGGTCGATCAGCTAGGCCGTGCCAGGCCGTGGCAGGAGCGCGCTGCGGCCCACAGACAGGCAAGCCTGGGTACCCTGGTTCCCAGGACGCCGACAATGCCAAAACAATAATTTAATTGCTTTTGAAATTATAATAGTTACAAACCATTTTATTTAAATGCCAAACTTATTGTGGCAGTGGCCTAAAAGACCAAACTAATAATGGTGCAAGTTTTACATTTTATAAAACTAATTTGTTATAAAAATAAATACAATACATAACAATTAAAAAAGGAAAACAAATAAAAAAGGAAAAAGGAAAAAAATGCCCTGGGCCTTGGCCCACTAGACCGGCCTGTTGGGAAACGTAGCATGCAATTTCAAAAAAATCCTACGCTCATGCAAAATCTATCTAGAAGATGCAAAGCAACAAGAGGGGGAGAGTGTGTCCACGTACCCTCGTAGACCGAAAGCGGAAGCATTTTACAACACGGTTGATGTAGTCGAACTTCTTTTCGTTCCGACCGATCAAGCACCTGACGCAGGGCACCTCCGAATTCTGCACACGTTTAGCTCGATGATGTCCCTCGAACTCTTGATCCAACAAAGTGTCAAGGTAGAGTTCCGTTAGCACGACGGCGTGTTGACGGTGATGGTGAAGTGATCCGCGCAGGGCTTCGCCTAAGCACTACGTGAATATGACCGGAGGTGTAAACTGTGGAGGGAGGCTCCGCACACGGCTAATAGATGTTGTTGTGTGTTCTAGGCGCCTCCCCCTCATATATATATATATGAGAGGGAGAGGGAGCAGCTCTCGGTGTCAAAACCGACAGATATCAGGTAGGGGGTCCCTAACTATGTGCCTGAGGATCGATGGTAACAGGGGACTGGGGACACGATGTTTACCTAGGTTCGGGCCCTTTCTATCGAGGTAATACCCTACTTCTTGCTTAATTGATCTTGATGAATATAGGGTTACAAGTGTTGATCTACCTCTAGATCATAATGGCTAAACCCTAGAAGTCTAGCCTATGATGTTGTAATTCTGGCCCTGCGAACTAAACCCTCCGGCTTATATATGCACCAGAGGGACCTAGGGTTGTACATGACCATCTTGCAGAGGAAGGAAACATTACAACCGAACTTAAAACTTGCCAATCTACACACATAGGAGTCCTATCCAAATACGAAGGATAATCTTCAGCGATGTCTTCACGGCCCACCAGTCCGGCCCATAACAAGTAATACGGCCACCCGAGGACCCTTTAATCCAGGACTCCCTCAGTAGCCCCTGAACCAGTCTTCGATGACGATGAGTCCGGCATGCGTACTGTCTTTGGCATTGCAAGGCGGGTTGCTCCATCCGGACATATGAAGTTTACTTCCTGCACAAAGGAACTATGTCCGACTCTGCATGATTAGTACAACCCTTAGCCGCAAAGGCAATGTGTCAAAACAAAACAGTGTGTCTTTACTGACAACTTTTCTAGCAAAACGTCATGTCTGACCCTTTAATATTTCGAACCATTTTCTTGGCTTTGGTTTCGCGTTTCGAGGCATAGCCCCATTGGCACGTCTTGTCGAAACAGAGATCTTGCCTGCTTATTATGGGATTCTCATCAATATGACATGGTAACCCAACTATGCCTTACGCATGATCACATCGGGAACCAACGAGTTTTATGGCTGGAGTGGGGGACGTTTGGTATGTACCGTCTATAAAAGGACACATATCCTTCCCCTTTCACCTCACACCCTCCTCAAGCCCTAGCTTCCCAATCTCTCTAGCCACATCGCCCACAGCTCCAGCGCACGCAGCTCTCAACTCCTCCACCATCGCCTCCTTCTCCAGCAATGCCTGGATCCGTCTCCAAAGGCAAGTGGGAGGCTTCCACGCTCACAGAGAAGACCGTGAAGAATCTCCGGAGCGCGGGCTACCTTGTGGACAACATAGCGCATTGGATTGTCCATAGGAATCAGGTAATCCCCGTCCCTGAGTCGGGTGAGAGGGTGGTATTCATCCCTCACTTTATTCGGGAGCTGGGATTTCCGCTTCACCCCTTTATCCGGGGCTTCCTATTCTTCTACCGGCTAGATTTCCATGATCTAGCCCCGAACTCTATCCTCCACATATCTGCTTTTATAGTCGTATGCGAGGCTTTCCTCCGCGTCCCTCGACATTTAGGTTTATGGCTTAAGACCTTCAATCTGAAGCTGTAGGTGGTCATCGAGTAGCACGCGGACTGCGGGGGAGCTATGGTGAGCAAGCTCCCGAACGCCACCTGGCCCAAGGGGGGCCTTTGTAGAGACCAACAAGATATGGCAACACGAATGGTTCTACATCACCGAACCTCGCGATGCCAAGTGGGAGGCTGCACCCGAATTCAGATCCGGACCCTTGGAGAGGCTTACCTCATGTACCACCAAGGGCCTTGAATGGGGGTCTCAGACGGAGGTGAAGACACTCCAAAACCAGATCTCCATCAAGATGGCGAAGGGCACCCACCTCACTGACATGATACAGGTGATGATCTTCCGCCGCACTCTTCCCTGCCAACTCCGAGCTTCCCACCTATGGGAGTTCAATCCGGAGGGATCACAGACCTTGAAGCGCTTCTTCGGCACCACGCACGAAGTTACGTGGAAGCGACTCTTCAAAGCCCAGAAGGAGTGGCCTAAGGAGACCGATGACAAGGGCTACAACAGCGTGGCCTTGGCCTCAGAGGTAAATATAGTTCTGCCGAATATGTACCCTGTCCATATTTCAATTATAACAGGAGTTAGAACTTTTACGTTCCATTCAGGCCTGAACGAATAAAGCGGGGTGGATCAAGTGTCCGCTCCGTTGCGTGAAAACCCAGCCACTCTCCAATTGAAGGCGATGCTGGTTTTGGCGCCGTACAAGGCGCCGACGAAGAAGGCCAAGAAGAAGGGCAAGGAGGTCAAGAGCGACCCAGGCCCTAAGGGTCCTACGGACACACTGTCCGGAGAGACCGACGCCCACTCCTCCCACAACGAAGAAGAAGAGGAGGAGGAGGAGGAGGAAGAAGAGGAAGAGAGCGACCCCCATCAAGGCAAGGGGGAAGAAGAGGGCGGCTCCCGTCTATGCGGGCAAGGGGGCACCCAGGAAGAAATTGAACATCCCGGACAGCTTGGATTCAACATCCGAGCATAGTTTCCGAGTACAACCCAGGATCAAGACCCTGGCCGAATCGTAAGTATACAAACATGTAGCTGTTGTGTCCGGCTTAATCAGCTACCATTGTCTAAGCAACTAAACTCCTTTATTTTGTAGCCCTCCCCGCACATTCCCCGAGGCTTCACTATCATCAGGGAACTCTCTACCAGCTGAGATGGTGGAGAGCGACACGCCCCTGCGGGCTCAATCGCCCGTCCTAGGGGATACCGAAGTGTCCTCCTTGCGGGCGTCCCATGTACGAGCAGGTGGGAGCGGGGCGGATGAGAAGGCACCCGAGGCGAACACCTCGGCCGCCGTCAGCTAAGGGGGAGCAATCCCTATGGAAACCGACGGCGGGGAGACCGAGCAATCCGGGCTCTTGCCGAACACTATTCCAGAGGCCAGTACGACTCCTGAATTGGGAAGTCAGCCCCCTACGATAGGAGGAGGAGCATCAGCTCCGGCGGCGTCCTCCACTAATCCGGAGGCGCCGAACACACTGGAGGAAGCACTACAAGGTGCTTCCATCGTAGCTGAACACCGTACCCTGATGGGTGTGGTGATGGGAATGATTCAGTCCGCCAAGAACGGACTGAATGATGCCTTCAACAACCTACTGACAGGCTTCGAGGTATGCGATGTAATATTCTTAAAAGAACTTCATGTTTTATTTGCACAAGGAAACAAACCTGTATACGGACAGTAGCCCCTGATACTTTGTTTGTTTCGAAAAAGAATCGGATAGAGGATCCATACAGTGTCAACTAATATTGTACTTATTATTTTTGAACAGGCTTCCCTGGTGGCGGCATCTTCCCATGCCACAAAGGTTTCTGAGCTCAATTGGAAGCTTGAATTAGGTGATGAGGAGCTCGACCACGTCAACAAGCGGTTTGATGCAACACAAGGTATGCAGATTTTCAAATAATTATTATATCAAAAGATAATGTGCTTTGATTGTAAGAGTATGAACTCATTATGTTATGCGATTATATCACAGTTGGCGCTGCTAAGGTCGAGACCCTCAAGGGCACACTTGCAGAGGCCAAGAAAGAGGCCGAGATAAACAAGGCGGCCGCTAACAAAGCGGTTGCCGATCTGGAGGCCAAACATACCTCCCGCCGGCGACATGAGTCTCGGTTGACCGAAGTCGAACAAGAGTTGCGACACGCTATTCGCAAGTGCAAGGAGCTAGAGCAAAAGACTTCAGATCAAGCATCCAAACTCAAAAAGGCAGTCAACACGGACAAGGAGGTGCGGATCGAGTCGCGCAGTGCGCGCAAGGAGATCAAACAGGCACGGCAGATAGCGGCTGGTAAGGCCTTTCTTCTGCAGAGTATCTTTGGAGGTCAGAGGTATCTTACACTGACGCGATTGTGGAGTTCTCTAGGCGCGTTTGCGGATCTCCCAAAGAGCATCACCAATGCCGCCCAATTCTTCCGAGCCCAGGAGGGGAATAGCACGGAGAAGCTGTTCTGGTCGCAATTTCTTGCTTCAGAACATCCAGTACCTCTAAACGACCAGTTGAAGTAGCTGGTTGAGCTGCACGACATGACGGGTACAACCATGAAGGACTTGATAGTCCGGCTATGGCCCACTGAGCCAATCCTGAGTAGCTACTTTGGATTGGTGAGCCGGCTCGTCGATATGAGGCCACGGGTCAACGCTGTGAAGCGTTCGGCCTGTATAGAAGGTGCACGGATGGCCTTTGCTAGCGTCAAGATGCACTGGGCGAAGATGAAGGCCGCCGAAGTGGCAACTACTGGCCTGCCGGAGGGCAAGGATCATCGGAGGCCAGAAAGGTACTTCGATGATGTCCTAGAAGGAGCCCGCATTGTAGAGGGCCAGTCCTCAAAGGACATATTCTTTGAGTAATTGTATTCAGATTGTAAAGACTAAGCTTATGAATCGATGTCTATATAATTTTGCGCTTTATGTTTCAAGCGACTTTTCCTCCCGTGTGGCCATTTATAATGTCTGAAAATTTTCCAGTCATCGGCTTCAACCCCCATGTAGATACTACACGGGTGTTCGGTATTGCGCGTGATCACTCTTTATCCAACGTCTTGGTCCATAAAGGAGGTGTCTGCGGAGCGAACCAGGCAATCATACTATGCGGCTTTATTTCTTTCACTTAGCCACAGGAGGTTGACTTGTGGGGATAAGTACTAGCCCCTGGTGCGTGTGACGCTATCCGAATTATGGTGCCCACTTTACGCGGTTGGGAGAAGACCATCCCCTCGTATAACACGAGGTAGATTGCTAACGATCGTAGTATAACACTAAGTCACCAAATCGCAGACCAGCTCTCGCTTATCATGACAGTTAGTTTTCAGCTTTCTCTACTGAGGTACTTTACCGGATGAGCCAGAAATACAATCATAGTAGTTCTCCCTTTATTACCTTAGCCGAACAATGCGGAACGTAAGGTGGTAAGCACAGGAGCTAGGCAACCCAACTATAGACCCAAGACATGATTCGTAGGCAATGCATATAATGCAATATCCGGGACGCCGAAAACTTCTCTATTGGTGTTCGAGCTTGGAGGTGTGCCAGGCCAAATACAACCCCTGATATTAAGTCCAGGTTTAAGGCACATGTGGAAATCTGACGTAGGGAGAGAACACAAGTGGTAATAAAACGAACTCCAAGTGAATTGGAACCAAACTGCTTCTTTCATATCCCGCTCAATATGGCGAACTGCATAGTTACAGATAATGCCAATAACATCCTGGGCATTTTACATGCCAAAAGAAGAAAAGAAACTTAAAAAGGGGAAATGTTTACACAGAGCCTGAATCTAACGAAAAAAGAAATTTTGACGGGGAGCCCTGATGCACGTCCGTGTCGTTTCTCCTTTGTAATATATCCTTGAAGGGGGAAGTTATGATGGACGCCTGCGAAAAAAGGAAAGAGAACTGTGGAAAAGAATGCCCTGCACAGCCGTAGATAAGGTGGGTTCTTTTAATGAACCTTTGTAAAGAAAATATATTTTAGAGTCCGAACAGGGTCAAGCCGAACTATGGACTGTGTTTTATGCAGTGTGCCCCGTCGCCGCCCAAGGTATTTTAAGGGCGTAATTGTGTACGCGAGGTACGTATGCTACCACCTTGTAAGGCAATTGGTAGGGGCGTAACTGCTAATCGAGCTGGGTTTCTTGTGAGCTGCGGCATTGTAGTGCTGGACGGACACGTTTAGAAGTGTCTCTGGTCTTGGCGACCGATGAACTATTCGGCTTGAATAAGCCACTTTGAAGCTCGGCTTCTAGGGCCGTAGTGTCCTCCTCTGTACGGAGGGAGCGCTCCATGTTTCCATTGGCCTTGATGATGCCGCGTGGTCTAGGCATTTTGAGCTTTAAGTAAGCATAGTGCTTGACTGCGTTAAAGCGGGCGAAGGCCGTTCTCCCGAGTAGTGCAAGATAGACACTTCGGAAAGGAGCGATGTCTAAGATTAACTCACTTCAAAAATTGTCTAGAGAACCGAATACTACTTCTAGTGTTAATGAGCCCGTGCAGCGGGCCTCTATGCCAGGTATCACTCCTTTAAAGGTAGTTCTGCTAGGCTTGATCCTTGACGGGTCTATCCCCATCTCACGGGCAGTGTCTTGATATATCTAGTTGAGACTGCTGCCGCCGTCCGTAAGGACTCGTGTAAGATGATATCCGTCATTTATATGATCAAGTACTAGTGCCGACGAACCTTCGTGACGGATACTGGTTGGGTGGTCCCTGCGATCGAAGGTGATCGGATAAGCCGACCATGGGTTGAACTTGGGGGCAACGGGCTCTACGGCGTAAACATCCCTGAGTGCGTGCTTGCACTCTCTCTTAGGGACATGGGTGGCGTAGATCATATTCACCGTTTTTACCTCAGGGGGAAATTTCTTCTACCTCCCAGTGTTCAGTTGGAGAGGTTTGTCTTCGTCCTCGTTTTGGGGTCCTTTCCCTTTGTGTTCGGCATTTAACTTGCTGGCCTGCTTGAAAACCCAACAATTTTGGTGTGGTTGGCAGGTTTGTCAGGGGTGCCATGAATCTGGCAAGGTCTCTCTAATATCTTGTACAAGCTAGATGGACTATCTCTGTTGCTATTGATTGGCTTCTTCCGTTGAACATACCTGGAGCCACTGAATCCGGCGTTTACTACCGTGTCATCTATTTCTCCATCATTGTTCTGACGCTTGTTCTTATTGTGTCGTGGCTTGCCATTGTCATCCTTGACTTCGGAGGTGCCAGGGTCACTGGTACTGTTGCTTCTACGAGCTAGCTAGCTGTCTTCACCTGTGGAAAAGCGGGTCATAAGTGTAGTAAGGGCTGCCATTGTCTTTGGCTTCTCCTGGCCGAGTTGTCTTGCAAGCCATTTTGTCTCAGATGCTGTGTTTGAATGCCGCTAAGGTTTCGGCGTCCAGACAGTCGACAATTTGGTTCTTTTTAGTTAAGAACCAGTTCCAAAGCTTGCGGGCTAACTCCTCGGGTTGCTGGATTATGTGACTTAGATCATCAGCATCCGGAGGTCGAACATAAGTCCCCTGAAAGTTAGCTCGGAAAGCATCCTCTAAATCTACCTAGCTTCCAGTGGAGTTCTCTCGGAGGTTGTTCAACCAATGCCGAGCTGGCCCTTTCAGTTTGTGTGGTAAGTATTTAATGGCATGGAGATCATCTCCACGAGCCATGTGGATGTGAAGAATAAAGTCTTTGATCCATACCGCGAGTTCTGTCGTTCCATCATATGCCTCGATGTTGACAGGTTTAAACCCTTCCGGAAATTGGTGATCCATCACCTCATCGATGAAGCACAGAGGGTGCACGGCACCCCTATATCGTGCGACATCGTTGCATAGTTCGGACGAAATTTGTGTTTGGTGCTGACCCCGAACTTGATTATATCCAGCGTGCTTGGTTTGATAGCCACCATCCCGTACGGGAGCATGTTCTCTTGATCCGTATATTGATCTGGCCTGACCGACTTTTTTATCTAGGTCCTGACGTAAATCGTACTTCTGGCCCTGAGTTGTTGTGTCCTTTCCTTTACGGTGGGGAGGTGCAGGATTGTGTACGGCATTGCTCGCCGCTTTGTCCCGTCCATGAGGTGGTCGGTCCGGTTGATCGGCATGATCGTGCCTCGACGGAATTGGCGGAAGGGCCTCATTGTCGAATTGGGGCAGCAATTTGCGTTTGGGATAGATCTTTGTTTGGTGCTCATGGCCGTATTTCTCTTCGGCGCCTAGCACTTTGTTCCATCTATCATTGAGCGTATCCCGCTCGGATTTAACCCGCTGCAGCTGTTTTTTCAAGCTCCTTGCTGTAGCAATAAGCTGTTGCTGAAAGAGTTTTTGTTCGAGGGTTCCTCTGGGACTATGAATTCCTCGTCTCCCAGGCTAACATCCTCTTCGGAGACAGGTAGATAATTACTGTCTTCAGACTCATTGTGATCGGCGAGTTGTTGGGGACTGCATTGTCCATCCTCCCGCTCATCCTGCTCCACCGCTAGCTCTACGGGGTCCTCGCTTCTTCCGGATCTTCATTGTCTCCGGTGCCGGTCTTACTTTCCTTTCCTCGACGCGATCGTGAGTGGTGCTTTTGGCGCCGACGTTTAGGAGGTTCTGTCGGTGTCAAAACCGGCAGATCTTGGGTAGGGGTCCCGAACTGTGCGTCCGAGGATCGATGGTAACATGAGACTGGGTCACGATGTTTACCCAGGTTCGGGCCCTCTCGATTGAGGTAATACCCTACTTCCTGCTTGATTGATCTTGATGAATATAGGGTTACAAGAGTTGATCTACCTCGAGATCGTAATGGCTAAACCCTAGAAGTATAGCCTAGGATGTTGTGATTCGGTCCCGACGGACTAAACCCTTTATATATGCACCGGAGGGACCTAGGGTTGTACATGATCATCTTGCAGAGGAAGGAATATATTACGCCCGGACTCTAAACTTGCTATTTTACAGATATGGGAATCCTATCCGGATACGGGGGATAGTCGTCAGCGATAATCTTCACGGCCCACCAGTCCAGCCCATAATGAGTAATCCGGCCACCCGAGTACCCCTTAATTCAGGACTCCCTCAGTAGCCCCTGAACCAATCTTCGATGATGATGAGTTCAGCTCACGTACTGTCTTCGGCATTGCAAGGCGGGTTCCTCATTCCGAATGCGCTGAAGTATTCTTCCCTGCACAAATGGACTAAGTCCGGCTCTGCATGATTAGTACAACCCTTAGCCTTGAAGGAAAAGTATCGAAAAACGGACACAGTGTCTTTACTGACAACTATTCAGTGAAATGTCATGTTCGACCCTTTAATATTTCGAACTGTTTTCTTGGCTCCAATTTCGCATTTCGAGGCATAGCCCCATTGGCACGTCTTGTCGAAGCAGAGATCGTGCCCGCTTATCGCGGCATCCTTATCAATATGACGTGGGTAACCCAAACGTGCCTTACGCACGATTGCGTTGGGAACCGATGAGGTTTACAACTGGAGTGGGGGGATTGTTGGAATATGCCCTAAAGGCAATAATAAATTGGTTATTATTATATTTCCTTGTTCATGATAATTGTTTATTATCCATGCTAGAATTGTATTGATAGGAAACTCACATACATGTGTGGATACATAGACAAACACCATGTCCCTAGTGAGCCTCTAGTTGACTAGCTCGTTGATCAATAGATGGTTAGTTTCCTGACCATGGACATTGGATGTCGTTGATAACGGGATCACATCATTAGGAGAATGATGTGATGGACAAGACCCAATCCTAAGCCAAGCACAAGATCGTGTTGTTCGTATGCTAAAGCTTTTCTAAATGTCAAGTATCTTTTCCTTAGACCATGAGATTGTGCAACTCTCGAATACCGTAGGAATGCTTTGGGTGTACCAAACGTCACAACGTAACTGGGTGGCTACAAAGGTGCACTACAGGTATCTCCGAAAGTGTTTGTTGGGTTGGCACGAATCGAGACTGGGATTTGTCACTCCGTGTGACGGAGAGGTATCTCTGGGCCCACTCGGTAGGACATCATCATAATGTGCACATTGTGATCAAGGAGTTGATCACGGGATGATGTGTTACAGAACGAGTAAAGAGACTTGCCGATAACGAGATTGAACAAGGTATCGGGATACCGACGATTGAATCTCGGGCAAGTACTATACCGGTCGACAAAGGGAATCGTATACGGGATTAATTGAATCCTTGACATCGTGGTTCATCCGATGAGATCATCGTGGAACATGTGGGAGCCAACATGGGTATCCAGATCCCGCTGTTGGTTATTGGCTGGAGAGTTGTCTCGGCCATGTCTGCATGACTCCCGAGCCCGTAGGGTCTACACACTTAAGGTTCGATGATGCTAGGGTTATAGGGAAAGTATGTACGCGGTTACCGAATGTTGTTCGGAGTCCCGGATGATATCCCGGACGTTAGGAGGAGTTCCGGAATGGTCCGGAGGTAAAGATTGATATATAGGAAGTGGGGATTTGGCCACCGGAAGTGTTCCGGGCATCACCGATAATGTACCGGGACCACCGGAAGGGTCCGGGGGTCCACCGGGAGGGGCCACCAGCCCCGGAGGCCTATGTGGGCCAATAGTGGGAAGGAACCAGCCCCTAGATGGGCTGGGGTTCCTCCCACCAGGGCCCAAGGCGCCTCCAAGAGGGGAAGGGGGCAAACCCTAGGGCAGATGGGCCCTAGGGCCCAATCTGGTGTGCCCCCCTCTCCCTCTCCCCCTGGCCGCCACCCTAGATGGGATCTAGGGCTGCCGCCCCCCCTTTGGGAGGGAACCCTAAAGGGGGCGCAGCCCCTCCCCTCCCCCCTATATATACTTGAGGTATGGGGCTGCCCAACACACGATTGGATCTCTCTCTCTTGGCGCAGCCCTACCTCTCTCCCTCCTCGTCTCTCGCAGTGCTAGACGAAGCCTTGCTGGAGTCCCATGCTCCTCCACCACCACCACGCCATCGTGCAGCTGCTGGACAGAGTCTTCCCCAACCTCTCCTTCTCCCCTTGCTGGATCAAGGCATGGGAGACGCCACCGGGCTGCACGTGTGTTGAACGCGGAGGCGCCGTTGTTCGGCGCTTAGATCGGAATCAACCGCGATTTGAATCGCTACGAGTACGATTCCTTCATCCGCGTTCTTGCAACGCTTCCGCATCGCGATCTACAAGGGTATGTAGATGCACTCCCCTCTCCCTTGTTGCTAGATTACTCCATAGATTGATCTTGGTGATGCGTAGAATTTTTTTGATTTCAGCTACGATCCCCAACAGTGGCATCAAGAGCTGGGTCTATGCATAGTTTCTTGCACGAGTAGAACACAAAGTAGTTGTGGGCGTCGATTTGTCAATTTACTTGCCGTTACTAGTCTTATCTTGATTCAGCGGCATTGTGGGATGAAGCGGCCCGGACCAACCTTACACGTACTCTTACGTGAGACTGGTTCCACCGACTGACATGCACTAGTTGCATAAGGTGGCTAGCGGGTGTCTGTCTCTCCCACTTTAGTCGGATCGGATTCGATGAAAAGGGTCCTTATGAAGGGTAAATAGAAATTGGCATATCACGTTGTGGTTTTGGCGTAGGTAAGAAACGTTCTTGCTAGAAACCTATAGCAGCCACGTAAAAACTTGCAACAACAATTAGAGGGCGTCTAACTTGTTCTTGCAGCATGTGCCGTGTGATGTGATATGGCCAAAAGGATGTGATGAATGATATATATGTGATGTATGAGATTGATCATGTTCTTGTAATAGGAATCACGACTTGCATGTCGATGAGTGTGACAACCGGCAGGAGCCATAGGAGTTGTCTTATTTTATTGTATGACCTGCGTGTCACTGAAAATGCCATGTAATTACTTTACTTTATTGCTAACCGTTAGCCATAGTAGTACAAGTAATGTTTGGCGAGATGACTTCATGAAGACACAATGATGGAGATCATGATGATGGAGATCATGGTGTCATGCCGGTGACGATGATGATCATGGAGCCCCGAAGATGAAGATCAAAAGGAGCAAAATGATATTGGCCATATCATGTCACTATTTGATTGCATGTGATGTTTATCATGTTTTACATCTTATTTTCTTAGAACGACGGTAGTAAATAAGATGATCTTTCACTAAAATTTCAAGAATTGTGTTCCCCCTAACTGTGCACCGTTGCTAAGGTTCATTGTTCCGAAGCACCACATGATGATTGGGTGTGATAGGCTCTAACGTCCGCATACAACGGGTGTAAGCCAGATTTACACACAAAATACACTTAGGGTTCACTTGATGAGCCTAGCATGTACAGACATGGCCTCGGAACACGGAAGGCCGAAAGGTCGAACATGAGTCGTATAGAAGATACAAACAAGATAAAGATGTTCACCGCTGATGACTAGTCCGTCTCACATGATGATCGGACACGGCCTAGTCGATTCGGATCATGTATCACTTAGATGACTAGAGAGATGTCTATCTGAGTGGGAATTCATTAGATGAACTTAATTGTCATGAACAATAGTCTAAGTTGTCTTCGCAAATTATGTTGTAGACAAATAGCTTGCGTTCTAGCTCCCTGTTTAATACGATCCTAGAGAAAGACTAAGTTGAAAGATACTGTAAGCAATGATGCGGACTGGGTCCATAGTCCGAGGAGTGTCCTCACTACTACACAGAAGGCTTACGTCTTTGATGCACCGCTCGATGTGCAAACCCCTACAACATCGTCTGTGGATGTTGTGAACACCTGACAGACATGTCCTGATGACTACTTGATAGTTTAGTGCACCATACTTTACGACTTAGAATCGGGTTTCCAATGACGTTTTGAACGCCATAAAACATATGAGATGTTCCAAGAGCTGAAATTGGGATTTCAGGCTCATTCCCGTGTTAAGAGGTATGAGACCTCTGACAAGTTCTTTTGCCAACAAAATGGAGGAGAATAGCTCAACTAGTGAGGATGTGCTCAGAATGTCTGTGTGTTAAAATCACTTGAACCAAGTGGGAGTTAACCTTCCAGATGAGATAGTGGTTGATGGAATTCTCTAGACACTATCACCAAGCTACTAGAACTTCGTGATGAACTATGACATGCAAAGGATGGAGATGATCCCGAAGCTATTAGCAGTGCTTAAGACTGCAAAAGTAGAAATCAAGAAGGAGCATCAAGTGTTGATGGTTTAACAACACCACTGGTTTCAAAAAGGGCAAGGGCTAGAAGGGAAACTTCATGAATGGCAAACGAGTTGTCGCTCTAATGAAGGAACCCAAGGTTGAACCCAAACCTCGAGACTAAGTGCTTCTATTGTAAGGGGAACGGTCACATGGTAGCGGAACTACCCCAAATACATGGTAGATAAGACAGCTGGCAACTTCAACAAAGTATATTTGATATACGTGTTATTGATGTGTACCTTACTAGTACTCCTAGTAGTACCTGGGTATTGGATACCGGTTCAGTTGCTATTCTTAGTGACTTGAAGCGAAAGCTACAGACTGAACGGAGACTAGCTATGGGCGAGGTGACGATGTGTGTTGGAAGTGTTTCCAAGGTTGATAAGATCACCATCGCACGCTCCCTCTACCTTCGGGATTGGTGTTGAACCTAGATAAATGTTATCAGGTGTCTACGTTGAGCATGAATATGATTAGATCATGTTCATTGCAATACGGTTATTCATTTAAGTTAGAGAATAATGGTTATTCTGTTTACATGAATAATACCTTTATGGTCATGCACCCAATGGTTTATTGAATCTCGATCATAGTAATACACATGATAATAATATTAACGCCAAAAGATGTAGAGTTAATAATGATAGTACCACTTTCTTGTGGCACTGCCGCTTAGGTCATTTTGGCATAAAATGCATGAGGAAACTCCATGCTGATGGATGTTTGGAGTCACTTGATTTTGAATCGCTTGACACATGCGAGCCATGCCTCATGGGCAGGATGACTAAGATCCCGTTTTCAGGTATAATGAAACGGGCAAGTGACTTGTTGGAAATCATACATGCTGATGTGTGTGATCCAATGAATTAAGGCGTGTGGTGGATATCGTTATTTTCTCATATTCACTGACGATTTGAGTAGATATGGGTATATTTACTTAATGAAGCAAAAGTCTGAAACGTTTGAAAAGTTGAAGCAATTTCAGAGTGAAGTTAAGAATCATCATAACAAGAAGATCATGTTCCTACGATCTGATCAAGGGGAGATTTTCTGAATTATGAGTTTGGCAATCACTTAAGACATTGTGGAATTGTTTCACAGTTGAAGCCACCTGGAACACCACAGCATAATGGTGTGTCCGGACGTCGTAATCGAACCTTATGAGATATGGTGCGATCTATGATGTCTCTTACCGATCTACCGCTATTATTTTGAGGTTATGCATTAGAGACAGCTGCATTCACTTTATATAGGGCACCATCTAAGTCCGTTGAGACAACGCCGTATGAACTATGGTTTGGCAAGAAATCAAAGTTGTCGTTTTCTTAATGTTTCGGGCTGCGATGATTATGGCTTCAGCCAGAAAAAGCTTGAACCTAAAGCAGACAAATACATCTTCATAGGATACCCAAAGGTAACAGTTGGGTATACCTTCTATCTCAGATCCAAGGACAAAATGTTTGTCTCTAAGAACGGGTTCTTTCTCGAGAAGGAGTTTCTCTCGAAAGAATTGAGTGGGAGGAAGATAGAACTTGATGAGGTTGTCGAACCCTCAGAGTAGTGCAACACAGAAAGATGTTTCTGTGGAACCTACGACTGTTGAAGAGGAAACTAATGATAGTGATCATGAAGCTTCAGATCAAGTTGTTATCGAACCTCGTAGGTTGACAAGGATATGTACTACTCCTGAGTGGTACGGTGATCCTGTTTTAGATGTCATGTTGTTGGACAACAATGAACCTACGAACTATGGAGAAGCGATGGTGGGCCCGTATTCCGAAAAATGGTTAGAAGCCCAGAAATCCGAGATAGGATCCATGTATCAAAACAAAGTATGGACTTTGGTGGACTTGCCCGATGATCGGCAAGCCATTAAGATAAATGGATCTTTAAGAAGAAGACGGACATGGGCGGTAATGTCACCGTCTATGAAGCTCGACTTGTGGCAAAGAGTTTTTCACAAGTTCAAGGAGTTGACTACGATGAGATTTTCTCACCCGTAGCGATGCTTAAGTCCGTCAGAATCAAGTTAGCATTAGCTGTATTTATGAAATCTGGCAGATGGATGTCAAAAGAAGTTTCCTTACCAGTTTTCGTAAGGAAAGGTTGTATGTGATACAATCAGAAAGGCTTTGTGGATGCTAAGGATGCTAAAAGGTATGCTAGCTCCAGCGATCCTTCCATGGACTAGAGCAAGCATCTCGGAGTCAGAATATACGCTTTGATGGAGTGATCAAATTTTTTTGGGTTTATACAAACTTTGTTAGAAACTTGTATTTACAATAAAGTGAATGGGAGCACTACAACATTTCTGATAAGTATATGTGAATCCAAAATGATGCATAATTTCTAGAAAGCATAAAGGGTTGTTTGAAACGAGCTTTTCAAAGGAAGACCTGGATAAAGCTGCTTACATATCGGGCATCAAAATCTATAAAGATAGATCAAGACGCCTGATGATACTTTCAAAAGAGCACACACCTTTGACATGATTTTGAAGGAGTTCAAAATAGATCAGTCAAACAAGGAGTTCTTACCCGACTTGTAAGGTGTGAAGTTGAGTAAGACTCAAAGCTTGACCACGGCAGAAGAAAGAGGAAGGACGAAGGTCGTCCCCTATGTTTTTGTCATAGGATCTATACGGTATGCCATGCTGAGTACCGCACCTGATGTGTGCCTTGCCACATGTCTGGCAAGAGGGTACAAAGGAGATCCAGGGTTTGATCACTAGATAGCGGTCAAAATTATCCTTAGAGGAATAAGGAAATGTTTCTCGGTTATGGAGGTGATAAAGAGTTTGACGTAAAGAGTTACGTCGATGCAAAGTTAACACCTATCCGGATAGCTCTGAGTAGAGATACCAGATACGTATAATGGAGCAACAATTTGGAATAGCTCTAAGTGGAACGTGGTAGCAGCATCTACGATATGACATAAAGTTTTGCGGAATACATAGGGGTCTGAATGTTGCAGACCCATTGACTACAACCTCTCTCACAAGCATAACATGATCAAACCCAGAACTCATTGAGTGTTAATCACATAGTGATGTGAACTAGATGTAATGCCCAGGATGGGACTATACCTCCTACGTGTCGAGGCACGACTTAAAGGTATAAGCCCATCCTAGAATGATCTCAAGTTTGGTATCTGTGCACGACTCATGTAAAAGAGGGATTAAATTGCAAAAGGAGATAGTTGGCTTACACTCGCCACTTCACACAATACATTACATAAGCAAAACATCATTCAATACATCACAACCCGACTACGGGTGAAGAACCAAAAGAAAGATACCAAAACAACATAAAGCCACAGGTCAGGATCGAATCCTAGTAGAACCCACTACTGATCGTCGAAACGTCACAAGCATACGGCCAAACTCTTCATTGAGCTCCCGGTGAAGAACTGATCCAACTCCTGCATCAAACTCGGCTGAACCTGCATCTGGTGTGGTGAAGTAACTATGAGCCACAGAGGACTCAGCAATCCCGTTCCCGGGTAACACGACTATTTAAGCCTTGGGTGAGGACAAGGCTGAAGAAAGAAATGAGGTGAAGGAAAAACAAGAGTCTGCAGCAGCAACTAGCACTAACTTACGTAATAGAGAGCGAGAAGAGAAGTGCCTCGGTCGAAAGATGATCACGAAGTGATCCTAACTAAAGCCGGTCAAACATAACCCCACCGTGTTCAACTCCCGAATCCCTATTCGGAAATTGACAGTCACGGTACACACGCTGGTAGTGTATTAGAACATTGTGTCAAGTTATCTACAACCGGATATTAACAAGCTCCCATCTGCCACATAACCGCGGGCACGGCTTTCGAAAGTTCAAACCCTGCAGGGGTGTTCCAACTTGACCCATTACAAGCCCACGATCCGCGGAGTCGCAACTCCATAGGTGGGAAGACCCGAGTATTCTCGGAATCCCGTGCTCAAGTTAAACCGAACTAAGGTAAGGCTAATCCAGCAAATCCTCTCGGCGTGTCGACACCCTGATAGTAGCCGCGCGTATCTAAGTCTCAGGACACGACCGGATGGGCGATGCTACAGGTTATACCAGATACCTCGGGTTTCCCCAAGGCGGCCTTGCAGGACCCCCGTTTGGGACCAACACCATCAGCACTTGCCCCCCCTGCTATGTAGAATTAAGAATCCTCGGGGACGCGACCCCCTATGCAAATTTAATTATTTAATTAAGTTGTTATTATGAGGCAAATAGTACCAAATGTTGGGACTTGCTGGAAAAGACTTAGCACTTAGCGGTTTATCAAGGGGGTCCCATACACCCCAACCGTGTTAGGAACGCATAATCAAGGAACATAACACCGGTTTATACGGTTCCTAACGGCATGAGTGGAACAAAACACCAAGCAAAAGGCTTAGCCTTCCACCCTGCCAGTATATAGATGATTTCATTTTTAAGCATATATATAGTGTGATATAACCCAACCAAACTTCAACATGAAGCGAGCATCTTCAATCTTCACCTGCTACTAACAATGCTATAAGAGGGGCTGAGCGAAGCGTACTTAGCCAAGCAACGGTTTGCATAGGTAGGGTGGTTAAACATGTTCATGGTTACAAGTAGGAGGCTGACAAGAAAGACATGGGCATCGAGGCAAAACTATAGAACGATACTCTAGCAATAGGCAAAGATAGTAATGGTATCCGGGTTCGGTCATCTTGCGTGGGATTCCACAGAGGGAGAAGAACGGATCCACGAAGAAGACGAAGCAACACAGTCGAGCGAATCCTCACAACTCCGGAACGAAACCGAAGCTATCAAGAGAAGCAAACCGGAAAGAAGCAAAACAACACGGTAAACACACAAGCATAAACATGGCATGATGCACAAGCAAGCATGATGCATGTCCGGTTTAATTATGCAAGGCATGGCAAGTGCACAAACAAATACTACAAGTTAAGTGGAGCTCAATATGCAACGAGTTGCATATTGACGAAACACCACATGATAATTATTTAGTTGACTCCCATTTAATTACAAGACAAGATTAATTGTTTGTTAACATGGCAAGAGGTGAAGCATAAAGAAACTACACTAACTAGGCAATTAAATGAGGCCGGAGAATAACAACAACAAGTCCGGAAAATCCCCATAAGCATGTTTAATAATTATTAAAGCATCAACAATTCACACATATTAATGTTGTTAATATGATGCGGATGACATGATCAAGTTTATGCAATTTTTATTAAAAGGTTAACAAGAAGATGAAGCATTTGTCACCGTGGTGGAAGGAAAGGGTGCCACAGTAACGATCCAAAAATGATGCCACGCAACATATCGGTTCCGGTAACTCGTCGAGAGACCGGGCAAAATAAAGATGGTGTGAGTGAGTCAAACGAGATGAAAGGTGGGGCGATCCCGTTACCGGGTTCCCACGAGTCGGTGACGAGGCAACCGAGGAACAAGCCAAACGGACGAAACGGGCACGGAGCACACACGGGAAACATTTCATACAACACAACAAGCATCACACGGGTCATCCACGGGGTCGTCTTGTTATACCTTTGAAGCGTGCGTTTCGGGGCAGTTCGAGACGTAGAGGAAGTAGTGGTACTCACGGTCGTAGAGGAAGTAGTGGTACTTGTACATGTAGTCGTTCTCGTCCGTAGTTGTTCCTGTCATCGATGTCGGGGTACTTGGTCGGGTCGCCGTGGTACTTGGTCGTGGTTCGTAGGCGTTCGGGGCCGTAGATGTACTTGACGTTCGGAGACCGGTAGTCGTTCTCGGACGTCGGTGATGTAGACTTTCACGTTGGTGTACATGTCGACGGTAGTTGTACTCGTTATGTAGATGTTCGGGTGCGTCTGTAGATGTACTCGTTAACTCCCTGAAACGTCCTGGAACTTGTCGATCCGGGGATACCTGCTGGCTCAAAACAAACACCAAGCAAAACAGACGAAACACAGCAGCAACAAGAAGGTCGCCGGCGCTGTCGGGGCTAGACGAGGCCAAGGAGGCAGCAGGTCGAGCCAGCGAGGAAGGAACGGAGGGAGGCAGAGCCTCGCGCGGACGCCGGAGACGGAGGAAGGAGGGGCGCCCTTGGCGCGGCGGCGGCTGGCAGGAAAACAGCGAGGCGCTGGGCGGCTTGGACGCGGGGTCGCCTGGGAGGAACGGAGCCGGAGGTCTTGGCGCCGGGACGGAGGGGAGCGAGGCCGCTCGGGCCTGGGCGCTGCACGGGGCCGGCCTTGGCTGGAGGGAGCCACGGGGCTGGAAGGAGAACGGAGGGAGCGGTCGGCTGGGAGCCTCGAGGGTGGAGCGCAGGGATTTAGAAGGGAACGGGCTTGGATCTTCGGCCCAAGAGGCTGCAGCAGGCTGGGCCTGGAAGGGAAGATGGGCCTGGGAAGAGAATGGGCTGACTTGGGCCTGGAAGGGATGGGAGCTGATGAACCCTCCTCTGCTGCTGGTTCTTTTCCCATTAAAAGAAAAAGAACAAAGAAATAGAAATGCCCAGAGAGTTTGGAGATGATTTAGACTGAGATAAAAATATCCCTACAACCCTGGAATTGTGGGCTATTTTAATAAAATGCTTTGGCAATTTTTAGAGAATACAAATTTATGCGAGTTCGGAAAACTCAAACTTGCACAAATTCTTAGGCCAACCAAGCACTTCCAAAAGACATGGAAAAAAAGGAGGAGAAGGATGCTGGAGGGCCGGCTTAGGGAAGGAGGAAAACTGGGCTGGCTGCTCCTCTTTTATTTCTTAGCAGAAAAAAAAACAAATAAGGAGAGAGCCAAAAATAATAAGAAAAGAGGCAAAGAAATAAGAATAAAATGTTGGAAATTTTTGTAAGGCTTCATGGAGTAATTCCAACCCCACAAAATAGTTCCAACAAAAAGGGAAGTGCAAACTAAAAATAAATAGCTTGCCTCAAGGAGTTTGAAAAGAGTCTAGATAATTGGAGGAGCCTCGAAACAACGGAAAATAATTATAGGGAGGGCTTTGACGGTGTAACTTGAATTTAAAGAAGCATGGGGAAAATGCAAGTGTGTTACGGTGATTCCGAAGCAATGGAATATTTATTATATAGCTCCCTAAATAATATTGAGAGGCTTTTATGTTATAAAGAGAAGTCACCTTCCCTCGATTTAAATGGACCGAAGGTCCACACGAATTATTTAGGTGAGATGCAAAATAAAAATGACATGATGCAATGCAAAAATAAATAACACAAGTTCAAAAGAAACACACGGGCAACCCGGAACATCTGGAATCTTCTGGAATCTTCTGGGACGTCGGTCTTCGGGCGTCACACTAGATCATTGACTCTAGTAAACTCTTTGGACGTTAGTCACATGGCGATGTGACCTGTAAGTGTTAATCACATGGCGATGTGAACTAGATTATTGACTCTAGTGCAAGTGGGAGACTGTTCAAAATATGCCCTAGAGGCAATAATAAATTGGTTATTATTATATTTCCTTGTTCATGATAATTGTTTATATCCATGCTAGAATTGTATTGATAGGAAACTCAGATACATGTGTGGATACATAGACAAACACCATGTCCCTAGTGAGCCTCTAGTTGACTAGCTCGTTGATCAATAGATGGTTACGGTTTCCTGACCATGGACATTGGATGTCGTTGATAACGGGATCACATCATTAGGAGAATGATGTGATGGACAAGACCCAATCCTAAGCCTAGCACAAGATCGTGTAGTTTGTATGCTAAAGCTTTTCTAAATGTCAAGTATCTTTTCCTTAGACCATGAGATTGTGCAACTCCCGGATACCGTAGGAATGCTTTGGGTGTACCAAACGTCACAACGTAACTGGGTGGCTATAAAGTTGCAGTACAGATATCTCCGAAAGTGTCTATTGGGTTGGCACGAATCGAGACTGGGATTTGTCACTCCGTGTGATGGAGAGCTATCTCTGGGCCCACTCGGTAGGACATCATCATAATGTGCACAACGTGATCAAGGAGTTGATCATGGGATGATGTGTTATGGAACGAGTAAAGAGACTTGCCGATAACAAGATTGAACAAGGTATTGGGATACCGACGATCGAATCTCGGGCAAGTACTATACCGGTCCACAAAGGGAATCGTATACGGGATTAATTGAATCCTTGACATCGTGGTTCATCCGATGAGATCATCGTGGAACATGTGGGAGCTAACATGGGTATCCAGATCCCGCTGTTGGTTATTGGCTGGAGATTTGTCTCGGCCATGTCTGCATGACTCCCGAGCCCGTAGGGTCTACACACTTAAGGTTCGATGACGCTAGGGTTATAGGGAAAGTATGTACGCGGTTACCGAATGTTGTTCAGAGTCCCGGATGAGATCCCGGACGTCACGAGGAGTTACGGAATGGTCTGGAGGTAAAGATTGATATATAGGAAGTGGGGATTTGGCCACTGGAAGTGTTCCGGGCATCACCGGTAATGTACCGGGACCACCGGAAGGGTCCGGGGGTCCACCGGGAGGGGCCACCAGCCCCAGAGGCCTACGTGGGCCAATAGTGGGAAGGGACCAGCCCCTAGATGGGCTGGGGCGCCTCCCACTAGGGCCCGAGGCGCCTCCAAGAGGAGAAGGGGGCAAACCCTAGGGCAGATGGGCCCTAGGGCCCAATCTGGTGCGCCCCCTCTCCCTCTCCCCCCTGGCCGCCACCCTAGATGGGATCTAGGGTTGTCGCCCCCCACTTTGGGAGGGAACCCTAGAGGGGGCGCAGCCTGTAACGCCCCAGACACACCCGCCGATGGTCGTTACTCCTGGCGGGATCTAGAGAATTTTAGGAGATGGACAGCCAAGTGGCTGAGAGGTGGTGGCTGGATCCAGAAATTTAGGGGAAGGAGGAGGTAGAAGCTAGATGCCCAAATAGACTAGGGTCTATTATATAGCAGAATTTAGGGTTAGGGGATTTAGGGGTGTTAGGAGCCCTCCGATCGCGATCCGACGGATCCGATCGCGGGGGTAGTCTAGATGGGCCTAGGAGAAGGTAGAGACTATAGTAGGGGTGTTTCCGGGCCACAAGTGAAGGCACTTTGGACCCACACGAAAACTGATGGGATAGCAAACGGAGTCCAAACGAGACGAGATTTGAGAGGCGGGTTGCACACAACAAAACAACAACACACACAACAACCTCGCGGCACACCGGTATCGTTACACGCCCAAACAACAAGGTAGGCCTACGAGACGTCACGGACGCGTGAGGGAGCTCCGGAACGCGAAACGGACAACGGGAAGGAACGCGTGGAACCGGATGCAACCGTCAACACAAATGCAATGCACATGTCTACATGATATGAATGAATGCCACACACTCACACAACAAAACGACGAAAACCCGAAAGACAAAGAACCCGGAATGGAAATAGATGAAGCCTGAGATATATTATATACCCAAAAGGGAAAGTATTACATGCGGGGCATTACAAACTCTCCTCTACTACAAAAAGATCTCGTCCCGAGATCTAGGACTGGAAAAAGGAAGGGTACTCGGAACGAAGATGATCTTCTCGTTCCCAGGTAGCTTCTCGGTCGGTGTGATGTGACCACTTGACTTTCAGAAATTTGATGGACTTGTTGCGGGTCTTGCGTTCGGTTTCTTCGAGAATGGCAACTGGATGCTCTCGGTAGGACAAGTCTTGTTGAAGATAAATCTCTTCAAACGGAATCATGCGCTCAGGTGCCTTGAAGCATTTGCGAAGTTGAGACACATGGAAGACATCATGAACATTGGTGAAGTTTGAAGGGAGCTCAAGTTGATAGGCTAGATCGCCTCTTTTGCCAAGAATCTTGAAAGGCCCGACGTATCTAGGAGCAAGCTTTCCTTTGATACCGAATCTTTGGGTGCCTTTCATCGAAGACACACGGAGATAGACATGATCACCGATGTTGAAGGCCAAATCACGATGCTTGCCATCATAGTATCTCTTCTGACGCGACTGAGCGGCCTTGAGATTCTCACGTATGACTTTGCACATTTCTTCGGCTTCTGAGATCAAGTCATTGCCAAGAAGTTGACGTTCGCCTCTTTCAGACCAATTGAGAGGGGTACGACACTTTCTGCCATAGAGGATTTCAAACGGAGCTTTGCCTGCACTTGCTTGAAAGCTGTTGTTGTAAGAGAACTCGACAAATGGAAGGCAGTCTTCCCATTTCATGCCGAACGAGATGACACAGGCTCTGAGCATGTCTTCTAGAATCTGATTCACTCGCTCGACTTGACCACTAGTCTGAGGGTGAAATGCAGTGCTGAACCTGATCTTAGTGCCCATGGCGGACTGAAAGGAGTCCCAGAACCTTGAAGTGAACAAACTTCCACGGTCTGAGGATATAACTTGAGGAATGCCATGTAGGGACACAATTCTGGAAGTGTACAGCTCTGCCAATTGAGCTGCATTGATTGATTCTTTGACTGGCAGGAAGTGAGCGACTTTGCTAAGCTTGTCAATCACCACGAAGATAGCATCATTTCCTCGCTTGGATTTAGGAAAGCCAGTGACGAAGTCCATTTCAATGTGGTCGAACTTTCACTCGGGAATAGGAAGAGGTTGGAGAAGACCGGCTGGACGTTGATGTTCTGCTTTCACTCTTCTGCACACATCACATTCGTTCACGAATTGGGCAATTTCCCTTTTCATGCGTGTCCACCAGTAGGACTGTTTGAGATCTTGATACATCTTGGAACTGCCAGGATGAATGGAAAGGAGAGAATCATGAGCTTCTTCCATTATGAGCTTCCTGAGATCACCTTTGGGAACAACGAGTCTGTCCTCGAAGAACAAGGTATCTCTCTCATCAACACGGAAGCACTTGTATTTTGGAGTGCCTTTTGCAATACCATGTTTCACCTTCTTCACCATGGTATCACTGAGCTGGGTCTCACGGACCTGATCTTCCAAGGTAGGAGCAATTTGGAGATTTGCAAGAAAACCCTGCGGAACAACTTGAAGGTTGAGCTTCCTGAATGCTTCACAAAGCTCAGGCTGGCACGGCTTGATAAGAAGGCTGTTGCAATATGCCTTTCTGCTCAAAGCATCTGCAATCACATTCGCCTTGCCAGGAGTGTATTCAATGGTCGGATTATACTCTTGGATCATTTCAACCCAACGAGTCTGGCGAAGGTTCAGATGCGGCTGTGTGAAGATGTACTTCAAGCTCATGTGATCAGTGAAGATGTCGACCTTTCTGCCCAACAACAGATGTCTCCACGTAATCAAAGCATGTACCATAGCTGCTAGCTCGAGATCATGTGTGGGATAGTTCTTCTCACTTGGCTTGAGCTGACGAGAAGTGTATGCCACAATTCTCTTATCTTGCATAAGCACACCACCAAGACCTTGAAGAGAAGCATCACAGAATACTTCATAGGGCTTGGATTCATCTGGAGGAGTCAGAACTGGAGCAGAGACAAGCTTTTTTTTGAGAGTTTTGAATGCCACTTCACACTCTGGAGACCAAAAGTATTTGACATTCTTCTGAAGCAAGTTGGAAAGAGGCTTGGCAATCTTGGAGAAGTTCTCAACGAACCTTCTGCAATAGCTGGCAAGACCCAGAAAACTGCGGAGCTGCTTGATGTTCTGAGGAGCTTCCCAGTTGACAATTGCTTCAACTTTCTCGGGATTAACCACAATACCGTCAGCTGAGATGATGTGGCCCAGGTACAAAACCTTATCGAGCCAAAACTCGCACTTGGAGAACTTGGCCTAGAATTTATGCTCTCGGAGGCGATCAAGAACCAGACGTAAGTGCTTTTCGTGATCTTCTTCATTCTTGGAAAACACCAGAATATCATCCAGATACACAAGCACAAACTCGCCAGTATAGGGGTTGAAGATGTAATGCATCATCCTCGAAAAGGTAGGAGGAGCATTGGCGAGACCAAAAGACATGACGGTATACTCGTATGAGCCGTAGCTCGTTCCGAAGGCCGTCTTGGGAATGTCTTCCTCGCAAATGCGAATTTGATGATAGCCCATTCGGAGGTCAAGCTTAGAGAACACTTTAGCTCCTTTGAGCTGCTCGAAGAGTTCGTTGATGTTGGGGAGCGGATATTTGTTCTTAATCGTCTTCTTGTTCAATGGCCGGTAATCGATACAGAGACACTCCGTGCCATCTTTCTTCTTGACAAATAAGACACCACAGCCCCATGGAGACGTACTAGGCCTGATGAGACCCATACTCTCCTGTTTATCAAGCTGCTTCTTCAATTCCTTCAATTCATCCGGAGAGAGCTTGTACGGACGCCGGCATGCTGGCTCAGTACCCGGCTCGAGTTCAATTACGAATTCCACCTGACGGTGTGGAGGCATGCCTGGAAGTTCTTCAGGAAAGACGTCTTGATATTCGTTCACCACCGGAATTTGAGATATGGCATTAATTTCGCCCTTATCATTGAGAGAGAAAAGCCTGATAGTGTTATCTCTGGAGGCGAAGATAATCACATCTTCATCAGAATGAGTCATCTTGACTTCCTTTTGAGCACAATTAATGTGAGCATCATGCTGAGAAAGCCAATCCATTCCGAGGATGAGGTCGATGTCAGAATTGCCGAGAATCACCGGTTTAGCCAGAAAGCGATAATCTCCCATGCGAATAGAAACATCCGGAGCATAGACACTAGAAGTCATAATCCTGCCCGGAGAAACAACTTGCAACTTCTGAGGCAAATTTGAAGTGACAATATTGTGCTTCGATGCAAATGGTTGAGACATGAAGGAACATGTAGCACCTGAATCAAATAAAACTTTAGCTGGAAAAGAGTTCACTGGAAGGTTACCCAAAATGACATCAAAAGAATTCTCCGCTTGTGCTGCATTCATCAGATTGACCCTTGCTACCTTTGGATCATGCTTGACAATAGCGGTACCGATAGGTGGAGGAGGTGGAAGACGCTTCGGATTCGGACATCTGTTAGCATAGTGACCTTTCTGAGTGCATTCGAACTTCTGAGAGAGGACGGAAATGAGAGCCACTTGACTTGGAGCCTAGAGACTGAAACTGCTTCTTCGACTGGTTGCTCGGGTTGGGTGGGTGGGAGAAACCACGTCCACTAGAGTTCTTGTAGTTGGAGTTGTTGGAGTTTTTGTATGGAGCTCGAATCACTGGAGGAGGAGGAAGCCAGAATTTCTGATGCTTCGAGACCATCTGAGATGATGAGGAAGAGTGAACGGCATCTCGAATTCTCTTCTTAGAAGCCTCCATCTTAAGCTGAGCTGCTTCTTGTTTCAAAGCCATGTTATAGAACTTGTCGAATTCATCGGGCTCGAACAAGGTGAGAGCAAGCTGAAGTTCATCTTTGAGACCTCCACGGAACTGGTAGATTTTACTCTTGGCATCAGGAATGTCTTGCTTAGCATAGCGGGCGAGGTTTTGGAACTTGACATTATACTGATAGACTGTCATGGAGCCCTGCTTCAGGTTGCGGAATTGCTCACGCATACCCTCGATGACACTTGTAGGAATGTGGTGCGAGCGAAAATCCTTGCAGAAATTCTCCCAAGAGATTACTTGACCTGGCCTGGAGTCTTTGTATTGCTGCCACCAATCAGCTACTTGATCTTTGAGTTGGAAGGCTGCAAACTTCACATAATCATCTTCCTTCACGTTACTGCACTCAAAATGCTTCTTTATGTCGATTAACCAATCTTCAGCATCAAGAGGGTCGACACAGTAACTGAAAGCTTTAGGATTGTTGGCCAAGAACTGGTTGAGAGTAGCATGGTGCTGCTGGTTGAAGAAGTTGCCTTGATTCCCTGGAACACCCTGATTAGCTTGATTAGCTTGCATCTGTTGCATCATCTGCATCAACAACTGGGTGTTCTGAGCTGTAGTCTGCATAATCGCTCTCCAAGCCTCAGGCGGAGGAGGAGGGGAAGGAGGACGATCTGGGACCTCTTCCACCTCTGGGTTAGCGTTGGGAACCTTTTTCGGAGCCATCCTGAAAGAGATGACCACGAATCAGCAATTGATTGACAAAAGGTATAAGCTGAATCAATGGAATGAATGCAACAAGTCTTCACAATAATCATTCGAACAATAAGAACGAATGAAATCATTCGAACAAGAGGAACAAATGAAATTCTCAATTAAATGATAACATCAATCTTCACGAGAAGCCACATAGGGGACAAAAGGTAAAATAAGAAAACAACAAGGTACGGATGGGAACAAACACAAGAGAGGAGTTTCGTTCTAACATCTTTGTGCTGAAAGCATATAAACGTGTTACGAAAAGGTTTTGCAATCCCCGGATCAACATAGCCAAGGATCCTTTAAGATACAACTCCTGATAGTAACATCGGTCATAATACCACTTCACTCAATGTAGAACCCCGAACTCGCTAACCTGCATTCGTTGGAAGAATGCCTATGATCTACTGGATAAACCCACCTATAGATTTATGAAAGATTCCAGTTATGCAATCAGGTGTTGGGGATACACGGGAAGCACCGCGCAATCAACTCTAAACCTACATCCAGGTGTATCCATCCTTCAACACATAACCAGTCTTTCTCGGAAACTGTGTACCTCGGACCTTCGAAAAGCATCCACTATAACAAGCTATGGCAATACTCCCGAACTACCTCCCCAGTACTGGGTGATGTCGGGGTTATCTTGCCACTGGCCGTATAGGAGAGATTTTCGATGTCGGCCGTCTTAAGTATTTAGTACTGCCGCGATATGCTTGTGACGACAATACCCCGAAGCTCAACTCCCCGGGACACTGCCACAACCCCTAATGTCAGGAGGCATCGAGAACAATATCCTCGTCACAAGAACATCGAAACAATCCCAGAATACTCGCGGGATTCCTAAAAAAAAATTTGGTGCAATTTTTGAAGATAGGAGAGACAAGAGTAGTCGTCAGGAGTCCTCACCAGAGAGAAAGGGGATGAGAAGCAAAGAAATCCTACTCTCCGATATAATATAGGACTCAAGATGTTTTCAGTGTGTGCCTAGACTCGACCGTCAACGATTCGATCAAACAGTGGGGGCTCCTATGTCGGAGAAGGCTCTGAATACCAACTTGTAACGCCCCGGACACACCCGCCGATGGTCGTTACTCCTGGCGGGATCTAGAGAATTTTAGGAGATGGACAGCCAAGTGGCTGAGAGGTGGTGGTTGGATCCAGAAATTTAGGGGAAGGAGGAGGTAGAAGCTAGATGCCCAAATAGACTAGGGTCTATTATATAGCAGAATTTAGGGTTAGGGGATTTAGGGGTGTTAGGAGCCCTCCGATCGCGATCCGACGGATCCGATCACGGGGGTAGTCTAGATGGGCCTACGAGAAGGTAGAGACTGCAGTAGGGTTGTTTCCGGGCCACAAGTGAAGGCACTTTGGACCCACACGAAAACTGATGGGATAGCAAACGGAGTCCAAACGAGACGAGATTTGAGAGGCGGGTTGCACACAACAAAACAACAACACACACAACAACCTCGCGGCACACCGGTATCGTTACACGCCCAAACAACAAGGTAGGCCTACGGGACGTCACGGACGCGTGAGGGAGCTTCGGAGCGCGAAACGGACAACGGGAAGGAACGCGTGGAACCGGATGCAACCGTCAACACAAATGCAATGCACATGTCTACATGATATGAATGAATGCCACACACTCACACAACAAAACGACGAAAACCCGAAAGACAAAGAACCCGTAATGGAAATAAATGAAGCCTGAGATATATTATATACCCAAAAGGGAAAGTATTACATGCGGGGCATTACACAGCCCTTCTCCTCCCCCTATTTATACTTGAGTTATGGGGCTGCCCAACACACGATTGGATCTCTCTCTCTTGGCGCAGCCCTACCTCTCTCCCTCCTCGTCTCTCGCAATGCTTGGCGAAGCCCTACTGGAGTCCTGTGCTCCACCACCACCACCACACCGTCGTGCTGCTGCTGGACAGAGTCTTCCCCAACCTCTCCTTCTCCCCTTGCTGGATCAAGGCGTGGGAGACGTCACTGGGTTGCACGTGTGTTGAACGCGGAGGCGCCGTTGTTCGGTGCTTAGATCAGAATCAACCGCGATTTGAATCGCTATGAGTACGACTCCTTCATCCACGTTCTTACAATGCTTCCGCATCACGATCTACAAGGGTATGTAGATGCACTCCCGTCTCTCTCATTGCTAGATTACTCCATAGATTGATCTTGGTGATGCGTAGACTTTTTTTGATTTCTGCTACGATCCCCAACAGGGATGTATGTCATTTAACACCTATAAAAGGATACATATCCTTCCCCTTTCACCCCACGCTCTCCTCAAGCCCTAGCTTCCCTATCTCCTCGGCCCCAGCGTACACAGCTCGAGTGCCCGCAACTCTCAACTCCTCCTCCACCGCTTCCCTCCCCAGCAATGGCTGGAACCGGATCCAAGGGCAAGTGGGAGGCCTCCACGGTCTCGGACAAGACCGTGAAGAATCTCTGAAGTGCGGGCTACCTCGCCGACGACATAGCGCACCGGGTCCTCGAGAAGAACCAGGTGATCCCCGTCCCTGAGCCGAGTGAGAGGGTGTTTTTATCCCTCACTTTATTCGGGGGCTGGGGTTTCCTCTTCAACCGTTTGTCCGGGGCCTCCTATTTTTCTACGAGATGGATTTCCATGATCTGGCCCCGAACTCTATCCTACACATATCAACTTTCATAGTTCTATGTGAGGCATTCCTCCGCGCCCCCACACTTCGGCTTATGGCTCAAGATATTCAATCTGAAGCCGAACGTGGTCGACGGGCAACATGCAGATTGCGGGGGAGCCATGGTGAGTAATCTCCTGAATGCCACTTGGCACAAAGGGACTTTTGTGGAGACGAGCAAGATCTGGCACTAGGAGTGGTTCTATATCACCGAACCCTGCGATGCCAATTGGGCGGCGGCACCCGCATTCAGATCTGGACCCCCGGAGAGGCTAACCTCATGGACCTTCAAGAGCCTGGATTGGGTGTCTCAGACGGAGGTGCAGGCCCTCCGAAACCGCATTTCCAGCATGATGGCAAAGGGCACCCTCCGCACTAACGTGATTCAGGTGATACTCATCCGCCGCATTCTCCCCTGCCAACGCCGGGACTCCCACCTATGGGAGTTCAATCCGGAAGAGCCCCGGACCCTGAAGCGCCTCTTCGGCACCACGCACGAAGACATCTGGAAGCAACTCTTCAAGGTTCAAAAGGGGTGGCCAGAGGAGATCGAGGATAAGGGCTTCAGCAGTGTGTTCCCAGCCTCAGAGGTAGTCAGAATTCTGCCGAATACACTCCCTGTCGATATTTCAATTATAACAGGAGTTAGAAATTTTATGTTCCATTCAGGCCTGGATGAAGAAAGCGGAGCAGATCAAGTGTTCGGCTCCGCTGCCCGAAGATCCAGACACGCATCAACTAACGGTGATGCTAGTTCTGGCGCCGTACAAGGCGTCGGAGAAGAAGGCCAAGAAGAAGGGCAAGGAGGTCATGAGCAACCTCCGCCCTTAGGGTCTCGCAGACACAGTGTCTGGGGAAACCGACACCCACTCCTCCCATGACGAAGAAGAGGAGGAAGAGGAGGAAGAAGAAGAAATTGACTCCCCCGTCAAGGAAAAGGGGAGGAAGAGAGCGGCCCCTGCAGACGCGGGCAAGGCGGCGCCCAGGAAGAAGCTGAACATTCCAGACAGTTCAGACTCAACATCCGAACACATTTTCCGAGTACAACCCAGGATCAAGCCCCTGGCCGAATCGTAAGTACTCAGGCGGTCGTTGCTTATGTTCGGTTCAAAATAGTTATCAGTGTTTAAGTAATTTCATTTTGTCTTTATACAACCCTCTACACACACTCCTTGAGGCTTCACTATCATCGAGGAATTCTCTAGTGGCAGAGTTGGTGAAGAGCAACACGCCTCCGCGGGTTCGTCGCCCATCTTAGGGGACACCAAGGTGTCCTTTCTACGGACTTCCCCTGCATGATCAGGTGGGAGCAAGGCGGACGAGAAGGCGCCCGAGGCCAATCCCTCGGCCACCAATAGCCAAGGGGGAGCAAACCCCATGGCGACCGACGACGAGGGGCCTAAGCAATCTGGGCCCCCGTCGAACACCTTTCTAGAGTCCAGTGCAGCTCCAGAATTGGGAAGTCAGCCCCCCATGATGGGGGAAGGAGCAACTACTCCAACGGCACCTACCGTCAATCCGGAGGCACCGAACACTCTGGAGGAAGCACTGTGAGGTGCTTCCATCATAGTGGAACACCGCTCTCTGATGGGTGCGGTCATGGAGAAGATTCAGTCCACCAAAAGCAGACTGAACGAAGCCTTCAACGACCTATTGATAGGCTTTGAGGTATACAACGTAATGTTCTAAAAAGAACTCTTTCCTTATATATATATATATATATATATATATATATATATATATATATATGTTATAAAACCTGGTATACAGACAGTAGCCTCTGATGCTTTGTTTGATTCTCAAGAGAATCGGACAAAGGATCCATGTGATAGCATCTAACAGAGCAAAACTGTGTCCCGTATTTGAATAGGCTTCGCTAGTAGCGGCATCTGCCTAGGCCACAGAGGTTTCCGAGCTCAATCAAAAGCTTCAACTAGCTGACGAGGAGCTCGATTGTGTCAACAAGCGTTTTGATGAAACACAAGGTATGTGGATTTTCGAAAAATTGAAATGTCAAAACACTATATGTTTGATCTGTGTGAGTGTGAGCTCATTGTGCGATATGATTTATGTAACATTTGACAGAACTGAGGTCGACGCCCTTAAGGGCGAGCTCGCAAAGGCCAAGGAAGAGGCCAAGGTGAGCAAAGCAGCCGCTGGCAAAGCGGCTGCCGACCTGAAGGCCGAACATGCCCTGCGTCAACAGCACGAGTCGCGAGTGGCCAAAGTCGAATAAGAATGTCACGCCCAAGATGCGATTCTATCCCGATCATGTGATAACTTCGTGACTAGGGCACAACCACATTTCAGGCGCTTAGCAAGATGGATATCATTACATCGTACCATTACATAAATAGACGGGGATACATACAACTCATACAATTGCCACATGAATACAACACATTATACACAAGACATCCGACTACGGATGAAAACACACGACATCCATCCCGCTATCCCAGGCTGCCGACCAGGAACCTATCCCAAGACCGACGAAGAAGAAGAAGGAACTCCAACACAAGTAAACATCGCTGTCACATCAAGTCATCGGAAACCTGTACCTACAACTATTTTTATAGTATCTGTGAGCCACGAGGACTCAACAATCCCATAACCATGGGTATCAAGACTAGCAAAGCTTAATGGGTATAGAGAGGTTAAGTGGTGAGGTTGCAGCAGCGGCTAAGCATTGTATGGTGGCTAACTTACAAGTACAAGAATAAGAAGAGCATCTACGCAAGCGGTCGCAAACTAGTAATGATCACTAAGAGATCTTGAAGTACCTACGTGTCAAACATAACCCTATCGTGTTCTCTTCTCAAATTGAAAAGAGAAGGTCATGGTTACTCACGCGGTTCGTGTATTTTAGTTCGGATCCTCTGTCAAGTTTTCTACAACCGGATATTAACAAATTCCAATCTACCACATAGCCGCGGGCACAGCTTTCGAAAGTTCATAACCCTGCAGGGGTGTCCTAACTTAGCCCATCACAAGCTCTCACGATCAGCAGAGGTAAAACCTCTTATCTTAGAGACAACCCGATCAGACTCGGAATCCCGGTGTACAAGACATTTCGGCAATGGTAAAACAAGTCCAACAAGACCTCCCGACGTTCCGACACCCTGATAGTAGCCGCGCGTATCTCGTCTCAGGCCAGGACGGATGAGCAAAGCGTACATGTGCCGAAATACCCCATGTTGCCAAGGGGCGGCCCCGTACAGTGCTCTAGTTTGGACCAACACTCATGTCAAGCACTGGCCCGGGGGGTTGACTTAAGAATCCTCGGGTAGCGCTACCTCCCTATGCAAGTTTTAGTTGTTATTAGGTAAATGGTAAAACCAATGTTGGGCCTTGCTGGAGGAGTTTTATTCAAAGCGAACTGTCAAGGGGTTCCCATAAACCCAACCGCGTTAGGAACGCAAAATCAAGGAACATAACATCGGTTTATCGGTTCTTAAGGCGACATGAGTGGAACAAAAGACCGATAAAAAGGACAAGCCTTCCACCCATTACCAAGTATATATATGTGCATTAATTAAAGTAAGAGATATTGTGATATTCCAGCATCCAAGATCTAACATGGGGCAATCTTCATCTTCACCTGCAACTAACAACACTATAAGAGGGACTGAGCAAGCGGTAACATAGCCATACAACGGTTTGCTGGGATGGTTTCAAAGGGTAGAGGGTGTTTCATGGCATAATGGGAGGCTTCATCAACAAGTGGTGGGTAGCGCGACATATATCAATAGCATCGAGACAACTAGCATAGAAATGATAGTAATGACATCCAAGGTGACTGTCATCTTGCCTGAGATCTCGCTAGGAAGAAGATCGAGTCCATGAAGAAGATGAAGCCACGAAGATGAACATGCGTATTCGAACGAGTCCTCACGGTCGCAACGAAACCGGAACTAACAAGAAGAAGCACAACCGGAAAGAAGCAAACAACATGGTAAACACACAAGCATAAAGATGGCATTATGCACAAACAATTATGATGCATGACAAGGCTACATGGTGCAAAACAAGGCAAGAGATGAAGCATACAAGAACATCACACAAAGCAAGTTTAAATGAGGCCGAAGACAGCATATAACAATTCCGGTAAGTTCTCATATGCAAATTTTGAAATTGGTCCAGATCTAAACAAACATTATGTTAAACTTGTTAAAAAAACAAGTTAACATGCACCATGATGATCTACATGAGTTTCTAGTCAAAATACATATAAAGTTCATTTAATTCGGAGCTATGGCCTAGAAGATATGAGCACAACAAGTTGAACATGGCATTGATGCAAAATGCATTCAAACATCAAGCAAACACACTCAAAATATGGATGCAACATGACATGATGCATCTACATGTAAAACCAAGCAAGTTTCATATAGAGCACGCTCAAAACGGAGCAACGGTTCAACACATGCACATGAAGCAAGTTTAAAGGACAAGCTGTCAACAACAGCAACTAGGCATCTTATAAGCATCAAAACAACATGCTACAAGTACAAGATAGGCACAAGCATGTCATGCACTCAAAGTACAGATTATATTCTTCAAATATCAACAAGTATCAGGTTCATAGGCATCAAGAGTAAACTAACATGATCAAGGCAACAAGCAAACTTTATATCAAAGATTATGACTTAGTGAAAAACAGGGCATATACATGAGCAGAGTTAATATGTTGACATGTTGGAGGCAAGAAATAATTATGCTACAATACAAGAACATGGCAAGCAAAAACATGGCATGCTAGAACATAACATGGAGCTCAAGGAACACAACATGGCACATACATGAGAGCAACAGGTTCATGACATTCATCGAAACAAGATGCAAACATAATGTAGCAGATTCTCAGACTTAGTAAAAATGTGGGAATGCAACAACAACATTATGATGCTGACTTTGGAGGCACATAAAAACAAGCATGGCAATTCTAATAAGCATTCAAAGGTCATGAACATGTGGTAGGCATGTCATACT
This sequence comes from Secale cereale, assembly GCA_902687465.1. Lineage (NCBI taxonomy): Eukaryota > Viridiplantae > Streptophyta > Magnoliopsida > Poales > Poaceae > Secale > Secale cereale. The sequence continues at coordinate 438,217,215 of LR738710.1, read as the reverse complement.
CCAAATCACTCCATTGGCACAACTCCATAGGATAGATCGTTTGATAACAATGAGCTTTGCCAAATTGAACATGCTATTGCCAGGCTAACAGATTTATCATCATGACAACTTGAGAGCAAGAAAGAGACATGCTACATCAACTTATAATTGTAAACAAGGGCATGGATGGATATAGCATAACAAGGGCTTCCATACATGCCCACTGGACATTCCAAAACATGCATGAATTTGACTGTAGCATCAAGCAAAATGGCATCATAATATGACAGTTTCAGACTTGGCAGGTTTCAAACAAGTGAAGAACATAGCAACAATGACATGGCATGTTTGCAAGATTTTTTAACACTACACAAAGCATATCGTGGCAAGTGATTTATTCTAGCTGAAACTAGACATGATTATGAACAGGTTCATGTGCAGAACTACCCCAATGCATAAATGAAATTAATTGCATAAAAATAACAAAGTACAATATGCTGCAAAAATTAAAATTAAGAAAACTTGCTCAAAAGCTAAAACTAATACCACCATTGGATTCCTTGGATTTTTCTAGCCCAAAAACATATATAATATGTGGGGGTCACCATGGAAAAAACATCACAAATATGCAAAATGCAATACTGCCTAAAAATGGCTAGACGGAAATGGAAACTACCCAGATTTGGAAAGATCCAGAAATGGACATTACCTGAAACGTAAAGATGCCAATTCCCTGAATGGAATATTCTCTGGGAAAGAAATACTAATAATAAAAGAAATAGGATGTGTAATTTAGGGGGTGACAAGTGGGTCCTGGTGCGTGTGTGTATTAAAGTGGGTCCCACTTTCGGGCTCACAGGAAGGATATAAAAAACCAAAACCAAAACTGCGAAGAGTCTAGGATTCGAACTTGGGTATCCTGGTTGCAACTGTGCATGGCCTACCACTGAGCCATGGTCATGCGGTTGACACATTGGAGGCATAGACCCTTATGAACCAACCCAATACCGGAGATGGCTTCTAGATCATGGACATAGACGAAGGCGACGACGTCGGCGAGCGACGGCAGAAACTTCTGCACCAGAAGAGCACCGATGGGGGTGCAAGATTGGCATGCGAGCGACTGCTGCTCGCCGAGGTCATGCGCATGCGTGCGAGCGCGCAGGTGCAGATGGGTGCGCGAGTGCATGTGCCAGAGTATAGAGCAAGACATAGCCAAGCAGGGCGTGGAGAGGTAGAGCCTGGCGCGAGCTGACTCTGCGATGTGGGCGGGTCTGCGTGTTTTGGCAGGGCAACACAAGAGGGAAAACGAAATGGAGTGCGGCAACGCACGGGCATGCTACAACAGGTATGGCTACTACACAAAATTTAGAGTTCTACGGAGCACCGAGAGCAAGGCAAAGGCGCGGCCATAGCATCTCCTACGTGGATCGATCCACGACAAGAAAAGCGCAGGGAGGATTCGGGTATACCTCCTTACCCTAGGACACGGAGAGGTTGACAGATACGCGCCGGAGGCAACCGGAGCGGCTCTAAACTTGGCGAAGAGGTTGTCCGTGAAGTAGGGGAGGAAGAGGACGGCGGGGAGGTAGACGGACTTGGCAATCCTTGGGCGCGGCTCGACGTCAGAATGGAACCGGGACGGCGCGGGGGTGCTCGTGGGCGACGCAGAGGAAATCGGGGGCACTGCTACACCGGCGGCGAGTTCCTGCTCGGGCCGGCCATGGCTCCAGGGAGCAACAATCAGGCGCACGAGGGGGAGACGTGGAGAGGCGGCAGCACGGAGGGAGGTGAGGAGGAGAAGGGGAAACCCTAGGGCACGACTTTATATAGGAGCATGCGGCGTGAGGGCTCGACCACGAAGGCGATGTGCTTATGCTCCCTGTGGTTTTACAATGAGAGCGAGAGGGGACCGAGGAGAACAAAGGCGAGGAGGATAAGTCGCTGGCAGGCAGGACCCGCATAGGCGTCCACATGGGTTTTACCACGGGAGAAACCGAGGGGTTGCGAAGGAGGCCAGGCGCTGGCTACGGCCTGGCTAGGTAGTGGGCTTCGGCTGGGCTGCTGGGTCTACTGCTGCAGCTGCTGCTCTTACCCTTTTTCATTTTTCAAATAGAAACAAAATATCATAAATCCCAGAGGCAAAGGAGAGGGGTGAGGAGGAAATAGATATACCCCATAGACTCCTGGAATTATGTACCATTTTGCAAAATTGCTTCAGACGTTTTTAGAGGTACAAAAATAAATTAAGTTTGAATTAAATTCAAACTTGAGGCATTTTTGAACCCAACCAAAGCAACTCCAAGTCAGATAAAATTTGACAGAGAGGGTGTAGGCATGGTGAAAGATTTATTGGGAAAGATTGGATATTAATGGAGATGGGAGAAAGGCACTTTCTAGAATGAAAAGAGTAAGAAGGAAGGAGGGGTGATGCAAGCGACATATGCATCGGGCAAGAAACATAACAAACATAGTGCAGGCACGACAACATGGATACAACAATGCACAAGATGAGCATGAAGAATGCAAAATGAAAAGAGGAACAATGCAACATAACAATGATGAGCATGGCATATGCAAAAAATAAAGGAACAATGCAAAACAAGATGACAACGTCAAACACACCATGACCAAGAAACAAAACACAAGGGGGGCAGGGCACTATCATGAACATGGCAACAAACAATCAAAACACAGAGCGACAACGATAATAAATGGAAGGGAACTGGAGCATCGGTCTCCGGGTGTCACAACACTCCCCCACTAACAAGAGATCTCATCCTGAGATCTTAGGAACGAGACGAAAGAGGAATAGAAAGAACAAAGTTGCTCCTTGGAGAAAAGAGTGAAACCAAAGAATCTTGAGAGTTTGAACAACTTGAAAGAAAGAACACCACATATATGAACGAGAATGAGGAGCTCCATTACAAAAGAGGAACCAAGAACAAGAATGAGTTCGAAACCACTCCAGCTAATAAGAGATAGAAAGGAATAAGAACAAGAAAAATGTAGACAACACTCCGAATGAAAATGGAAGGAATAGAACATGATCTTGACAAGATGGAATGATACTTCACGAGAGGACAACACAATGCCTCCGGAAAAATTGAAAGAGTGGAATGAAAAGAACGGGTAAGAGAAGAACAACTTCTACCATGAATGAATTGATATGATAACAAAGAAAAGGAATTGTAAGCGAACCACTGTAAGAATTTAAACCAAGTGAACAAAAGAGAAATAATCGCCGGAAAGAATTAGAATATTAACAAAGAAAAGAATGAAGAGATCGCGAAAGGATTAAAGAATGCTTGGACGAAGCACTGGAAGAATACGAAGACGAACGAAGAGGCATCAATGAATAATAGTTGGAGGACGAAGTTGAAAACTGAGAACGAAGAAATCTTCTGAAATGATGGCCTTCGGAGGATCACAATGGAAAGAATTCATGAAATGCTCTGTATGGGTAAGAAAAGATTTTTTGACAGTCGGAATAATTCGACAGGGTAGCATTAAGCTAGAAGCACAAATCTTTGAGAGAATGGTCAAGGATTGGAGAGAAACTCTTCTTCGGTCTGAAGATGTTGAGAATGACAAGGAGAAACATTACCAAAAGTGTTGAGATACTCCGGAAGAATGAAAGGAGGAAATGTTGAACCAAGCATGAAAAGAATTTGAAAACGATCTTGGAGAAGACACATGTGATAGCCTGGCTTATTAGGGATGATAGACTACTCATATCAATAAGAAATTCCTTCTTTTCCGGGAGCCCATTCGGAAAGAACTCCAAAGTTAAGCGTGCTCAGCTTGGAGTAGTTTCAGGATGGGTGACCGACCAGGAAGTTGCTCCCGGGTGCGCACGAGTGAGGACAAAGTGCGCAGAAAAGACTAGTATTAATATGTGAGGCCAGTCTAGATCCCGCTAGGAGTAACGACCACCGGCGGGTGTGTCTGGGGCGTTACAAGTTGGTACCAGAGCCGACCCTCGCGGTTACACGGATGTTTGCGGATAGGTGCGCGGTCATGTTGTGCATGACATTTGTGACCCGTCGTGGCACACGGCCTGGCACATGTTCCGGACTGAAAACACAGACGTATGTGCCAAGAGGGACCGTTCCTATGGCCTGACGAGGACGTCGGTTCCTCTGAGTGGGAGTGTATGTGATAGCCTGGCTTATTAGGGATGATATACTACTCATATCAATAAGGAATTCCTTCTTTTCCGGGAGCCCATTCGGAAAGAAATCCGAAGTTAAGCGTGCTCAGCTTGGAGTAGTTTCAGGATAGGTGGCCGACTGGGAAGTTGCTCCCGGGTGCGCACGAGTGAGGACAAAGTGCGCAGAAAAGACTAGTATTTATATGTGAGGCTAGTCTAGATCCCGCGAGGAGTAACGACCACCGGCGTGCGTGTCCGGGGCGTTACAGAACATGACTGATGGAATCCATACTTACGTCACACTTTGAAAAGAATTTGGGAACACCTCTGGAAATATTAGAAGAGTCAGATAAGATCCTGGGAATAAACCTGTGGGTGATGATCCCACCGAAGAGAAAACATCGTTGGAAAGGATTGAAAAGGAAATAATGCGCCAGAATGATTAAAAGACTCGAAGGAGGTGACAACCTCGAACTAATTTGAAGGCAAACACGAATCTCATGAGATATCTTCGGAACTCTAGAATATTTAAATGGCGAGAGGCGAGCGAGTGGTATCATTTGAGCCGAGGGAAAGAATATGATCAGCACCGAATACTTGAACTAAATTCACCAGAAAAGAAAAAGAGAAGAAGAACGACAAACGTGACGAGAATTCACGAGTTCAAATAATTGAGGAAAAGAATTCAAAGACTTCACACGAGTAGGATGGATACTTGATTAAGGACTCCGGTTTAATAAGAAAAAGGGTGGGCGGGTGGGAAAAAGAAAGACCACTCCGAACGTGGAAACAACATCGGTTGGAAAGAACTGAGGATTGATCTTGCAAAAGATGAAGAGTGTCAAATCGACGTGACGGGAGATGTACCGGATGACAAGAGTTAACATCGCAACAAACGAAAAACTAACTGCATGATCCTAAAAAAATTGAAGGGGAAGACGAGTAATTCAAAACATATACGTCAAGATTCCTCACTAGAGAAATGAAGGGGCTGAGTAGTAAAAAGAATTCCTACTCTCCGATATAACTAGACTCCAAAAAAGTTTTTGCTAGACTCGACAACGGCCAAACTACGATCAATCAAGGGGGCTCCTATGGTTGGTCGAGGCTCTGATACCAACTTGTCACACCCAAGATACAATTCTATCCCGATCACGTGATAACTTCGTGACTGGTGCATAACCGCATTTTGTGCGTTTAGCAAGATGGATATCATTACATCATACCCTTACATAAATAGATGGGGATACATAGAAGTCATACAATTTCCACATGAATACAACACATTATACACAAGACATACGACTACCAGATGAAAACACATGAAAACACACGGCATCCTTCCTGCTATCCCAGGTTGCCGACCAGGAACCTATGCCAAGACTGACGAAGAAGAAGAAGGAACTCCAAGACAAGTAAACATCGCTCTCACATCACGTCATCGGAAACCTGTACCTACAACTATTTGTGTAGTATCTGTGAGCCACAAGGACTCAACAATCCCATAACCATGGGTATCAAGACTAGCAAAGCTTAATGGGTATGGAGAGGTTAAGTGGTGAGGTTGCAGCAGCGGCTAAGCATTGTATGGTGGCTAACTTACGAGTAAAAGAATAATAAGAGCATCTACACAAACGGTCGCAAACTAGTAATGATCACTAAGAGATCCTGAACTACCTACGAGTCAAACATAACCCTACCGTGTTCTCAAATTGAAAAGAGACGATCATGGTTACTCATGCGGTTGGTCTATTTTAGTTCGGATCCTCTGTCAAGTTTTCTACAATCGGATATTAACATATTCCAATCTGCCACATAACCCTGGGCACGGCTTTCGAAATTTCATAACCCTGCAGGGGTGTCCCAACTTAGCCCATCACAAGCTCTCACTATCAGCAGAGGTAAAACTTCTTATCTCAAGGACAACCCAATCAGACTCGGAATCCAGATGCACAAGACATTTCAGCAATGGTAAAACAAGTCCAGCAAGACCTCCCGACGTGCCGACACCCTGATAGTAGCCGCGCATATCTCGTCTCAGGCCACGACGGATGAGCGAAGCGTACATGTGCCGAAATACCCCAAGTTGCCAAGGGACAGCCCAGCGCACTGCTCTAGTTTGGACCATCATTCATGTCGAGCACTGGCCCGGGGGGTTGAATTAAGAATCCTCGGGTAGCGCTAACTCCATAAACAAGTTTTAGTTATTATTAGGCAAATGGTAAAACCAATGTTTGGCCTTGCTAGAGGAGTTTTATTCAAAGCAAACTGTCAAGGGGTTCCCATAAACCCAACCGCGTTAGGAATGCAAAATCAAGGAACATGACACCAGTTTATCGGTTCTTAGGGCGGAATGAGTGGAACAAAACACCGAGCAAAAGGCCAAGCCTTCCACCCATTACCAAGTATATATATATACATATATCTATCTTCGCCTGCAACTAACAACGCTATAAGAGGGGCTGAGCAAGCGGTAATATAGCCATACAATGGTTTGCTGGGATGGTGTCAAAGGTTAGAGGGTGTTTCATGGCATAATGGGAGGCTTGATAAACAAGTGGTGGGTAGCGCGACATATAGCGATAGCATCGAGACAACTAGCATAGCAATGATAGTAATGACATCCAAGGTGACGGTCATCATGCCTGAGATCCCGCTAGGAAGAAGATCGAGTCCATGAAGAAGACGAAGCCACGGAGACGATCAAGCGTAGTCGAACGAGTCCTCACGATCGCAACGAAACCGGACCTAACGTGAAGAAGCACAACCGGAAATAAGCAAACAACATGGTAAACACACAAGCATAAACATGACATTATACACAAACAAGTATGATGCATGACAAGGCTACATGGTGCAAAACATGGCAAGAGATGAAGCATACAAGAACATCACACAAAGCAAGTTTAAATAAGGCTGGAGACAACATATAACAATTCTGGTAAGTCCTCATATGCAAATTTCGAAATTGGTCCAGATATCAAAAAATTATGTTAAAGTTGTTAAACATCAATTTAACATGCACCATGATTATCTACACGAGTTTCTAGTCAAGTTACATATAAAGTTCATTTAATTTGGAGCTACGGCCTAGAAGATATGAGCACAACAAGTTGAACATGGCATTGATGCAAAATGCATTCAAACATCAAGCAAACACACTCAAAACATGGATGCAACATGACATGATGCATCTACATGTAAAACCAAGCAAGTTTAATAATAAGGAAGCTCAAAACGGCGCAATGGTTCAACACATACACATGAAACAAGTTTAAAGGACAAGCTGTCCAAAACAGCAAGTAGGCATCTTATAAGCATCAAAACAACATGCTACAAGTACAAGATAGGTACAAGCATGGCATGCACTTAGAGTACATATTACATTCTTCAAATATCAACAAGGATCGGGTTCATAGGCATCAAGAGTAAACCAACATGATCAAGGCAACAAGCAAACTTTATATCACATAATATAACTTAGTGAAAAACAGGGCATATACATAAGAAGAGTTAATATGTTGACATGTTGGAGGCAAGAAATAATTAAGCTACAACACAAAAACATGGCAAGCAAAATCATGGCATGCTAGAACATAACATGGAGCTCAAGGAACATAACATGAAATATACATGAGAGGAACGAGTTCACGGAATTCATCGAAACAAGATGCGAACATAATATAACAGATTCTCAGACTTAGTAAAAATCTGGGAATGCAACAACAACATTATGATGCTGACTTTGGAGGCACATAACAACAAGCATGACAATTCTAATAAGCATGTAAAGGTCACGAACATGTGGTAGGCATGGAATACTCCAAATTACTCCATTGGCACAACTCCATAGGATGGATAGTGTGATAACAATGAGCTTTGCTAAATTGAACATGTTGTTGACAGGCTGACAGATTAATCATCATGACAACTTGAGAGCAAGAAAGAGACATGCTATAACAACTTATAATTGCAAACAAGGGCATGGATGGATATAGCATAACAAGGGCTTCAAGACATGCCCACTGGACATTCAAAAACATGCATGTATTTGACTGTAGCATCAAGCAAAATGGCATCATAATATAACAGTTTCAGACTTGGCAGATTTCAAACAAGTGAAGAAAACTGCAACAATGACATGGCATGTTTGCAAGCTTTTTTAACTCAACACAAAGCATATCATGGCAAGTGATTTATTCTAGCTGAGAATAGACATGATTATGAACAGGTTCATGTGCAAAACTTCCCCAATGCATAAATGAAATTAATTGCACAAAAATAACAAAAAAAATATGCTGCAAAAATGACATGTAATAAAACTTGCTCAGAAGTTAAAACTAATAACACCACTGGATTCCTTGGATTTTTCTAGCCCAAAAATATATATAATATGTGGGGGTCAGCATGGAAAAAACATCACAAATATGCAAAATGCAAAATTGCCTAAAAACTACCCAGATTTGGAAAGATCCAGAAATGGACATTGCCTGAAATGGGAAGATGCCAATTCCCTGAATGGAATATTCGCTAGGGAAGAAAAAAAATAGAAGAAAAAGGAGGGGGAATTTAGGGGGTGACAAGTGGGCCCTAGTGCGTGTGTGTATGACAGTGGGTCGCTCTTCCGGGCTCACAGGAAAGATATAAAAAACCAAAACCAAAACTGTGGAGAGTCTGGGATTTGAACCCGGGTATCCTAGTTGCAACTCTGTGTGGCCTACCACTAGGCTATCGTCATGCGGTTGACACATTGGAGGCATAGGGCCTTCTGAACCAACCCAATACTGGAGATGACTTCTAGATCGTTGACAGAGACGAAGGCGACGACGCTGACGAGCGACGGCGGCAACTTCTGCACCAGAAGAGCACCGATGGGGGTCCAGGATTGGCATGCGAGCGGCTATTGCTCATCGGGGTCGGGCCCATGCGTGCGAGCGCGCGGGTGGTAAATTTGGAAAGCCCTTATCATGTAATATTGGGCCGGCCTGCCCTCACCAAATTCATGGCAGTTCCCCATTACGCCTACCTAAAGATGAAGATGCCGGGTCCCAAAGGAATAATCACCATAGTCGGCGACTATGAGAAGTCCGTCGCTTGTGCCGCTACCAGCAGTCGGCTGGCCGAGTCCCTTGTCATAGCTGAAGAAAAGCGCCTCCTTGCTCGGTTGGTGCCAGTGGCTGGCGAGCAGCCGGCCATACCATCTGATCCCAAGGAGGCGGAACCTCAAGGCTCATTCCAGCCGGCCAAAGAGACCAAGAAGATTGCCTTGGATCCAGCACACCCGGAGTGATTTGCTGTCATAGGGTCAAACCTAGACAACAAATAGGAAAGCGAGCACGTCGATTTCCTCCGTGAGAATCGGGACATCTTCGGATGGTCCCCCAAGGACATGCCGGGTGTCCCGACGGATTTCACCGAGCACAAGCTGCACGTAAGAGAATACACAAAGCCAGTCAAATAGCCGCTTTACCGCCTGTCTGAAGAAAAAACAAGAGTTGTCGGAGAAGAGGTCGCCCGCCTGCTAGCAGCCGGCTTCATCATGGAAGTGTTCTACCCAGAGAGGCTCTCCAACCCCTTCCTTATGCTGCAGAAGAACAACAACTGGCGCATGTGCATTGACTACACCAGCCTCAACAAAGCTTGCCCTAAAGATCCGTTTGCTCTGCCGCGAATAGATCAAGTGATCGACTCCACGACTGGATGCGAGTTGCTGTCTTTCCTCGATGCTTATTCCGGGCACCACCAAATCAAGCTAGATCCGGCTAATCGCCCGAAGACCGCCTTCCTCACACCATTCGAAGCCTTATGTTACATGACCATGACGTTCGGCTTGAGAAATGCTAGTGCCATGTTCCAGCGTTGCATGCAGAAGTGTCTCCTCAAGCAACTAGGAAGAAACAACCACGTTTACGTGGATGATATCCTAGTGAAGACGGAGAAGCATGGTACTCTTCTAGAAGACCTCCAAGAGACCTTTGAAAACCCGCGCCGCTTTCAGATCAAGCTAAACCCGGAGAAATGCGTCTTCGGGGTGCCATCAGGCCAGCTCCTTGACTTCCTGGTGTCTGAACGCGGCATCGAGTGCAACCCGGCGAAGATCAAGGCCATCGAGAGGATGGAGAGACCAACCTGCATACGAGACGTCCAGAAGTTCACCGGGTGCTTGGCATCACTCAGCCGGTTCATCAGCCGGCTGGGTGAGAAAGCACTCCCTCTATACTAGTTGATGAAGAAAACCACCTACTTTGAGTGGAATGACAAGGTGGACGAGGCTTTCCGCCAGCTCAAGAAAGTGTTGTCCACACCGCCTGTCCTAGCGGCGCCAACAGACAAGGAACCCATGTTCCTTTACATAGCCGCTACCAGCCGGGTGGTCAGCACTGTGATTGTGGTCGAGCGCCCAGAAGATGACAAAGCACTGCCGGTCCAAAGGCCCGTCTACTACTTGCGTGAGGTGCTGTCAACCTCCAAACAGAATTATCCCCACTACCAGAAGATGTGCTATGGTGTCTCTTTGCCGCCAAGAAGCTCAAGCAATACTTCCAACAATATCCCATTACGTTCGTCTGCACGGCCCCGCTTGCGGAGATCATGGGCAACAAATATGCTTCAGGCCGAGTGGCGATTGAGCTAGCCCCATTCACCATCTTCTACCAGCCCCGCACAACCATCAAGTCACAAGCACTGGCCGACTTCCTCGTCGACTGGGCCGAGACCCAGTACTGCCGCCTGCTCCAGATTCGACCCATTGGCGGATGCACTTTGATGGATCACAGATGCGCACTGGCTTGGGAGCCGGCATCTTCCTCACCTCCCCCAAAGGCGACAAGCTCAAGCACACATTGCAAATCCACTTTGCCGCCTCCAATAACGTGGACGAGTATGAAGCACTCATTCATGGACTCCGGCTGGCCAAAGATATTGGCATCCGCCGAGTGTTGTGCTACGGTGACTCGGACTTGGTGACCCAGCAGTCATCTGGTGACTGGGACGCCAAAGATGCAAACATAGCAAGTTACCGCTTCCTTGTCCAGCAGATCAGCGGGCACTTTGATGGCTGCGAGTTTCTCCACGTGCCACGAGCCGACAACGATCAAGCAGATGCCTTGGCACGAATTAGATCAACTCGGCAAGCAATACCAGCCGACGTGTCCCTCGAGTGCATGCGCAAGCCATTTATCCAGCCGTCACCAGAATCAGAGTCTATCTTCATGCCGGTCGACCCTGGAACAGCCGGATCCAGCTTAGGGACCGCCACAACCGGCCCAAAGATCTCAGCAGGCGGCCCAGGGACTGTAGCGCCAACACCTGGCCCGAGGACTTCAGAACCCAGCCCGGGGACTGCTGCAGCCGGCTCAGAGACATCAGCAAGCGGCCCGGGGACTGCAGCACCAGCACTCGGCTCGGGGACTGCTGCAGCCGGCCTGGGGACTTCAAGAGCACAACAAGCGGCGGCTAATTCCGGCCCTCCACCTCCCGGCCCAACCACCCTGGTATTAGTTGCCGAAGTGACAGGAGTCACAACACCATCATGGGTGCAACCCATCCTCAACTTTCTCCTCAGAAGAGAACTGCCAGCAGATGAGATCCTAGCCTGACAAGTGCAGCGCAGAGCGTCAGCATACACAATAGTGAACAGAGAGCTCGTCAGACGCAGTGTAACCAGCGCCTTCCAGTGCTGTGTAAAAGTGAGGGATCGAAGAAGGTGAGAGTGTCTAGAGGGGGGGGTGATTAGACTACTCGACAAGATAAAAATTCTGTCTTTTATCAAGGACAGATTTTGATAGTTTTTGCATAGCACACAAGTCAAGTAGCACACTACACATGCAATTCTAGAGTATGAGCAGCGGAAAGTAAATTGCACGAGTAGTAAAGAGAAGTGGAGAAGATCAAACGCAATTTGGAGACGCAATGATTTTTCCCGTGGTTCCGATAGGTAGTGCTATCGTACATCCACGTTGATGGAGACTTCAACCCACGGAGGGTAACGGCTGCGCGAGTCCATGGAGGGCTCCACCCACGAAGGGTCCACGAAGAAGCAACCTTGTCTATTCCATCATGGCCTACGCCCACGGAGGGCTAGCCTTACTCGGGGTAGATCTTCACGAAGTAGGCGATCTCCTTGCCCTTACAAACTTCTTGGTTCAACTCCACATCTCGATGACGGATGCTCCCAAGCGACACCTAACCAATCTAGGAGGCACCACCCTCCAAAAGATAATAGATGTTGTAGATGATGATGAACTCCTTGCTCTTGTGCTTCAAATGATAATCTCCCCAACACTCAACTCTCCTCACTGATTTGGCTGTGGTGGAAGAAAGGATTGAGTGGAAAGCAACTTGGGAAGGTTAGAAATCAAGTTTCATATGGTAGGAATGGAATAACTTGATCTCAACACAAGGGTAGGTGGTTCTCTTCTCAGAAAGTGTAAGGTAGGAGTGGTAGTACTTTCTGATGGCTCTCTCCACGAATGAAGAGGGGGTGGAGGGGTATATATAGCCTCCACACAAAATCCAACCGTTACACACATAATTGAGCAATATCGGTGAGACCGAAGTGAAACTCGGTCAGACCGAAAGTTCAAATATAGCGAACGTTGGGGTTTTCGGTGGGACCGAAAATACCATCTCGGTGAGACCGAAAGTGTAAATGATATGAACGTTGGAGTTTTCGGTGGGACCGAGAAAGAAAACTCGGTTAGACCGATTTGAGAAAAGACAGGAACATGCCAGTTTCGGTGGGACCGAAAATACCATCTCGGTGAGACCGAAAGTGTAAATGATATGAACGTTGGAGTTTTCGGTGGGACCGAGAAAGAAAACTCGGTTAGACCGATTTGAGAAAAGATAGGAACATGCCAGTTTCGGTGGGACCGAAAATGCAATATCGGTGAGACCGATTTTAGCCAAGACAGAAGCTTGCCAATTTCGGTGAGACCGATAATGCAAACTCGGTTATTCCGAAATGATGTCAAACGGTTACAGAAGGTTGGCAGTCCGTATTTCGGTGAGACCGATCTCAAACTCGGATTGACCGATTTTTCTAGGGTTTGGCTTATGGCTGAGGTGGTTCATCTCGGTGGGACTGAGTTGGAAGAATCGGTTTGTCCGAGATTACTTATGAGTGTGTATAGTAGTGAAAGTTGCTGATAGTTGAAGGAGATATATCACTAAGCACTTTGAGCAACCAGATCATCAACACAACCTCATCCCCTTTTAATAGTATTGGCTTTTCCTATGGACTCAATGTGATCTTTGATCACTAAACCAAAAATGGAGTCTTGAGCTTTTGCCAATGCTTGCCTTAGCATTTGAGGGGTCCACTTCTTCAGTCATTGCCATAGCCAATGTGATTGAATTTCCTGAAACATACTTGATAAAAGCATTAGTCCAACCACAAAGTATGTTGTCATTAATTACCAAAACCACCCAGGGAGCAAATGTGCTTTCAATCTCCCCCTTTTTGGTAATTGATGGCAACACACTAAGATCACACTAAACAATACATCAAAGCTTATTGAAAGAAAGACAGAATTATCACGAAAGCTTTGACAAGCATGTAGTACACAGGCTCCCCCTACAAGTGTGCAAGATTTTCATAAATTTTGGTTTTGGACTACCACAAGCACACAAGAGAGATAAGCAAGATGTGCTACATGCAGCTTGGCTATATGCATCAGAGCAGATGAAAAGAAGTGAGTGATAATGCATATGTGCATGGTGATTTCTTGCAAACAAGTATTTACAAGCAAGTCACCATCATGCACATTCTGCAAGGTGCATATACTTACCTTGAGGTTCCTTGGCATTGTACCTGAAGGGATAAACTTGGGAAAACAAGGTTAGATAACACAAGAGTATTCCTTCAACCAACTGCAAGAACATCAAGAGTACCAAGCCAGGGAGGACATGTATAAAGAGTGTCTCATATTGAGCACAAGCTTGAATTAGCAAACATGTCTCCGAAACTAAAAGATTTTCAATAAACTCTGAGAGATCTTGCTTTCCATAAGATATCAATTGTGAAAATTCCTCTCCCTTTGAGTTCTCTCAGAACAAGGGGTTTTGATGGAAAGAGCAAAAATGAAAAGAATGATGCCAATTGAGAATGATGTCCAAATGTAAAATACGGCAAAGCTTTGATGTGATTCTCTCCCCCTTAAGATAAGATTACTTTTCTTCTCCCCTTAAGTCTCTTCTCCCCCTACTCCCCCTAAGTCTTCTCCCCCTTTGACATCAAGTGCCGAAAAGGATAGCAAACTAGGTAGGTCAGGAAAGATGGAAAGGAAGAAGTGGGATCCTTAAGAATCACAACAGGGCAAATAGGAACATGCATAGAGAAACATTGAGTGGAGCTGCAGAAGTTGATGTCCTGGAAGAAAATCGGTGACACCGAATTGAGTTAGGGTAGACATTTTTCGGTTAGACCGAAATATTGAAATCGGTGACGCCGAGTTTAATTCCAAGGAAATATAGAAATAATTCAGCTCACTCTGCGAGGAATGCTCCAAAGGATTTGCAATGAATTTGTGAAAGATTTTCGGGGAATTGATCAGAGCCAGAATGATGTACACAAAGACAGAAGAATAGAAATGAAAAAAGATTCCTAGATGAAGTTTTTTTTTGTTTAAAGAAAACTCAATGAGAGAACATAAGAGAAAACAGAAAGACTCCAAAAGCATATGTACTTCATCTAGATAAAGGTCAGCGACAAGGTCACCTATGTTTGAGTATATTGACTTAGGAGTCAAATGAGGACATTTGATCATAGGTCATACTCATCATTTAAGATCAAAATGGGGTTGCCATTTTTCGATTAAGCATTTGATGTGATCACATCTTATGAAGCTGCTTGTACTCATGACTTTGAGCAAAGCTCCTTAAAGATGTGAAGAACATACCTTGGGCTTGTTGATGCTTTGCTCATGTAGGTAAACTTGATGTAGGTGCTCATTGAATGTGAAGTTGGAGCGCCATTTCTACTTGTGTAGTTCATCTTCCTACATGGGTTAGGCAAGCAAGGAAATACTCGAGGATATCCAAGATGACAAGAGTGAAATACTAGATGTATAAGATGTCAAAAAGGATATGTGGAATTTTGTTCCTTGAACTCAACATCCCAAAGGGCTAGATACTTGGTCAATGACAAGATTACTCATGATTTGAGTGTGTGGTAATCTTGTGGAATGTAGATCATCCAAGTACCTGCAAGGAGTTAGATGCAATACAAGGAGGCAAATGTGTCCAAGACATATGATCACCATCATAAGAGAAATATCAAGGATTAGTCAAGTGGGCTCATGCCTTGCATGCATCAATGGAGTTATCACTCCAAGTTTGAAGCATCAATGATGTTCAACTCACTCCTTAAACGACAAAACACCTTTTCATCAAGAGGTTTTGTAAAGATATCAGCAAGTTGTTTGTCAGTACGAACATGCTTAAGATTAATGTCACCCTTGGCAATATGATCACGAATAAAATGGTGACGAACTTCAATATGCTTTGTTCGAGAGTGTTGCACTGGATTGTGTCCAATTTTAATTGCACTCTCATTGTCACAGAGCAACGGAACATGTCTCACATGTATCCCATAATCCTTAAGCGTTTGTGTCATCCATAGCAATTGAGCACAACACGAACCAGCAGCAATATATTCTGCTTCGGCAGTGGATAATGATACCGAATTTTGTTTCTTGGAGGACCAAGATACAAGGGATCGACCAAGGAATTGACACGTACCCGAAGTTGACTTTCTATCAACCTTTTCACCGGCATAGTCCGAGTCGGAATAGCCAACAAGGTCGAAAGAGGCCCTCTTAGGATACCAAATGCCAAAGTTTGGTGTGTGTATCAAGTATCTCACTATCCTTTTAACAGCTTTAAGATGACATTCTTTCGGGGCTGCTTGATATCGCGCACACATGCATACACTCAACATTATGTCAGGACGAGAAGCACAAAGATATAGTAGAGAACCAATCATAGATCGGTAAACCCTTTGATCAACGGGTTCTCCATCTTTAGTCAAGTCATTATGTCCACTAGTAGGCATGGGGGTACTCATACCTTTGCTTTCTTGCATGTTGAACTTCTTGAAGAGATCCTTGGTGTACTTTGTTTGTGAGACAAAGGTACCCTCCTTAGATTGCTTGATTTGCAACCCAAGGAAGAATTTGAGTTCACTCATCATGGACATCTCATACTTCTCCGACATGAGCTGTCCAAACTTCTTGCTAAAATGGGGGTTAGTTGAACCAAAGATAATATCATCAACATATATTTGGCACACAAATAGTTCACCATTAACCCTTTTTGTGAACAGCGTTGAGTCTATCTTTCCAATCTCAAAACCTTTTTCAAGAAGAAAACTAGTCAAGCATTTGTACCAAGCTCTAGGAGCTTGTTTAAGACCATAAAGAGCTTTGTGCAGCTTGTAAACATGATTAGGCTTTTTGGGATTCACAAATCCGGGAGGTTGTTTTACAAATACTTCCTCCTCAATTTCACCATTTAGGAAAGAACTTTTGATGTCCATTTGATAGAGAGTAATATCATGGTGATTGGCATAAGCAAGAAGAATGCGAATGGACTCAAGTCTAGCAACGGGGGCATAGGTCTCACCATAGTCCATACCTTCGACTTGTGTGTAACCTTGAGCTACGAGACGAGCCTTGTTGCGGATGACTTGTCCATCTTCATCTTGCTTGTTCCGAAACACCCATTTGGTTCCAATGATGTTTTGATCATCCTTGGGCTTCTCTACCAAAGTCCATACCTTGTTCCTCTCGAAGTTGTGTAGTTCTTCGTGCATAGCGTTCACCCAATCCGGGTCTTCAAGTGCTTCTTCTACCTTCATAGGTTCAATACTAGAGATAAATGAGTAATGCTCACAAAAGTTAGCTAAGCGAGTTTTAGAGCGAGTAATTCTCCCGGAGTTGATGTCGTTCATCATTTGTTCCACGGGATGATTTTTCTTGACTCTTGCTCGGACTCGAGATAGCTTTTGTTGAGGTTGTGGTTGAGCTTCCTCATCATCTTCATCTTCCTCTTCTTCTTCTTCATTGTTGTTGGTGTTGTCTTGAGGCGGTGGAGAAGGAGGTTGTGGTGGATCTTCTTGATGCACTTCCTCATCTTGGTGAGTTCCACTTGTGGAGGCCTCCATGTTGCCTTGAGGTTCATCTCGCCGTGAGGTAGGGGGCTCCACATATGTAGATGAGGTACTCTCCTTCACTTCCATGGGACGGATCTTTCCAATAGATAAATCTTGGATAGCTTCCGATGGGTCCTTGTCTCCTACATCAATAGGCATTTGCTCTACCCGCGAGACATTAGATTCATCAAACTTCACATCTACCGTCTCTTCAACCTTTCGGGTGAAATTATTGTAGACACGGTAGGTGTGGGAGTTTGATCCATAACCAAGGAGAAAGCCTTCATGAGATTTAGGAGCAAATTTAGACCGACGATGCTTATCAAGGATATAGCATTTTGAACCAAAGACACGAAAGTATCCCACTTGGGGTTTGTTACCGGTGAGGAGCTCGTATGATGTCTTGCCGAGAAGCTTATGAAGATAAAGCCTGTTGATAGCATGACAAGCTGTCTCGACCGCTTCTCCCCAAAAGTGCTTCGGTGTCTTGTATTCATCAAGCATCGTTCTTGCCATCTCTATGAGCGTTCGGTTCTTCCTCTCAACAACTCCATTTTGTTGAGGAGTGTACGTAGCCGAGAACTCATGTAGAATCCCTTCCTCATCGAGAAAAGAGTCTACATTGGCGTTCTTGAACTCCGTTCCATTGTCACTCCGAACTTTCTTGATCTTCACTTCAAATTGATTTTGGGCCTTTTTGGCAAAGGTCTTGAAGATTCTCTGAACCTGCGATTTATCATCAAGGAAAAATACCCACGTAAATCTGGAATAATCATCAACTATAACTAGACCAAAGGAGTTACCACCAAGGCTTTTGTAAGCATTGGGACCGAAGAGATCCATATGAAGAAGCTCAAGCGGTCTCCTTGTGGTCAAGATGTTTTTCACGGGATGACTTCCACCAACTTGTTTTCCTGCTTGACAAGCACTACAAAGTCTATCTTTGTCAAAGAAAACATCTTTAACACCAAGAATATGATCACCTTTGATCAGCTTGTCTAGATTACGCATACCAACATGTCCTAGCCTTCTATGCCACAGCCAACCTTTAGAAGATTTTGCAATGAAACAAGCTCTAGGTTGGGTTTTCTTAGTGAAATCAAAAATATATAGATCACCTCTACGGATACCATTAAATGCCATGTTTTGATTGTCACGACGAAAGACTTGGCAATCTACTTTGGTGAATAGCACATTGAATCCAAAGTCAGCTAATCTAGACACGGAAAGTAAATTGTATCCAAGAGATTCTACAAGCATGACATTTTGAATAGAGCTATCATGAGATATGGCCACCTTACCAAGGCCAAGTACCTTACCCTTGGAGTTGTCTCCAAAAGTCACATACTTGCGTGGGCCATCGTTCTTTGCAAGCTCTCGAAACATGTCTTTGTCTCCGGTCATGTGGTCGGTGTATCCACTATCAAGAATCCACTCTTTTCCGCCGGACATGTAGTCTCTCAGATTTGCCATAAGATTGAGACTCTTCATGACCTTGTCCAGCTCGGTGTCCGAATCGGAGTAATCATCATCTTGCTCATGCTCATCATCATATTGACCCATAGATTGTTCATCATCAACACCTAGGTCAATTTGATAAGTACTTGCATTAGTTTGGTCAATGCGACAATAATCTTCGGAATGCAATGCAAGAGCATTTCTAATTATAATATTGATAAGACCGGGATCACCCTTCTTTTTCATAAGATCACGAAGCTCAAAGAAGCATTTATCAAAGTTGGGATCATTGGGGCGCAACTTATCAAATTCAATAGTCTTGTGTAGAATTTCATCAAGACTTCTCAAAGAGTAGTCCGGATAAAGTTCTTCCAAGAATTTCCACATAGCATAGGCGCACTCAAAGTTTGTAACAAGATTAAGCAAGTCATCGGGTAACCCTCTAATGATAAGATTTACAGTTCTAAGGTTACGAAGCAAATCAAGCTCCTCTTCCATGGTAGGGTGCAAGGGATCAAAAGGAGGCACATAGGGGGTCTCAATATATTTGCACAAATTGTACATTTTAAAGATACTAAGCATTTCAGACCTCCATGAGTTATAGAACCTTCCATTAAGAACATGCACTCTATGGCTAACACTCCCAAACGTAGGCACATCCATCTTCCTCCAATGGTGTGTAAACCAAAGCAATGGAGACCAAAGCTCTGATACCAATTGAGGGATCGAAGAAGTTGAGAGTGTCTAGAGGGGGGGGGGGTGATTAGACTACTCGACAAGATAAAAATTCTGTCTTTTATCAAGGACAGATTTTGACAGTTTTTGCATAGCACACAAGTCAAGTAGCACACTACACATGCAATTCTAGAGTATGAGCAGCGGAAAGTAAATTGCACGAGTAGTAAAGAGAAGTGGAGAAGATCAAACGCAATTTGGAGACGCAATGATTTTTCCCGTGGTTCCGATAGGTAGTGCTATCGTACATCCACGTTGATGGAGACTTCAACCCACGGAGGGTAACGGCTGCGCGAGTCCACGGAGGGCTCCACCCACGAAGGGTCCACGAAGAAGCAACCTTGTCTATTCCATCATGGCCTACGCCCACGGAGGGCTAGCCTTACTCGGGGTAGATCTTCACGAAGTAGGCGATCTCCTTGCCCTTACAAACTTCTTGGTTCAAGTCCACATCTCGATGACGGAGGCTCCCAAGCGACACCTAACCAATCTAGGAGGCACCACCCTCCAAAAGGTAATAGATGTTGTAGATGATGATGAACTCCTTGCTCTTGTGCTTCAAATGATAATCTCCCCAACACTCTACTCTCCTCACTGATTTGGCTGTGGTGGAAGAAAGGATTGAGTGGAAAGCAACTTGGGAAGGTTAGAAATCAAGTTTCATATGGTAGGAATGGAATAACTTGATCTCAACACAAGGGTAGGTGGTTCTCTTCTCAGAAAGTGTAAGGTAGGAGTGGTAGTACTTTCTGATGGCTCTCTCCACGAATGAAGAGGGGGTGGAGGGGTATATATAGCTTCCACACAAAATCCAACCGTTACACACATAATTGAGCAATATCGGTGAGACCGAAGTGAAACTCGGTCAGACCGAAAGTTCAAATATAGTGAACTTTGGGGTTTTCGGTGGGACCGAAAATACCATCTCGGTGAGACCGAAAGTGTAAATGATATGAACGTTGGAGTTTTCGGTGGGACCGAGAAAGAAAACTCGGTTAGACCGATTTGAGAAAAGACAGGAACATGCCAGTTTCCGTGGGACCGAAAATACCATCTCGGTGAGACCGAAAGTGTAAATGATATGAACGTTGGAGTTTTCGGTGGGACCGAGAAAGAAAACTCGGTTAGACCGATTTGAGAAAAGACAGGAACATGCCAGTTTCGGTGGGACCGAAAATGCAATATCGGTGAGACCGATTTTAGCCAAGACAGAAGCTTGCCAATTTCGGTGAGACCGATAATGCAAACTCGGTTATTTCGAAATGATGTCAAACGGTTACAGAAGGTTGGCTGTCCGTATTTCGGTGAGACCGATCTCAAACTCGGATTGACCAATTTTTCTAGGGTTTGGCTTATGGCTGAGGTGGTTCATCTCGGTGGGACTGAGTTGGAAGAATCGGTTTGTCCGAGATTACTTATGAGTGTGTATAGTAGTGAAAGTTGCTGATAGTTGAAGGAGATATATCACTAAGCACTTTGAGCAACCAGATCATCAACAGAACCTCATCCCCTTTTAATAGTATTGGCTTTTCCTATGGACTCAATGTGATCTTTGATCACTAAACCAAAAATGGAGTCTTGAGCTTTTGCCAATGCTTGCCTTAGCATTTGAGGGGTCCACTTCTTCAGTCATTGCCATAGCCAATGTGATTGAATTTCCTGAAACATACTTGATAAAAGCATTAGTCCAACCACAAAGTATGTTGTCATTAATTACCAAAACCACCCAGGGAGCAAATGTGCTTTCAAAAAGCAGAGAGGGGCTTGGCCATCTTGAGGGATATTCATCAAGGCGAATGTGGCCACCATGCGGCCTCCAAATCCTGCGTCGCCAAAGCTTTCCACCACGGTTTCTTCTGGCTGACTGCTTTGGACGACGCCAAAGATCTAGTCAAAAAATGCAATGGGTGCAAGCGCTTCAGTTTAAAACAACACCTGCCGGCTTCTACACTCAAGACCATTCCCATCACATGGCCATTTGCAGTTTGGGGGCTGGACATGGTGGGCCCCTTTAAGACAGCACGCGGCGGCATGACTCACTTGCTTGTTGCCGTGGACAAGTTCACCAAGTGGATTGAAGCAAGACCAATCAAGAAACTAAATGGTCCGACTGCCATGACCTTCATCGCCGACATTACAGTCCGGTACGGCATATCACACAGCATCATCACCGACAACGACACAAACTTTGCCAAAGGAGCTTTGGCCCGTTTCGGCGCAACACAGGGCATCCGGCTCGACTTAGCATCCACTCCCCACCCGCAGTCAAACGGCCAAGTTGAGCGTGCAAACGGCCTCATCTTGTCCGACATCAAGCCCTGGCTGGTCGAGCCCTTGGAACGGTCGGCCGGCTGCTGGATCGAAGAATTGTTGTCTGTCCTCTGGAGCATTAGAACGACGCCAAACAAATCAACTCGCTTTACTCCCTTCTTCCTTGTCTATTGGGTCGAGGCCGTCATCCCAACAGATGTTGGGTTTGACTCGCCTTGCGTCACCATGTACACGGAAGCCGAAGCAAGAGAAGCACGTGAAGATGGCGTCGACCTACTAGAGGAAGCTCGGCCAGTAGAACTCGGCCGATCCGCCATCTACCAGCAGGATTTGCGCCGATACCATAGCCGGCGGGTCAGACCACGTTCTTTCCGCGAGGGGGACCTTGTGCTCCGGCTGATCTAGCAAACAGCCGGCCAGCACAAGCTCTCGGCCCCTTGGGAAGGACCTTTCATCATCAGCAAGGTGCTAGGCAACGATGCCTACTACCTCATCGACGTGCAGAAGCCAAGAGCAGGCAAGTGAGATGACTCAGGCATGGAATCAGAGCGCCCGTGGAATGCAAATCTCCTTCGCCGCTTTTACAGCCAAAAGGCAGTATGTATCATACTATCTACTGTATTTTGAGAAACAATGGGATCCCCGAGGAGCGCTCGGGGACAACCCTCCCTTTATCTATATGATAAGATTATGCGTGTGAATGTGTTATTTTCATTCCTTCGCCCGGCACCGGGACCGAATAGACGGCCCGGGGGCTTGCCGCCTTACCCTATGTTTGAAATTTTCCTACAGTGGGACAAGTAATGTGCCTGCATCCAAGCCCTCTCTTGCCTAAAAGTCACAGACTTGCAGAACGCGGCTGTCCGACAGGCAGGAGTCAAAGGCAGGAAGCGATGCCCACATGAAAATGGCTAAGGAAAAAAGTAAGCATAGGTCAAGACGGACTTTGATACAAGTTGTCCGGCTGCCGAGCAGCCGGCCGACCGGGTTGTAGCTTGACCAAGACATGTTCCAGACGGAAGGATACTTGCCTATCCTGAAAACGGCTAAGTCCCTGACCCAGCCACAGACCACAGAGTGGCTGTCTGGCTGGCAGGGAGGCGGTTAAAGGAGATGGCAAAAGAAAACGCCCAAAGGAACAAAAGGCAGCGTTAAGACTAGAACTCGGCAAAGAGCACAAACACATGCGAAATTAAAAGAGTATTTACATAGCAAAAGGCCCACAGCCGCCCGTAGGTGGAATTGTGCAAGACTAACTCGACCAGTTACAAAGCAAACAAGAAATTAAAAGATAGCATGTCCGCCTAGGCCAGAGGTGCAGCAGGCGGATCTAGTAGAACCGTGGGTTCTGTTACGCCGTCTGCCGAGGGGGCCGCCTGATGGACCTCAACCTAGTCACCTTCTATGGCAGACGGCGCGGTTCCTCGGGGCTCGCTCGTCGAGGCTTGGTCGGGTTGAAGACGAACATACGGCTCGTCCTCCAGAAAGCCTCCTTCCTCGTCTTCGTCCTCCTCATCCTCGCCCTCATCGTTCGAGGCGATCTCTTTGTACAGCTCCTCCGACGCCGCCAGGTCCAGCCCAAAGTGATCAGGCAGCACCACACGACCGTTTTCATCCAACTCTAGGATGAAGACGTCGGTGTCAGCATAGTCGGTGATAGTGGCGGCACGCTTGATGAGATCTCCCCGCACCGCCGCCAGCTCGGGCTCGGCCTCCAGGCGGAAAGTCACCATTTGAGCAAGATCCAGATCGGGATACCAGCCCTTGGCAAATTCCAAGGCCGCTCGAATGCCAGCCCTCGCGGCAACACTTTTCCAAGCCTCGAAGCGGCCGACTGCCACCTCCAGCAATTCGGCAGCCCGACTAGGAGTGCGCGGAGCGGGGACGTCCGGCCAGACGACGGCCAGCACGTCGGACCCGGTGCGTTGAAGATGGCGAATCTAGCGATGGGCCGGCTGCAGGCACGCCCTCACGGCATGAAGTTGCTTGTTGGGGGTCCGGGGCGCGTTGGGCGTAATCACCACACCCGCCCGACGCTTCTCATCGCGCTGGGCCTCGATGGCCTGGCTGGCAGCAACGGAGTGGCCAGGGAAGAACTCGGCGCTAGAGAAAAGACAAAATAATAAGAAGATGGGAGCCGGCTCCTATGGCAGTCGGCAACTATGGGAAAGACAAGAAAGCAACTTACCATCAACCATGTCCTCAATCGCTCCATAGCCGTCTTGCAGGGACCTCTCCGTTCCGACCCAGTTCAAGCGCTCAGTCTCAAACTCGGCCCGAAGGAGCCCTTCTTCGTCCGCCAGCTTCTTGAGCTCCACCTTGTGCTTCTCCGCCTGGTCCGCCAGCTCTTTGACCAGGCGGTCGCGCTCTTGGGCGGCTAGGCTGCGCTCCTGCTCCTTGGTAGCGAGCTCGGCTTGGACCCCACCCAGCTGGGTTCGAAGGTCGGCTGCGGTCACGCTCTTGGGCGGCTAGGCTGCGCTCCTGCCCCTTCGTAGTGAGCTAGGCTTGGACCCCGCCCAGCTGGGTTCGAAGGTTGGCTGCGGTCGCTAACAAGAGAAGAGGAGAAAGAGTCAGCATCAGCCAAAGACAAATTAACCTTGGAGTTCCAGCCCGCCTACTCAGCACACCGGCCTGGAACTTAGGGACTACACCCAGCGGGTACACTGACGCGCCCCCGCAAGGAGAAAAAAGGAGGCACTTACTCCGACTCTCAGCCAAGGCGGCTCTCAGCTTGGCCAGCTCTTGGTGCTGGGAGTTGTAGGCGGTCGCCCGAAGATTGCGGTAATACTACGACAAGGACGAGAAGAAACAAGTTCACAGGGAATCACCTTGGAGTTCCAAGCCGCCTGCTCAGGAGCCGATTCAGAACTCGGGGACTACACCAAGTGGGTGCGCTGACGCGCCCCCACGAGAGAAATTGAAGGAATAAAAAACCAAAGAGGAAATCAGCATACCCGGACGACAGTCCGCGTGGCTAGGAAGTCCTGCAAGGCCCTTTGGAGGGTCTCGCCTTTGGCGTTGAACCGACCGAGGACATCCCGGGAGGCGACATTCAAAACATCGCCACTACCAGGCGACCAACCTGGCGGCGCGGCGCTAGTGGCCTCGTTGTCCGGCGATGATGAGTTGGCGGCGCCGGCTTCCACTTGCCGCGGGGCCGAGGCCACTCTCGCCAGACGCAGGCGTGCAGGAATCCGGGTGGTGGGAAGCGGACCCACCACCAGCGCACCTTCGGCCGGCTGCGCGATCGGCCCATTGGGCCGGTTGTCCCGTGCGTCGGCTGGCGGCACGGGGGCGGTTGCCTCCGCCTCCATAACGGCGTGGCCGTCCCCTTCCCTTTCCAAAACCGGCTGGTCACCACCAGCCGGCGCTTGATCAGACAGCTCCAAAGGAGCCGCGTGCTGAGGATCAGCATGGCCTGATGACCGCCGACGGGCCGCCTCCTGCTCCCGTGCCCTAGCTGCAGCGTCCGTTTGGGATTTGGCTGCTGCCTCGGGCTCGGCCTTGGCTGCGGCATCAGCCTCTACCAGCGCCGCCTGGGACACCTCCGCCTTCTTCCAAGCCGCGGCCTCCCGCTCCTCCCGCGTCTCTTGCCCATTCCTCTCCGTCGCCTCTCGAAGGGCGACAGATGGGTCCATGCTGCGTGGGGTAGTAGAGGCCTCTACGGTTCCGACCACTGAGCGGATGGGATCTAGCAAGAGGGAAAGCGGGGCTTTGTTCAGAAGAACACAGGAAGAAGGAGGAATCATTCACAGAAGAAGAGAAAGACGAAGGCAAACACAAAAGAAAAAGAAGTGCAGGGTGCTTACGCGGACACGGTCGACTTTGGCTTAGGGACCCTTTCAAGAAGGGCCGCCTTGGCGGCTGCCTCCTGGCATTTGGTGGTGGCGACCAAGGCCTTGAACTTCTTGGGTCGACTGCCATACAGCCCGGCGGTAGCCCGACGCTTCGACCCACCAGCTGTTGCTGGCGGCGCCATCGAAGAACTGCCTCCTATCGGGTCCGCCTCCTAGACATGAGGCGGCGCTTCATCGTCCTCGTCCTCGTCTGGCCAGTCCCCGACGTCGTCTCCAGACGAGCCACCTGGTGGCATGCCTCCGTCGCGTGTGACCTTGTCCTCCTCCATGGCGGCTGCCCCCAGATCGGGATCGCTCATATCACTCCGAGAGCGGTCCGGCATCAGTGGGCAGGCCGAGTTTCCCGAGCCCGGCTCCGGTTGGCCTGGGAAGCGCTGCAATGCAACACGATGGTCAGGCAGCGGGAACAGGCGGAAGGAAAAGAAAACGAAAAGGAGCTTACCGCAAGCGGCGGATTACTACGACTATACGGCGGCTTGTCAAATGCCCAACCCGTCTCCGACATTTTGCAGTTGGATATAGAATTCACCAAGCGGGCTACCTCCGCGTACGGTATCTGCTTGGTGCACGTCCGGCTTGGGTCCCGGGGCCCGCTCATGTCCCTGATCAGATGGGGCCGGGACTGCTGCAGCAGCACATGGCGCTCCGCGAAGGCGGCCAGAAAATCCGCGCCCACAAGGCCCTCCACTTCCATCATCTCCCAAAGGCGGGCCAAAGCGATGGAGGCGGCGCGCGTAAGAGATACTGGCCGGAACCTCCTGGAGGTGCGGGGCTCGGCAGGTGGACGGCTGCATAACCTGGCAAGTTGATGTAGTCCCACTCCGAGAGGACGTTCGAGACGTAGAAGTACGTCTTCTGCCACAACTTCGCCGAGTGCACTAGGAAGACTTTCGGGAAGTAGTTCCTGGCTCCGATGCGCCGCACCGCGATGCACGCACCACACTGGGCCGCCTCGCCCCTTAGGGTGGTGTCGAGCTTCAGATAAAAAAGTTCCCCCCATAGCTCGAGTGTGGGGAGCACTCCGAGGTATCCCTCGTAGAGGACAACGAAGGCGGCGAGCAGCACCACCGTGTTTGGCGTAAGGTGGTGGGGTTGCACGCCATAGAAATCAAGAAACGAGCGGAAGAATCTGCTCACCGGAAGACCAAACCCTTGAAGAAAGTGCAACCAAAATACCATGCGCTCACCGAGCCACGACGTCGGCCTGAGCTCGTTCTCTGGTGCAAGGCACACTCCATCATTCCGGGGGGGGGGGGCAGCCGCCGCGACCGGCGAAGGAACTCAATGTGGTCCTCGTGGATCTCGCTGCCGTCCCATTCGCCGGAGCGGTGAACCAGCGCCTCGGCGCCCATGGCTCGAGACAAGGTCGAGCGATGCTGCGAGAGGACAAGAGGGCTGGGCAAGCACGAGCTCCGGCGGGAGCAGCAGGCGTGACGGTGGCGAGTGCGCAAGAGAAGTGAGGAAGAAGAAGGAGATGTGGGGTGCCCGTGCGTTACACCGACGCCTGCTTGTAGGCCCAGGATGACGAAGCCAAGGGGACGGGGCGTGGGATTAACTGTGCCACGCCTTGCATGACCCGCGCTTTTTGCGCCTAAACCGCGCGCATTTAATGCGCGTGGGAAGGGCAATTGACCACCTCGGCCGCAACAGATCTGCGCGCACGCCGAGGCCCTATAGTGGTGGGCCCGAGCCTGCCGCAACATCCCATCGCGCGCGTGGTTTGGCAGGATGGCTCGGCATACTGACGCCGCGTGGCGTGCAGCCAACAAGTGGCAGGCCTGTCCCGCGGCCCACCGGCCGTCCGGCCACCTTCCCTCCGAAGATTCAAATCCAACGACCGGCTGCTAACGACCGAGCTTTCCAGAAGACGGACGGGAAAAACAACCAATCATCATACAGAGAGGGAAGCTGCTGAAACCCCGCAGTCCCGCTGCCGACCGCAGAGCTCCGCCAGCTTCGGGGACTACTGTCGGAGATATTGACCACGGGTGTCTTCATCGACCACCCATGGCATTTCAAGACAATAAGGTCGCACGCCATCCTTCGGCCGCCTGCGCATCAGGCCGCCT
This sequence comes from Secale cereale, assembly GCA_902687465.1. Classification (NCBI taxonomy): domain Eukaryota; kingdom Viridiplantae; phylum Streptophyta; class Magnoliopsida; order Poales; family Poaceae; genus Secale; species Secale cereale. The sequence goes on along the minus strand of LR738710.1, from coordinate 438,189,540 downwards.
CCTAGGGCCGCCAGGCCTAGGAGCCGGCTGCCAGCAAGCGGCAAATCACTAATAGGCGGCTGCCTAGTGGCCGGCATCTGACAGATGGCCCCATGCCTCCCCCTCGGAGTGTGCGTTGGGGATCCACAACAAGAATAAAGCATGGCTACAGTTGAGCCTGCCCCCCAGAATCCAAAGTAGCGTGTGATATGTCTCCAACGTATCTATAATTTTTCACTGTTCCATGCTATTATATATTCTATTTTGGATGTTTAATGGGCTTTACAATACACTTTTATATTATTTTTGGGACTAACCTACTAACCCAAGGCCCAGTGCAAATTGTTGTTTTTTTTGCCTATTTCAGTGTTCCGCAGAAAAGGAATATCAAACGGAGTCCAAAATGAATGAAACCTTCGGGAGAGTTATTTTTGGAACGATATCTTCACGGGAGACTTGGAGTACAAGCCGGAGAAGAAACGTGGTGCCCACGAGGGGGCAGGGCGCGCCCCCCACCCTCGTGGGCCCCATGTTGCTCCACCGACATACTTTTTCCTCCTAAATATATCCACGTACCCTGAAAACATCGAGGAGTACCAAGAAACCCTAATTCCACCGCCATAACCTTCTGTACCCGTGAGATCCCATCTTGGGCCCTGTTCCGGAGCTTTGTCGGAGGGGGCATCGATCACGGAGGGCTTCTACATCAACACCATAGCCCTCCGATGAGTTGTGAGTAGTTTACCACAGACCTTCGGGTCCATAGTTATTAGCTAGATGGCTTCTTCTCTCTCTTTGGATCTCAATACAAAGTTCTCCTCGATCTTCGAGGAGATCTATTCGATGTAATCTTTTTGCGGTGTGTTTGTCGAGATCCGATGAATTGTGGGTTTATGATCAAGATTATCTATGAACAATATTGGATTCTTTTCTGAAATCTTTTATGTATGATTATAATATCCTTGCAAGTCTCTTCGAATTATTGGTTTGGTTTGGCCTACTAGATCTATAGTTCTTGAAGTAGGAGAAGTGCTTCGCTTTGGGTTCAATCTTGCGGTGTCCTTTCCCAGTGATAGCAGGGGCAGCAAGGCACATATAGTATTGTTGCCATCGAGGATAAAAAGATGGGGTTTATATCATATTGCTTGAGTTTATCCCTCTACATCATGTCATCTTGATTAAGGTTTTACTCTATTCTTATGAACTTAATACTCTATATGCATGCTGGATATCGGTCGATGTGTGGGGTAATAGTAGTAGATGCAGAATCGTTTCGGTCCACTTGTCACGGACGTGATGCCTATATATAATGATCATGCCTAGATATTCTCATAACTATGCGCTTTTCTATCAATTGCTCGACAGTAATTTGTTCACCCACCATATAATTCTGCTATCATGAGAGAAGCCACTAGTGAAACCTATGCCCCCCGGGTCTATTCTCATCATATTAATCTTCCATCTACTTTACTTTGCATTATTTACTTTCTGTTTCTATACCAAAAATACCAAAAATATTATCTTATCATATCTATCAGACACTCTCGTAAGTGACCGTAAAGCGATTGACAACCCCTTATCACGTTGGCTATGAGGTTCATATTTGTTTGTGCGGGTTTGTACCTAGATCGGCTTCGACGTCGTGATCCATCCCATCGATGTCTTCGGAAGAATAGTCTAGTAGGTCAGTTAAGTCTTTGACCGTGGCTACCAAGTGGGTGGTGGGTGGGAAGCAAAATTCCCTGTCCTCAGCCCCCAGTTCGAACTAGGCAAAGTTTGGCTGGGAATCCTCTGTTAGGGTGAGAGATTGTAGTAAGTCTACTGCCACGTTTAAAAGCGAGTGCTGGATAGGTGTTTGGCAGTCTGCGGGGCCGGGCTCAGTGGCAACCCCTCCATTGGGCCCAGAGAGTGCGGATCCCGTATGTCCAGTGCTCTTAATCAGGGACAAGTCAGATGTTCCAGTGGCGGGGAGAATCCCGCTCAATCTTGGGTCTGTGAGCGGCTCAAATGCCGCTAAGTCTGCGGTTTCCATGGCGGGGTTGATCTTCCCGTCTTCTGACAAAGTGATTTGCTCCAGATCTAGGGCCAGAGCCATTGCAGGTCTTGACCCCTAGATGGGGTCCTATGACAGATCTAAGGCGTCCTCATCGTGTTGGCACGGGGCAGCATCCATGGGTGTGAATCTGTCGAAGATCAAGTCTCCACGGACGTCAGCAACATAGTTCAAGCTTCCAAACCTGATCTGATGACCAGGGCATAGCTGTTAACCTGCTCGAGGTGGCCATCCATGTTGGCATGAAGCACGAAGCCGCCGAACACAAAAAGGTCGCCAGGGAGGAAAATTCCCCTGGGGGTGGCTCCGTCGTTGATGACGAAGCGAGCCATTAATCGTTGTGTCGACGACACAGTTGAACTCTCAATGAAAGCACCAATGTCTGTGTCAAAACCGGTGGATCTCGGGTAAGGGGTCCCGAATTGTGCGTTTGAGGATCGATGGTAACAGGAGACTGAGGACACAATGTTTACCCAGGTTCGGGCCCTCTCGATCGAGGTAATACCCTACTTCCTTCTTGATTGATCTTGATGAACATAGGGTTACAAGAGTTGATCTACCTCGAGATTGTAATGGCTATACACATGAAGTTTAGCATAGGATGTTGTGATTCTGTCCCTATGGACTAAACCCTCCGGTTTATATATGCACCGGAGGGACCTAGGGTTGTACATGATCATCTTGCAGAGGAAGGAAAATATTACACCCGGACTCTAAACTTGCTATTTTACATATATGGGAGTCCTATCCGGATACAGGGGATGGTCGTCAGCGATAATCTTCATGGCCCACCAGTCCGGCCGATAACGAGTAATCCGGCCACTCGAGGACCCCTTAATCCAGGACTCCCTTAGGTTCATCGACGGGTTTATCCTTCTCTGGATCTTTCTCGCCATCGTCATCCTTCTCCTTGGGGGTATCCATCGCCCGGTGACATGCGGGTTTTGACCTAGATCGGCTTCGACGTCGTGGTCCATCCCATGGAAGTCTTCAGAAGTGTAGTCAAGTATGTTGGTTAGGTCTTCGACCATGGCTACCAAGTGGGTGGTGGATGGGAAGCAAAATTCCCTGTCCTCCGCCTTCAGTTTTAATAGGGCATAGTTCAGCGGTGAATTCTCCATAATGCCGAGAGATTGTAGTAAGTCCAGCGCCTCGCTTAAGAGCGCGAGCTGGATAGTAGTTTGGGGGTCTGCGGAACCAGGCTCGACGATGACCGCTTGGTCGAGCCCGGAGAGTGCGGATCCCAAGAGTTCGGCACTCGTAATTTGAGACGAGTCCAATTTTCCAGCGGCGTGGAGGATCTCGCTTGATTCTGGGTCTGTGAGTGGCATAACCGCCGCTAAGTGTCTATTTAGGAGTTTCGTGAAGGGGGGAGTCCAGCGGGGTTTAGCCTTTCGTCTTCGAACGAGGCGATCTGCTCTAGATCTAGGGCCAGAGCCATCCCGGGTGTTGACCCCTGGGTGGGGTCCGATGATAGATCTAAGACGTCTTCATCGTGTAGGCAGGGAGCTACAGCGATGGGTGCGAATCCATCGAATATCTAGTCTCGACGGATGTCATCAACATAATTCAATCTTCCAAACCTGATCTGATGACCAGGGGCGTAACTGTCAACCTACTCGAGGTGGCCATCCGAGTTGGCGCGTAGCACCAAGCCGCCAAATACAAAAAGCTGTCCGGGGAGGTAAATCTCCCTGGGGGTGGCGCCGTCGTTGATGACGAAGTGAGCCATTAATTCTTCTGTTGACGGCACAGTGGACCTCTCAATGAAAGCACGAATGTCGGTGTCAAAACTGGCAGATCTTGGGTAGGGGGTCCCAAACTGTGTGCCTGAGGATCGATGGCAACAGGGGACTGGGGACATCATGTTTACCCAGGTTCGGGCCCTCTCTATCGAGGTAGTACCCTACTTCCTGCTTGATTGATCTTGATGAATATAGGGTTACAACAGTTGATCTACCTCGAGATCGTAATTGCTAAACCCTAGAAATCTAGCCTACGATGTTATGATTCAGGCCCTATGGACTAAACCATCCGGCTTTCAACTTCATGTTCCCGAGTTGTAGAGAACAATCCGAACCGAGGCAATCTTTCCGGATTCGCTCCGCCTTACAGCCTTGCTTTCCATTGTCATTTCCATTGTAGCACGTGTGTGGCCCAGCCCATAAGGGTCGTGCGGACTTGACGTCATCCCCACCTTCCTCCAATATCTCACTGCCTCCGTAGCTCAAGTAGTAACTACTTTCCATAAGGAGGGAGCCATGGAATACACTATTGTAGTAGCTGACGCCCAAGTAGGAGGAATCCTACTTGTGGTCGTGGTCCAATTCGGCCCCTCTTACCATAACTCATGGAGGGGGAAGGAAAGAGAGGGGGGAGAGAAGGAAAGGGGTAGGCCAAATCCTCCCCTTTCCTTCTCCCTTCCCCTCCTTCCTTCTTCTCCTATTTTGGCCTATATGAGGGCGCACCAGCGTGTTAGTAGTAATCTTGACATGCAAGGTTGTTAGCTAGATGAGGTTAGTTAGCTCGCGTCATGTGTGGATGAGGCACTTAGTTAGCTACATGCATGACCAGCCGGCCGTTGTGGAGGAGCTACGCGAGTTGTGCTCGTGGCCATGCTTCTTGTTAGTAGTTGGTTAGTGCATGCATGGGCTAGCTAGTGGGCAAGAGTAGCCTAACCGAATTGTGCGTGCTGCGCGTACTACTTAAGAGAACAGTGCATGTAGGCTGTGAGGGCGACCAGGAATAAGAAGATTAGCTAGGAGAGATGTAGTCTCCAGTAGTCTCTCGTGTGGGTGTGGCGCCGGTCTACTACCGCGCCATGGTGATGGTATGTGCCGAGCCGAAGGGGAGGGGCCTAAGGAAGATGTAGTCTTAGTCGGGGCCGTGGTATGCGCCCGATTGATGTGAGAGTTCTTCCGGGGTTGTGTTGCGTGTGTGTGTGTGTGTGTACCTCCATGTATGTGTGTTTGAGTAGCTGAGTTGAATAGAAGCCAATAGACAGGTCGTTCGGCGGCCGGGGAGTTCATCGCCGGAAAATTCTGTTCATCTTCTTCTACCTTTGTCCGGCATTCGTTGCCAGAGGACGGTTCGGCGTATGTCGCCGGTGGGTTTGTCCCAACATTTGGTATCAGAGCTTGGTTGTCTTGGGCGTCGTTCTCCTTGCCGGAGCTGTGCCGGCGGTGGCAGAGTTCGCCGGCGGCTGCACGAAGCTCCGGGCCGTGTGTCGGCCTATGGAGGTGCGCGGCGCGGCCAGGAGGCCGCAAAAACTACGGAGGCGGTGCACGGTGAGTTCGCGACGGACATGAAGGGCGCGGAGGCGCGGCGAGCGCGTGGCAATGACGACGTGCGGCAAGTCCGGACGTGGTGGTGTCACACTGTTTCGACGTCGAGCGACACAGCAATCGCGGCTTGGGCGCGGCGAGCAAATGACACATCGCAGCGGGTGCGGAGGCACGCGGGGGCGTCAAGCGAAGGCGTCCATGGCTACATGACGACGACGACAGGTGCAACAATTCCAGTGACAACATGTCAAGATTAAAGAGGAAAATGTTAGTAGTAATCTTTACATGCAAGGTTGTGAGCTGGATGAGGTTAGTTAGCTTGCGTCGTGTGTGAATGAGGCACTTAGTTAACTACATGCATGACTGGCCGGCTGTTGTGGAGGAGCTACGCGAGTTGTGCTCGTGGCCGTGCTTCTTGTTAGTAGTTGGTTAGTGCATTCATGGGCTAGCTAGTGGGCAAGAGTAGCCTTGCCGGATTGTGCGTGATTTGCGTACTACTTAAGAGAACAGCGCATGTAGGCTGTGAGGGCGGCCAGGGACAAGAAGATTAGCTAGGAGAGATGTATTCTCCAGTAGTCTCTCGTGTGGGTGTGGCGTCGGTCTGTTGCCGTGCCACGGTGATGGTATGTGACGAGCCGAGGGGGAGGGGCCTAAGGAAGATGTAGTCTCCTTGGGGACCGTGGTATGCGCCCGGTCGATGTGAGAGTTCTTCTGGGGTTGTGTTGCGTGTGTGCGTGTGTACCTCCATGTATGTGTGTTTAAGTAGTTGAGTTGAATAGAAGCCAACATACAGGCCGTTCGGCGGCCGGGGCGTTCATCGCCGGAAAATTCTGTTCATCTTCTTCTACCTTCATCCAGCATTCGTCGCCGGAGGATGGTTCGGCATATGTCGCCGGTGGGTTAGTCCCAACACAGCCCACCACGGGCTGGTCTATCCCTCTCTTGGCCCATAAGGCCCATATCTTTGCCGCGGATGCCCAGAACCCCTTTCCGGTGACCTGATATGTACCCTGTACCCTCGGAACACTTCTGGCGTCCGAATAACATCGTCCTATATATGAATCTTTACCTCTCGACTATTTCGAGACTCCTCGCCGTGTCCATGATCTCATCCGGGACTCCAAACAACATTCGGTCACCAAATCTCATAACTCATATAATACAAAATCATCATCAAACGTTAAGTGTGCGGACCCTACGGGTTCTAGAACTATGTAGACATGACCGAGACACCTCTTGGTCGATAAACAATAGCGGAACCTAGATGCTCATATTGGTTCCTACATATTCTACGGAGATCTTTATCGGTCGTACCGTAATGACAACATACGTTATTCCCTTTGTGATCGGTATGTTACTTGCCCAAGATTTGATTGTCGGTATCTTCATACCTAGTTCAATCTCGTTACCGACAAGTATTTTTACTCATTCCGTAATGCATCATTCCACAACTTAACTCATTAGTCACATTGCTTGCAAGGCTTCTTATGATGCGCATTACCGAGAGGGCCCAAAGATACCTCTCCGATACTCGGAGTGAGACATCCTAATCTCGATCTATGGAAACTCAACAAATACCTTCGGAGATACTTGTAGAGCATCTTTATGATCACCCAGTCACGTTGTGACATTTGATAGCCCACAAGGCACTTCTCTAGTATCCGGGAGTTGCATAATTTCCTAGTCTGAGGAATATGTATTTGACATGAAGAAAGGAATAACAGTAAAACTGAACAATTATTATGATAAGCTAACGGGCGGGTCTTGTCCATCGCATCATTCTCATAATGATGTGATCCCGTTCATCAAATGACAACACATGTCTATGGTTAGGAAACTTGACCATCTTTGATTAACGAGCTAGTCTAGTAGATGCTTGCTAGGGACACGGGGTTTTGTCTACGTATCCACACATGTATCAAGTTTCCGTTTAATACAATTCTAGCATGAATAATAAACATTTATCCTGATATAAGGAAATGTAAAATAACAACTTTATTATTGCCTCTAGGGCATATTTCCTTCGTGCCCCAGCGCATCACCCCCCAGTCGTACATCACCATGCTACAGGGACTGACCGTGTGCGCGCCCGCACACTCGGATCGCAATGCCGTCCCCGCCGCTGAGGAGAGGATAAGGCCGCCTCGGGCACGCCTCCTCTCCCACACTCCCTCTCCCACTCACTCTCTTCCCTCTCCGCTCGCCTGAGTGCTTCTGTCGCCGTTGCCTCCTCGTCGCGCGGCCACTGGTGCTCCCGCACTCGGAGAGTTGTTCGGGAGACACACCAGCCACCCATACACCTTCCTTGACCACGAGCTTAAGACGGGATCCTTGTTCATCCCCGGGATCGAGCTCCGTCTACCTCGGTCCACCGCCAGCGTTCATCGTCGATTCTGACTCCATAGAGCCGTCCCCGAGCCCACTAACACCTCTACAGGACCATAGTAAGCTCCTCTGCGCTACCCGTCTCTCCCCGCGGTCGCCCCCTCCTCTAGGTACCACTGCCATCACGACTGAGTCTCCCCGCCGCTGCCACGCTTTCCGTCGCGGCCACAACCACCCAAGATCACGCCCGAGCTTCGTTCCGTCCTCCTGGGGCTGCCAGGAAGCCATCGCACCCGCTAGAGCCGCTTCCCGTGCTCCGCAGCTCAGATCATATCCATCTCGTGCTCTTGCCGTCGCCTGCCATCGTCGCAGCAGCCACCTCCGGTCACCCCCGCTGCTGCCATCTCCAGCATTTGGTGTGCGCTGCTGCGTGATTTTGAATGCGCCCTCCCGCGCATCCAATGGGCACCCATAGCCTAGTTCTGACGGCTGCCTGACCCCCTCCGCCGTCGCCTTGGTCGCCGGACCATCGCCGCCGGCGTGTCACCTCGTCTGGGTCGCTGGCATGTGGACCCCGCCAGCTCAGCCACTAATCTGGACCCTGAACACCAACTGACCTACGGGCCCATAGTAGCGATTAGTTTAGTCTAATTAATCCAGTTAAATAACCCGTTGTCATTGACACTGGGGCCTACCTCCTAATTGAACTAATTATCATAATTTAATCCACTATTAAATATTAATAGTCAATGACAACTGGGTCCCACTAGTCCCTGTTGACATAGTTGACCAGTCAAACCTGCTGACTGGCCTGCACCCAGTCGATGATAGGTGGGCCCCTTGGGCCCATTGACCATTCAAGTGGTCCAGTTGATTACTGACTGGACAGTCAACTCGACCAAATAGTCAGCCTCATGTGCACCATGTTGGGTACATTTCTGAGTATCTGTAGCAATTTGAACAATTAATTTCGAATTGATAATAAATCCAGGAAATGATCTTTGAAAATTAGTAGAAATAAACTGTAGCTCGGATGAAAATAATTTGTATATGAAAGTTGATCAGAAAAATATGACGAAACCGAATATGCTATCCACTCATCTGTCACATGCCTATGATGTGATGAACATGGAACCTTCCCCTCCAAACCGTATGTCCGATAATTGCCCAAAGTTGGGGAAATAACCATAGATATTTTCCCGCTCCGTCTGTAACGTGTAGTACTGTGTTAGGTCACCTCTAGCACAACATATTGCCTTGTCATGCTTTGAGATGATTTTGTTTGCTTTGTATTTATTGTTTCTTCCCTCTCTTCTCTTCGGTATACCCAAAAACCGACGCTGCTTCCGGGTACGACTACACACCTGATGACAAGTCCTTTTCAGCAGAGTTCCAGGCAAGAAAAATCCCCTTGATCATTCCTATATCTCCCATTCCATTCTCTCTCATGCTTGCATTAGATTTTGCTACTGTAATTGATTGCTCTTATTCTGATGCATAGCCTGCTTTTGTAACTGATATTGTTACCTACATGCTTATCCTATATGCTTAGTATAGGTCGGTTAGTGATCCACCAGTGACCCCCTCACATTGTCCCCGTTTCCCCCGCTTTATCATTGATGACTTGATCAACGTGATTGATGTACAGAGCCCGACAGATCACCTCACACCCCTTAGTTGTATGAATCTGCAGAGCTACTATCGAGTGCCGAGGGTGATACCTCATATATCACTTCTGATGAGATCTTATTAGTGTAGCTAACTGGTCGTGGTCTAGGGAGGTTCCTTCACCACTCCCGACAATGACTCTGTCGTGCAACGCCTCAAGTGTGAACCATTCGAGGGTGATTCCTCCAAGTTCACCTTGACGGTTACATCAAGTGGAATCTATCGAGGGTGATTCTTCGGATTCCCCCTTGGTGTTATGGACACACAGTTACTTTGACTTTACCCCAGAACCATGTTGAAGTCGGGTCAGCCCCGAGGGCTACCCACGAGTGATGTAGAGTCGAGTTGACCGGGAGGGTGCCTGCGAGATAATTACGTGGCACGGCCGGGCATTCTTAGCCCTTGCCGTAAGTCCGTGAGACGAGGCGATGGGACCACAAATCGTGGGTCATTGATCTCCGCGCGCTCCCAAGTCACTAACAGTTTGGATATGTGATCCAAGTAGGCCTCTACCCTTTTCGCACTGACCACCTAATGAGGACATCAATACCATTGGTACTCCCACATCCCCTAGAGCTATACATACTGGACCAATTACTAGAGCTCGTGCACTCCAATTAAATTACTAGGTACTTTTGTTTCTTAGTAATGATTATAATGTTCATGAGAATATGATGCTGCCTAAATTGGATACATTTGTTTTGCTTACAAATGAAGGGCCTAGCTTGGACAAGGAGGATGAAGATTGGAGCAAGAACAAGCATGGAGATGAGGGCATGCACAAGGGGAACAAGAACGGAGTTTCAAGTGGTGATTTCAGGACTTTGAAGCTTCCATAATGAGTGCCTGAAGGTTTCGACGAAATATACAAGATGGCACTTCACAAATTTTGTCCAGAGGCTATTATAGATGCTGCGTCACCTTATTATTGGGTTAGGCCCATGTAATTTCGAAATACTTGAGTATAGGCTGTTTTTAGAGTCCGTATGTGTGGGGAAACAAGAGTTAGGGTTGGTTTCGGACCCCTCCTCCAAGGGCCACGAAAATCCCTCCTCTTCCTCCATATATACAACCCTTTGGGCGTCGTTTAGACTTTGGGTTTTGTTTAGATTAAAGTTCACCATAGCTGCAACTTCACGTACTTCATTTGTGTTCAACGACCCGACAAAGGCGTCACAGAACCCCACCTTGATCAATAAAGCTTTCCTCTTATATTCGCAATATCGAATTGCAATCTTAGCTTCTTGCTTATTCTTCATTTGCTTGCAGGAAATAGACCCTCGTGGTCAGGTTGTTCGTGCTCCACCGTGGTTAATAACCTCTCGGAGTTGGTTTATTGATTGTTAAGGCGTGACGTCTTCACACGTGAGGGGGTCCTTGATTAAGGCGTCCTCAGGTGGCCGGATCGTTCGTTATGGGCCGGACTGGTGGGCTATGAAGGTTATTGCTGAAGACTATATCCCGTATCCGGATAGGACTCCCATATGAGTAAAATAGCATGTTTTGAGTCCGGGTGTAATATTTTCCTTCCTGTGCAAGATGGTCATGTACAACCCTAGGCCCCTCTGGTGCATATATAAACCGGAGGGTTTGGTCCGTAGAGACAACAATCACAATTACATAGGCTAGAATCCTAGGGTTTTATCCATTACGATCTCGAGGTAGATCAGCTCTTGTAAACCCATATTCATCAAGATCAATCAAGCAGGAAGTAGGGTATTATGTCGATTGAGAGGGCCTGAACCTGGGTAAAACATCGTGTCCCCAGTCTCCTATTACCATCAATCCTCGGACGGATAGTTCGGGACCCCCTACCCGAGATCTGCCGGTTTTGACACCGACATTGGTGCTTTCATTGAAAGTTCCACTATGTCATCAACAGAAGGATTAATGGCTTGCTTCGTCATCAACGACGGCGCCACCGCTGGGGAAATTTTTCTCCCCAGCCCGCTCTTCGTGTTCGGCGGCTTCGTGCTTGGTGACAACACGGAAGGCCACCTCGAGCAGGTTGACAGCTACGCCCCTGGTCATCAGATCAGATTTGGAAGCTTGAACTACGTTTCTAACGTCCGTTCAGATTTAATATTTGACAGATTCGCACCCCTGTCGGCTGCCCCCTGTCTCCACGATGAAGACGACTTAGATCTATCATCGAACCCCGTCCAGGGGACAACACCTATAACAGCTCTGGCCCTAGATCCGGAGCAGACCGCTTCACTGAGGATGGGAGGATCAACCCCGCCACGGAAACCGCAGACTTAGCGGCGCTCGGGCCGCACACACACCCAACCTCAAGCGGGACTCCCCCCGCCACTGGAGCACCGGACTCGGCCCCGATTACGAGTTCCAAACTTTGGGGATCTGCGCCTTTTGGGCTCGATCGAGTGGTCGTCACCGAACTCTGCCCTGCAGATGTCTGAACTTATGTCCAGCACTCACCCTTAGACGAAGCGCTGGACTTAACCGATCTACTAGACTACGCTTCTAAAGACATCGATGGGATGGACCACGACATCGAAGCCGATCTAAGTGCAAACCCGCCCCGACCGGGCGATGGACAACTACTTCTACATATGATGTATATATGGTGGATACACCCAACGAGAAGGAAGACGCCGCCAAAAAAAATCCAAAGCAGGATAAGCCCGTCGATGAACCTCCTAAGCATCGACGTCAAAAACATCGATCTCGATCCCGTAAAGGGATAGAGAGTAAACTGTCACTGAAGACGATGACGACCCTGAGCAAGCCGATGACCCCGTGGATCCAGCGGTGGAGCAGGACGAACAAGGGGATGGCGAACATAGTCCCGAACCACTAGCCGATCACAGCGATGCAATTGACAGCAATTATGAACCTATATCCAAAGAGGACATCAGCCTCAGAGATGAAGAGTTCATCATGCCAGAAGAACCGCTACAACAAAAACATTTCAAAAATAGCTCATTGCCACGACAAGGAGCATGAAGAAGCAGCAGCGGTGGCTTAGAGCCGAACAGGATACGCTCAATGACAGATGGAACGAAGTGCTAGATGCTGAAGAAAGATACGGCCGTGAGCGCCAGACAAAGAGCTATCCCAAGCGCAAGCTGCTGCCCCAATTCGATGATGAGGCCCTTGCACCAATCCCGCTGAAGTATGATCAGTTCAATCAACCGGACCGACCACCCCATGGACGAGACAAAGCGGCCAGCAATGCCGTACACAAGCTCGCACCTCCTCACCGTAAAGGAAAGGATACATCGGCTCAGGGCCATAAGTACGATCTACGTTAGGACCTGAATAAAAAGCTAGCCAGGCCAGATCAATTTACGGATCAAGGGAACGTGCTCACACACGGGACGATGGCTATCTAAAAGCACAAGTGCTCCCTTGGTGATTTAGGTAATTAATGTCAACATATCTCTTGTTGGACTAATACTTTTACCTAGTATATTTCAGATGAGTTCAACAGTGGAGTGGCATGGACAAGAGGATGTGGAACCCCTTCAAGAAGCTAAGGACAAAAGATTGGCAAAAGCTCAAAGCTCAGGACTCTACATTTTCTATTTCAGTGATCCAAGATCACATTGAGTCCATAGGAAAGCCAATACTATTAAAAGGGGATGAGGTGTTGCTTAATGGCCTGCTTGCTCAAAATGCTTAGTGATATGCTCCAAGCCCTCAACCACCTTCTCATATCCACATATGTCCTAAACCTAAAAGTCAAACTCGGCCCCACCAATTTGATCTATCCGGCGCCACCGAGTTCAGTTGACATAGCCACTGCCAAAACCCTAATTAGTTCGGTCTCAACGATAGGGATCTCGGTCTCACTGAGATGGGATAGCAAACTCTCTGTTTCCTATTTGAAACATTCAGTCTAACCGAGATGTGAGAATCGGTCTACCCGAGTTCGCAATGCAAACTTTCTGTTTCCCTTAGTAACATTTCGGTCTCACCGAAATGAGCGAATCGCTCCCACCGAGTTTGCTTGACCAACCCTCTGTGTGCCTATTACAGAAATCGGTCTCACCGAGTTGATGTGATCGGTCTCACCGAGATTACGTTATGCCCTAACCCAAATGAAATTGGTCCCACCGAGTTGATCGTATCGGTCCCACCGAAAAGCCTAACATTCACATTTTGAACTGAATCAGTCCGACCGAGTTTCATGATTCGGTCCCACCGAGTTTGGTGATTTGTGTGTAACGGCTAGATTTTGTGTGGAGGCTATATATACCCCTCCACCCACTCTTCATTCGTAGAGAGAGCCATCAGAACAAGCCTACACTTCCATTACTCATTTTCTGAGAGAGAACCACCTACTCAAGTGTTGAGATCCAGATATTCCATTCCTATCACATAAATCTTGTTCTCTAGCCTTCCCAAGTTGCTTTCCACTCAATCTCTTCTTCTACCATATCCAAATCTGCGAGGAGCTGTTTGAGTGTTGGGGAGACTATCATTTCAAGCATTTGAGAAAGGAGTTCGTTATCAAAACACCATCTATTACCTTTTGGAGAGTGGTGTCTCCTAGATTGGTTAGGTGTCACTTCGGAGCCTCCGACAAGATTGTGGAGTTGAACCAAGGAGTTTGTAAGGGCAAGGAGATCGCCTACTTCGTGAAGATCTACCCTAGTGAGGCAAGTCCTTCGTGGGCGATGGCCATGGTGGGATAGACAAGATTGCTTCTTCGTTGACCCTTCGTGGGTGGAACCCTCCGTGGACTCGCGCAGCTGTTACCCTTCGTCGGTTGAAGTCTCAATCAACGTGGATGTATGATAGCACAACCTATCGGAACCAGGACAAAAACATCCGTGTCTCCAATTGCGTTTGCACACTCCAATCCCATCCCTTTACTTTCTTGCAAGTTGCATGCTTTACTTTCCGCTGCTCATATACTCTTGGCATACTTGCTTGAAATGTATTGTGAATCTTTGAAATTGTGATAAAACTCTACCTCAACTCAAGGAACTTAAAACTGCCACTTTTCTTGTTGAGTGTCTAATCACCCCCCTCTAGACACCTCTTCTTCGATCCTCTCAATTGGTTTCAGAGCTTTGGTCTCGATTGCTTTGGTTTAATTATCATTGGAGGAAGATGGACGAGTCTACGATCGGGAGTATTAGACGTAGAGTACCTATGCTTGATGGAGAATTTTATAAGGAATGGAAGAATGAAATGCTTGAGATCTTCAATGAATATCATTTGAACAAGTATAGTGATAATCCTTGTATGCCCCCCATTGATGCTTCGAATCCTACTTCCAATGAGAAACTTGACATGATTCGAAATCTTAGAAGTGTAAATCTTATCACTAGAGGATTGCCTAGAAACTTGCTTGTATATTTGCCAACTTTTGAATGTGTTTACACTATATGGAAATTCCTCGAGAAACGATTTCCGGACTACTCTTTGAAAAATTTAGATGTGATTCTTCAAAAGTCCATTGCTTTATGTAAGATGAACTCTAGTGATCCCAGATTTGGTGAATATTTATTTGAGCTTCGTGACCTTATGCGTGCCAAAGGAGATGTAGGAATCATTAGTAATATCGTCTCGGAGGTCATTAGAATTCATAAATATGAACATTGTCATGATCACATAACTAATGAATCACTCTCTCTAGGTGTTGATCAATCATGAGACAATGTTGAACATGGTTATCATGATGAGCATGATGATAGTGACCTTGAACTTGATGAATAAATGAGACATTTTGGTCTTATGGCAAATCTTCGTGGTTATGCAGCCGGAGGAAAGGAATGGGTGCTTGATAGTGGATGCACGGATCATATGATCGGATATAAAGACATGTTTGATGAGCTTGCTAGAAATGATGGTCCACGAAAGTATGTTACCTTTGGTGCCAACTCTAAGGGTAAGTTGTTGGCCTTGTGTTCGCACAAGAACACGTCACGTGTACCTCCAACACCGAGGGTGATGCACCGCAGCTCACGTCGAAGGAGACCCGTCCGGAAGCGCGGTACGCAAGCAATCCGACATGCACTTTTGTAGACCCGAAACCCCACGTGCCCGGGAGGGACCCTGTCTGGACGCACAACGACTATGGGCTGCCCTAGGTCGGCCTGACCGCCCCTAGGGCCTCGAGGTTCGCCGACCTACAAACGAATAACGAGTGAAGAATGAGAAGAAGAAGAACTAGGGTTAAGGAGAACAGATAAAAGATAAAAAAAGTAGTATATTGATTTGTTCGATTGTGTGTTGTTCAATCGGCCATCACCGCCAACATATTTAAGAGTCGGCTGGACTCCCCATACAAGTAAAGGATTCATCCAGGCTTTCCATATATGAAAAATTACATCAATTCACGTCCTAGAGTCCTATTTCTATTCCAACTCGGATTCAGTCTGAATCAGGCCCAAACTCCTATCTTCCTCCTTGCGCGCGCCGTAGAACCTGCACATTACCTCCGATCAAGATGGTCCAAATACCAAATTTATGTGCCTCGACGTGACGAACAATTCCTATGCTGACCACTTTTCCAAATAAAACCATCTTGAATACTCTACGACGCCATCTTTAATCTCATGTCGGACTCGGTCATGTAACGGACAGAACTGTCCGTGTCTCGTAGTGAATTTGCAGGCCGCATACTATCTCAGATAATGACGACTCCAAAACCAAAGTTCACCGTTTTGACGATGCGCACAACTTCCGTGCTAATCACTTTTCCGTCCGAGGTCATATGGAGAACCTTTTGGGCACATCTTCAGTTTTCAGTCGGAGCACTCGGATCTCTCCACTCGGAGATTAGAGTATTTCACTCGGATCGCCCGACTAGACTTCTTCACTCGGACGACAACTTTCACTCGGATCTCAATATTTTCACTCGGAAGACAATCTTTTACTCGATCGGTAAGCTTTCACTTGGATGATAAGCTTTTCACTCGAACATCAATCTTTTGCTCGATCAGTAAGTTTTCACTCGGGTGATAAGCTTTACACTCGGATTTCCCGACTAAAAACACACCCTGATCTTGATTTACCTCTCCAGGCCGCATACGACCTCGGATTGAGACGAGTTATATATGAAAATCGATTTACTCGACGAGACGAAACTATTTCGTGTTGAAGATTTTTCGATTCATGTCCGTCTTGATGTCCGAATGACTCGCGCGACCCATCTGACATGTGTGTGGTACCTCACGCCATATTTCCATTTAGGTTTGGTCTATAGTGTATTGTCTCTGACTTTTGCATATGAACTCGGATTCGGATGATTTATATATGGAAATTGATCATCTCGATGAGGCGAAGACAATTGATGTTGAGTGCTCCTTCATCCGAGGTGGTCTAAAAAACGCAATCTACCGAAAAGCATTCGGAACACTAAATTTTGCCAGTCGGAGTATAGTTTCGGTCCCTAGGATAAGGTCGGATGACGATGACCGAAACTTCAAAGTTGTTCCACTCGGAGACATGAATCTTTTCATGCTGAATACCCTTTCACTCGAGACCATCTTCATTGCAATCTGTATCTTGCCAAAATCACGTGTCAACACATGCCCCCCTTTTTCTGGCAGAGCTTGCGTGCCAGAAAATACCTTGCCTAGGGTAATGTTTAAGCACGATGTCAACACTCTATCGGTTGTGCATGCTGAGTATGATTTTTTTTCATCCATATGCTCAGGTTTATTGCTTCTTGGGTAGAGCCTCTTGGATACTAGTCGTCTGAGAACAACAATTGGATGTCACAAAGGCCTCGATGTAAGTTTCTTAAGTCAATCCGGACCTTCCTTTTGCCCAGGCACTCCCTGGGAATATTAGAACCATTTAGTGAAGACGGCTGCCGAACGATTATGACCATGCACCTCAAAGGAATACCGTCAACTGTTCGGCGACACAACTCATTATTGATGAAAGTACACCATCAAGCCTCCGCCGAACAACGTCTGTCTCCTGACATGGATCCTGTAAATAACTAACATCAGGAGTCGGAGCTTTTTTATGCACTAGACCCTTGATTGGTAGCTGACTCAATAATTAAGTCGGCCTTGCCAGTATTGGCAAACATTGAGCATCGGCTATAGGAGTAGGAAATCAACTATGGTGAACACCGTTAGCCAGATGTCGGCTTTGCCAACACAATGAATTCTGAGGGCGATATGCAAATATCGGCCATGCGTTCTCATCTCAAAGGTGCTCGGGGGTCTGTCCACCAAAGTGTGAATAGCTGAAATAAGTCACATGTGTCGGCTGAGGATAAATTCCATAGCGTTGATTTTGATGGTACGGTCAAAGAATGTGGATGACACGCCTCCTGGAGTCTCCTATAGTGAGATGAAAATTGTCGTCCTCGCCTACAAGCTTTACACTTGTACTCCCTTATTTCCGTTGGCTTCACAACAGGAGATGTGATGCCGCTCTTGACTCAAGGATGTCCCTTAGGAACCCAGACCATGTTCCTCTTCACCAGCTATTTGGCCCTAAGCCGATTCAGCTTATTCTGTTGCGAATATGGTAAGCCAAGTGGGCGTCCCGGCTGGGACTTGGGTTTATGCACTGGCAAATTCTTCCGGGCTTTGGACATCTCCGGCTTGGCCTATCCAAACTCGGCGATTGGATCCTTGAAATTTACTTGCTTCACTTTCTTGTCCTTATAGCCAACATAGACTTGACTGGCTTTTCGTCATTTGGAGTCTGATCTAAAATAGACACTTGCGGCCATCCATTTTCACCCGGTACACTTGCTTGACCATGTCCATCTTCTTTGCTGAGGTCCATATCGATTCTTTTCGGTTGAGCCAGTCTTTAACATGTGGTTTTTGAACAAACGATGATCCTCTCGGAGCTTCATAATTTTGGTGAGGTGGTTTAGAATATGATGGACGGTGTGCCCTTGATTTATACTTGCCCCATGATTGATATGAATAATAGTTAGCATGGGGAGGAATCCATGACATTGGTATTGGTAGCCCAAAAGGAGGATATGAAGTCTGCTTGCTCAACGTCTTCCTTTGCCAATCCCACTCTTCATACTTATGCCTTGGGGATGACTTCAATGCTTTTTCTTCATTCGACCGATAAGCACGCTTTGCCTCACTTATCTTTTGATATTTTCTAATAACTGAGCGAAAGTGACTTTCGGCTTTTCGCCTTTGTGCTTACCATGGCATTTGCTTTCTTTGGTCATGCAAGCATCGATCGTTGAATTTTCTTGTTGCCTCCCAGTGCTAGATGTCGCCATTGTAGCTTTGACAGAATTACTGTCTTCAAGATTGTGGTTGCTAGACTCTTTAACCATATCCTTGCTCGAAGACTTGACCCTGTCATCATTGGTGTGTACGTGTTGACCTTTAGATGAATCGGCTTGAGATAGCTCAACAAACTCCAATCATCCTATGTTATCCGATTGTGCGGCTTGATGAGTCATATTGTTGTCTTTGATATTCTCTTCAAACAAACATTGCATTTGTTCTTGTCCTGATGGCTCGACATCGTGATTAATTATAATAGGATTTGTCGACGATGCACCAATGATGTGATTACCCATGCCCGGACTGAAGGTACATTGTTCGTCCATTAACTAATACTGTGATACTGGTTTTGAAACAAAACAACCGAGTAGTGCCGGCTTAGCGTCATCTGACTCGGCTATGCATTGATTTTCATCCTGTTTTCCCGATGCTCTTGAATCGGTTATCTCGAAGGACTTTCGACCTGGCTTTATGTTTCCGCAACCAAAATAATTACAAAACATATGTCTCATTTGAGACCAAATGTTAGCCACGCATGAAACAAGCAAAGCTACCCATATGAACATAATTTTAAGTCGGCATAATGGGAAAAGCTTTGGCTGCGATGAGTTATCACTAGCAGCCTCTATGAATGGTACAATATGTTGACTGGAATGTTTAGTGACAAGATTATTTCTAACAAACAAGTTACTCTTCTCGATTGGTCTTTCCAATTTAATTAGGATCATGCTAATGGATGCATCAATAATATAATTTTGACTGAATCTCAAATTGAGTAAATTATCTGCCAGACGTACCTTTGAGACAATGCTGCTGGAATACGATGATCGTACGTGTGCAACAATGCTTTGCTCTGCCCCAAGATGATGCTCGAACGCCTTAGCTTCTTCTTGTTCTGGATCTCGTGCTTCATCACTTGGATTGCCCGGGTAGATTTACTCGAATTGCCCGAGTACATTTCACTCGGTCTGCCCGAGTACATTTCACTCGAATGCTCTTCATCAGTTGAACTTTGCTCTTGGTACTCATCAATATCTTTAGCACGAAACTCATAGGGTAGGGTGTAAGTTCCATTATATCCAGAAAAATCAAGCACAACCAATTTGCAGAATTTTCCATTCCATTGCTCAGCGAAGCTTGCCTCTTTTGTTTTGGTATGCTCGGTAATAACTGGCTTTATGCACACGGCTTTAACCAGTGATACACTCAGCTGGAATGATACACTCGGCTGGGATGATGTACTCGGCTGGCTCGATGCAACACACTCGTCCTTAACCATCTCAGTGCCCAATCTCGTATTAATGGAATCCACCATTGTCTTGTCTTTAAAAGAATTGTTCGACTCGGCTGTAGACGACTTAGTCATATTTGATTCGGCTTCAACCGAATCAGCTGTATTAGCCGAGTGAACCCTTTCTTCCCGTTTTGCCTGCAAACCTTCTTTTTTATCTTGCATCATCATCACAGAGGAGCCAACATGATTGCTGAATGGAAGAAGGGAATTGACGTATTTTTGCACATATTCTTTTCCACGCCTCTTCTTGAGTGCTTCATAAACTTGTCGATATGCTGCTGGTAATTCCTCAAGAGTTGGTGTCGTAAATTTGTTGACGCTATTCCCTGTGAGCTTTGGCTTGATCTTGTCCACTTGAGCCACATATTTTTCTTTAAACTCAGCCCTGCTTAGATCGGCTTGCCCCCCAATACTTTTACGATGTTTCGGCAATGAATTGATGTTGCCGAAATTTTGCGATTGTATAGGGGGTGTATAACATGCTGCAATGATATGTGAAGACATGTGCACTGTTGTTGAATATTTTCTCATGCCAATTTGATCAATCAGCAACACTTCATATTCTTTCAAAACCCTAGCTCTTATTGGCTCATAATCAGGAACGAATCCCTTTTCAAGCTGCTCAAGGCAAATAGCACTAATCTTCTTATTTTGGGCTAAACTTTTTAATGCGGCCAGAGCCACCTCATCTCCTGCAATATTAGGCACATTTGCTCCTATAGAATCTCCATTTACTCGGCCATAACCGCGAAGGCGAGCCGAGTCATGAATATTTTTAGTTTCATATGCCCCTGAAAAATTAATCTCATGAGGTGTAGTATATGATGATTGAGGATAACCAGCCGAGTAGCTAATGGAAGCATGGCTGATTTCCCCATCCATCGACATGTTTGGGGATGAACCCGCATATTGCTAGTCGGTTGCCGCTGGATAAAACTATGAGACGCCCTCTTATACCTGAGGTGTCATATATTGATCACTCGAACAAGTCATGTTGTTCACCGGCATATTGAAAGATATTGCTGATGCACGAAAGTTCGGATTCCTAAGTTGCATGTCGCGATTCTGTAAGTTCCAACTTTCTCCAACGGAATAACTAGTCGGCCTTTGCTCGTTAGGGCTAGCCGACATGATAGGCCCATTGAAAGATCTAGCAATATCAATACAATGGCTATTTGCATGTACGTAAGGAGATTGATGATACATGTTACCATTGTAGATTGCGGCCGCTTGATGACGCTCTCCTCGTAGCAAGAATGAGTTGGAGACCGCTCAAAGCTTCGTCCCCAGCGGAGTCGCCAAAAAGTGTGCTCGCATACGAACATGTCACGTGTACCTCCAACACCGAGGGTGATGCACCGCAGCTCACGTCGAAGGACACCCATCAGGAAGCGCGGTACGCAAGCAATCCGGCACGCACTTTTGTAGACTCGAAACCCCACGCGCCTGGGAGGGACCCCGTCTGGACGCACAACGGCTATGGGATGCCCTAGGTCGGCCTGACCGCCCCTTGGGCCTCGAGGTTCGCCGACCTGCAAATGAAGAACGAGCGAAGAATGAGAAGAAGAAGAGCTAGAGTTAAGGAGAAAAGACAGAAGATAAAAAGTAGAATATTGATTTGTTCGATTGTGTGTTATTCAATCGGCTGTCACCCCAACATAAGAGGCGGCTGGACTTCCCGTACAAGTAAAGGATTTATCTAGGCTTTCCTTAGATGAAAAATTACATCAATTCACGTCCTAGAGTCCTAGTTCTACTCCAACTCGGATTCAGTCTGAATCTAGCCCAAACTCCTCCCTTCCTCCTTGCGCGCGCCGTAGAACCTGCACATTACCTCCGATCAAGATGGTCCAAATACCAAATTTATGCGCCTTCTTATGTTGACCATGTTTTCAAAATAAAACCATCTGGAATACTCTATGACGCCATCTTTAATCTCCAGTCGGACTCAGTCATGTAACGAACTAAACTGTCCGAGTCTCGTAGTGAATTTGCTGGCAACATACTATCTCAGATGATGACGACTCCAAAACCAAAGTTCACCGTTTTGACGATGCGCACAACTTCTGTGTTGATCACTTTTCCATCCAAGGTTATCTAGACAACCTTTCGGGCACATCTTCAGTTTTCAGTCGGAGCACTCGGATCTCTCCACTTGGAGATTAGAGTATTTCACTCAGATAGCCCGACTAGACTTCTTCACTTGGACGACAACTTTCACTCGGATGGCAATATTTTCACTCGGAAGACAATCTTTTACTCGATCGATTAGTTTTCACTTGGATGATAAGCTTTTCACTTGGACATCAATCTTTTACTCAATGGGTAAGTTTTCACTCGGATGATAAGCTTTTCACTCGGATTTCCTGACTGAAAACATAGCCTGATCTTGATTTGCCTCTCGAGGTCACCTAAGACCTCGGATTGAGACGAGTTATAATTGCAAATCGATCGACTCGACGAGACGAAACTTTTTCGTATTGAAGATTTTTTGATTCATGTTCGTCTTGTTGTCCGAATGACTCACGCGACCCATCAGACATGTGTTTTGTATCTCACGCCATATTTCCATTTAGGTTTGGTCTTTAGTGTATTGTCTCTAACTTTTGCATATGAACTCGGATTCAGATGATTTATATATGAAAATCGATAGTCTCGACGAGACGAAGACAATTGATGTGGCGTGCTCCTTCATCCGAGGTCGTCTCAGACGCAATCTGCCAAAAAGCATTCGGAACACTAAATTTTGCCAGTCGGAGTATAGTTACGGTCGCTAGGATAAGGTCGGATGATGATGAGCGGAACATCAAAGTTGCTCCACTCGGTGACATGAATCTTTTCATGCTGAAAACCCTTTCACTCGAGACCATCTTCATTGCAATCTGTATCTTGCCAAAATCAGGTGCCACTGCCAAAACCCTAATCAGTTCGGTCTCACCGATAGGGATCTCGGTCTCACCGAGATGGGATTGCAAACTCTCTGTTTCCTATTTGAAACATTTCGGTCTAACCGAGATGTGAGAATCGGTCTCACCGAGTTTGCAATGCAAACTTTCTGTTCCTTTCGTAACATTTCGATCTCACCAAAATGAGCGAAACGGACCCACCGAGTTGGCCTGACCAACCCTCTATGTGCGTATTACAGAAATCGGTCTCACCGAGTTGATGTGATCAGACTCACCGAGATTACATTATGCCCTAACCCAAATGAAATCGGTCCCACCGAGTTTATCGTATCGGTCCCACCAAAAATCCTAACGTTCACCTTTTGAACTGAATCGGTCCGACTGAGTTTCATGATTCGGTCGCACCGAGTTTGATGATTTGTGTGTAACGGCTAGATTTTGTGTGGAGTCTATATATACCCCTCCACCCACTCTTCATTCATAGAGAGAGCTATCGGAACAAGCCTACACTTCCATTACTCATTTTCTGAGAGAGAACCACCTACTCAAGTGTTGAGATCAAGATATTCCATTCCTACAACATAAATCTTGTTCTCTAGCCTTCCCCAAGTTGCTTTCCACTCAATCTCTTCTTCCACCATATCCAAATCTGTGAGGAGTTGTTTGAGTGTTGGGGAGACTATCATTTGAAGCATTTGAGCAAGGAGTTTGTTATCAACACATCGTCTATTACCTTTTGGAGAGTGTTGTCTCCTAGATTGGTTAGGTGTTACTTGGTAGCCTCTGACAAGATTGTGGAGTTGAACCAAGGAGTTTGTAAGGGCAAGGAGATCGCCTACTTCGTGAAGATCACCCTAGTGAGACAAGTCCTTTGTGGGCGATGGCCATGGTGGGATAAACAAGGTTGCTTCTTCGTGGACCCTTCGTGGGTGGAGCCCTCCATGGACTCACGCAACTATTACCCTTTGTGGGTTGAAGTCTCCATCAACGTGGATGTACGATAGCACCACCTATCGAAACCACGACAAAAACATCCGTGTCTCCAATTGCGTTTGCACACTCCAATCCCATCCCTTTACTTTGTTGCAAGTTGCATGCTTTACTTTCCGCTGCTCATATACTCTTGGTATACTTGCTTGAATTGTATTGTGTATGTTTGAAATTGTGATTAAACTCTACCTCAAGTCAAGGAACTTAAAACTGCCACTTTTCTTGTTGACTGTGTAATCACCCCCCTATAGAGACCTCTTCTTCGATCCTCTCACTATCAAGCCAAACACGCCGGTCACAATCAAGTTCGGAACCAACACCGAACACAAACACCATCCGAACTACGCCACGATATCGCAAAATACAGGGGTGCTGCACACCCTCTTTGCTTCACCGATGAGGTGATGGATCATGAATTTCCAGAAGGGTTTAAACCCGTAAACATTGAGGCGTATGATGGAACAACGGACCATGCTATATGGATAGAAGACTTTGTTCTTCACATCCACATGGCTCGTGGAGATGACCTCCATGGTATCAAATACTTACCTCTCAAGCTGAAAGGGACAGCTAGGCACTGGTTAAACAGCCTCCCAGAGAACTCCATTTGGAGCTGGGAAGAACTTGAGGATGCTTTTCGGGCTTACTTTCAGGGGATTTATGTCCGGCCCCCGGATGCTGACGATCTAAGTCACATAATCCAGCAACCTAGGGAGTCAACCCGTAAGCTTTGGAATTGGTTCTTAACTAAAAAGAACCAAATTGTTGACTGTCCGGATGTCGAGGCCTTAGCGGCATTCAAACACAGTGTCTGTGACGAGTGGCTGACTAGACACCTCGGTCAAGAAAAGCCGGGGACAATGGCAGCCCTAACTACACTCATGACCCGTTTTTGCGCGGGCGAGGACAGCTGGCTAGCTCGTAGCAGCAATAGCACCAGCGACCCTGGCACCTCCGAAGTAAGGGATGGCAATGGCAAGCCACGACGCAATAATAACAAGCGTCGAAACAACACTAGAAGCACATATGACACGGTAGTGAACGCTGGGTTCAGTGGCCCCATGCCCGGTCAACGGAAGAAACCATTCAAAGGCAATAGAGACAGCCCATCTAGCTTCGACTAAATACTAGACAGGCCTTGCCAGATTCATGGCACCCCTGATAAACCTGCAAATCATACCAACTGAAACTGTTGGGTCTTTAAGCAGGCCGGCAAGTTAAACGCCGAACACAAGGGGAAAGGACCTCAAAGCAAGGACGATGATGAACCGCGCCAGCTAAACAATGGGGGACAGAAGAAATTTCCACTGGAGGTAAAAACCATGAATATGATATACGTTACCCATATCCCCAAGAGGGAACGCAAGCGCACACTCAGGGACATTTAACCCATAGAGCCTGTCGCCCCCAAGTTCAACCCATGGCCGGCTTGTCCGATCACCTTTGATCATAGGGATCACCCAGCCAGTATCCGTCATGGAGGTTCGACGGCCCTAGTGCTCGATCCTATAATCGATGGATATCATCTTACTCGAGTCCTTATGGACGGCGGCAGCAGTTTCAATCTGATATACCAAGACACTGTTCGCAAGATGGGTATAGACCCGTCAAGAATTAAGCCCAGTAGCACTACCTTTAAAGGAGTGATACCGGGCGTAGAAGCCCGCTGCACGGGCTCATTAACATTATAATTCGTACTCGGCTCTCCTGATAACTTCAGAAGCGAAGAGTTACTCTTTGTCATCGCTCCTTTCCGAAGTGGCTATCATGCACTCCTCGGAAGAACGGCCTTCGCCCGCTTTAATGCGGTCCCGCATTATGCCTACTTAAAACTCAAAATGCCCGGACCACGCGGCGTCATCATGGTCAAAGGAAACATGGAGTGCTCCCTCTGTACGGAGGAAGACACTACGACCCTAGCAGGCGAGGTCCAAAGTGGCTTATTCAAGCCGAGCAATTCATCGGTCGTCAAGACCACATACACGGCTAAACGTGTCCGACCCGCATTACAATGCGGCAGCTTAGAGGAACATGAGCTCGTTTAGCAGTTGCTCCCTTGTCGACTACCTCATAAGGTGGTAGCACATATAGCTCGCGTACACAATTATGCCCTTCAAATACCTTGGGCGGCGTTGGAGGCGCACCGCATACAAATAGTCCATAGTTCGGCTTGACCCTATCCGGACTCTAAAATACATTTTCTTTTCAAGGTTCATTTAAAAGAACCTACATTGTTTACGGTTGTGAAGGACATTCTTTTCCAAAATCCTTTTTCCTTTTTTACAGGTGGCCATCATAATTCCCCTCTTCAAGGACACATTACCAAGGAGAAAACGGCACAGACGTGCAGTAGGGCCCCGCGTTGAGATTTCTTTTTCAGATTAAGGCTCCATGTAAACCTTTTTTCTCTCTTTTATTTTTACTTTTACTTTTTGGCATATAAAATGCCCAAGGATGTTATCAGCATTATCTGTAACCACACGGCTTGCCGTATTAAAACGGGATATAAAAGAAGCAGTTTGGTTCCAATTTGCTTGGAGTTTGTTTTCTTCCCACCTGTGTTCTCTCCCCATGTCAGATTGCCACATGTGCCTTAATACCTGGACTTAATTCTAGGGACTGTATTCGGCCCGACACACCTCCAAAAGTCCGAACACCTATAGCGAACTGTTCGGCGCCCCGGATATTGCATTATATGGATCGGCTCGAAATCATGTCTTGGTTCTATAGTTGGGTTGCACGGCTCCTGTGCTTACCTCCTTACGGTCTGCATTGTTCGGCTAAGGTAGTAAAGGGAGAACTACTGCGATTGTACTTCTGGCTTGTTCGGTCAAGTACCTTAGTAGAGAAAGCCGAAAACTGACTGTCATGAGGAAGCGAGAGCCTGTCAAGCGATTCGGTGACCCAGTGTTACACTAGGATCGATAGCGATCCACATCGTATTATACGAGGGGCTCGTCTTTGCCCAACCGCGTACAACATGCACCATAGTTCGGAAAGCCCTACACGCACCAGGGGCTAGTACTTAGCCCCACAAGTAAAGCTCCTATGGCCAAGTGAAAGTAATAAAGCCGCATAGTCTGATTGCCTAGTTCGCTCCGCGGACACCTCCTCTATGGACCTAGACGTTGGATAAAGAGTGTATACGCGCATTACCGAACACCCCTGTAATATTTACATGGGGGATGAAGCCGACGAATGGAAACTTTCAAATTTAAATAAACGGCTGCACATGAGGAAAAAGTCACTTATAATACGGAAGCGCAAAAATTATATATATCGGCACACATGCAGAATCCTTACAATCTGAATACAATCATTCAAAGATTATATCCTTTGAGCACTGGCCCTCTACAAGGCGGGCTCCTTCTAGGACGTCACCAAAGTACCTTTCTGGCTTTCGGTGATCCTTGCCCTCTGGCGGGCTAGCAGTTGCTATCTCCGTGGCCTTTATCTTCACTCAGTGCACCTTGACGCGGGCGAAGGCCATTCGAGCACCCTCTATGCAGGCCAATCGCTTAATAGCATCGACTCGCGGACTCGCGTCGACGAGTTTCTTCACCAATCTAAAGTAGATATTTGGGATTGGATCTGCGGGCCATAGCCGGACTATCAAGTCCTTCATGTCCGTACCCGCCATATTATGCAGCTCGACTAGTTGCTTCGTCTGGTCGTTGAGGGGCACCGGATGATTTGGCGCAAGAAACTATGACAAGAACAGCTTCTCCGTGTTGTACCCCTCTTAGGCTCAGAATTATTGGGCGGCGGCGGCGATGCTCCTTGGGAGATCCGCAAACACGCTTGGAGAACTCCATAATCGCGTCAGCGCATGATACCTCCGACCTTCGAAGATACTCTGCAAGAGAAAAGTCTTACCGGCTGCTATTTTCCGCGCTTATTTTATCTCCTCGTGAGCATTGCGGGACTCACTCCACGCCTCCTTGGCAGCATTGACTGTCGTGGTGAGTTCGAATGCTTGTTCTGAAGTCTTCTGCCCCAATGCCTCACATTTGCAAATGGTATCTCGCAGCTCGTCCTCGAATTCGACCACCCGAGACTCGTGCTGCTGACGCATGGCCTGTTCGGCCTTCAGGTTGGCAGTCGCTTTGTGAGTGGCTGCCTTGCTTGCCTTGGCCTCTTCCTTGGCCTTTGCAAGCTCGCCCTTAAGGGCCTTGACCATAGCTACGTCAGCTGTTCCACAGAACATATAACACAAATAAGCTCATGCTCACACATATAGTGTGTTAAATTTTCAATTCTTTGAAAATCCGCATACCTTGCGTTTCATCAAAATGCTTGTTGACGAGGTTGAGCTGCTCGTCAACTAGTTTTAGCTTCCGATTAAGCTCAGAAACCTCTGCGGCTTGCACGGAGGCCGCTAATAGTGAATCCTATTAAAAAACATAGTACACAAGTCAGCTCTGTTACATGGATCCTTCGTCCGATTCTGTCTAGAATCAGACAAAGCATCAGGGGCTACTATCTATGCATATATGTATAAAATGGAAATGTTCTTTTTAGAGCATTACGTCACATACCTTGAAGCCTGTCAGTAGGCTATTGAAGGCTTCGTTCAGTCCGCCTTTGACGGACTGAATCTTCTCCAGGACCGCACTCATCAGAGTGCGGTGTTCCACTACGATGGGAGCACCTCACAGTGTTTCCTCCAGAGTGTTTGGTGCCTCTGGATTGATGGTGGCGCCGTGGGAGCTGTTGCTCCTTCCCCCATCACGGGGGGCTGATTTCTAGATTTTGGAGCCGCACTAGGCTCCGGAACAGGGTTCGGCGGGGGCCCGAATTGCTTGGCCCCCGTCTTCGGTCAGCATGGGGATTGCTCCCCCTTTGTTGTTGGCGGCTGAGGGATTGACCTCAGGCGCCTTCTTGTGTGCCCCACTCCCACCTGCTCGAATAGGGGGATCTTGTAGAGAGGACACCTCGGCGTCCCCTAAGACAGGCGACGAGCCCCACGGAGGCGTATCACTCTCCACCATCCCCGGCGCTAGAGAATTCCCCGATGATAGTGAAGCCTCAAGGATATCACGCGAAGGACTATATAAAGGCAAAATGACATTGTTTAGATACTAAAAAGTAAAAATTAACCGAACATAAGCAACTATTTCCTGAGTAATAACGATTCAGCCAGGGGCTTAATCCTGGGCTGAACTCGGAAGCTATGTTCGGACGTTGAGTCCGAACTGTCCAGAAGATTCAGTTTCTTCCTAGGCGTCGCCTTGCCCGCGTCAGCAGGGGCCGGTCTCTTCCTCCCCTTTACCTTGACGGGGGAGTCATCTTCTTCTTCCTCCTCCTCTTCTTCTTCAAGGGAGAGGTGGGAGTCGGTTTCCCCGGACCCTGTGTTCGCGGGACCCTTAGGGCGAAGGTTGCTCTTGACCTCCTTGCCCTTCTTCTTGGCCTTCTTCTCCGGCGCCTTTTACGGCGCTGGAACAAACATTGCCATCAACTGAGGCATCTCTGGGTCTTCAGGCAAGGGAGTTGGACTTTTGATCCACTTTGCCTTTTTCGTCCAGGCCTGGATAGAATGCAAAAACTCCAACTACTGTTATAATTGAAGTGTGGATGGAGTATGTATTCGGGAGAAATTTTGATTACCTCTGAAGAAGTGAGCACGCTGCTGAAGCCCTTGTCCTCGGTCTCCACCAGCCACCCCTTTTGGGCCTTGAAGAGATGTTTCCAGATATCTTCGTGCGTGGTATCGAAGAGGTGCTTCAAGGGTCGGGGCTCTTATGGATTGAACTCCCATAAATGGGAGTCCCGACATTGGCAGGGAAGGACGCGACGGAAGAGCATTACCTGAATCACATTAGTGAGGAGGGTGCCTTTCGTTATCATGCCAGAGATGCGATTTTGGAGGGCTAGCACCTCCGGCTGATACCCCCAATCCGGACTCTTGTCGGTCCAAGAGATTAGCCTCTCCGGGGGTCCAAATCTGAATAGGGGCGCCGCCGCCCACTTGGTGTCGCAGGGCTCAGTGATGTAAAACCACTCCTGCTGCCAAACCTTGTTTTTCTCCACAAAGGCCCCCTTTGGCCAAGTGGCGTTGGGGAGCTTGCTCACCATGGCTCCTCTGCAATCTGTGTGTTGCCCGTCAACCACCTTTGGCTTCAGATTAAATATCTTGAGCCATAAGATGAAGTGTGGGGGACGCGGAGGAACGCCTCACATACCACTATGAAAGTGGATATGTGGAGAATTGAGTTCGGAGCTAGATCATGGAAATCCAGCCCGTAGAAAAATAAGAGACCCCGAACAAAGGGGTGGAGAGGAAATCCCAGCCCCCAAATAAAGTGAGAGAGGAAGACCACCCTCTCACCTGGCTTAGGGACGGGGATCACTTGGTCCTTTTTGGGGGCCCGGTGCGCTATATTATCTGCGAGATAGCCTACACTCTGGAGATTCTTCACGGTCTTCTCCATGACCCTAGAAGCCTCCCACTTTCCCATAGAGCCGGATCTGCCGATTGCGGGGAAGGGAGGCGATGGTGGAGGAGTCGAGAGTTGTGGGCGCAAGAGCTGTGGCCGCTGGGGCTAGGGAGATTGGAGAGCTAGGGCTTGAGGAGAGCGTGGGGTTAATGGGAAGGATTTGTATCCTTTTATAAGAGGTGAATGCTAAACGCCCCCCACTCCAGCCGTAAACCTCGCTGGTTCCCAACTAGTCGTGCGTAAGGCGCGGTTATGATGCTCATGTCACATTCATAAGGATCCCGTAATAAGCGGGCATGATCTCTGTTTTGACAAGACGTGCCAATGGGGTTATACCTCGAAACGCAAATCTGGAGCCAAGAAAACGGTTTGATGTATTAAAGGGTCAAATGTGACGTTTCGCTGGATAGTGGTCAGTAAAGACAGAGTGTCCATTTTTCGATACCTTGCCTTCGAGGCTAAGGGTTGTACTAACCATGCAGAGCCGGACATAATACCTTTGTGTAGGGAATGTTGCTTCAATATGTTCGGGAGGAGGAACCCGCCTTGCAATGCCGAAGACAGTACACGAGCCGAACTCATCGTCATCGACGACTGGTTGAGGGGCTACTGAGGGAGTCCTGGGTTAAGGGGTCCTTAGGTGACCGGATCGCTCGTTATGGGCCGGACTCGTGGGACGTGAAGATTATTGCTGAAGACTATCTCCCGTATCCGGATAGGACTCCCATATGTGTAAAATAGCAAGTTTAGAGTCCGGGTGTAATATTTTCCTTCCTCTGCAAGATGGTCATGTACAACTGTAGGTCCCTCCGATGCATATATAAATCAGAGTGTCTAGTCCGTAGAGACAACAATCATAATTAAATAGGATAGACTCCTATGGTTTTAACTATTACGATCTCGAGGTAGATCAACTCTTGTAAACCCATATTCATCAAGATCAATCAAGCAGGAATTACCTCGATCAAGAGGGCCTGGACCTGGGTAAAACATCGTGTCCCTAGTCTCATGTTCCATCAATCCTCAGACGCATAGTTCAGGACCCCTACCCAAGATCTGCCGGTTTTGACACCGACAACACGTTCGTAGTCGGATCGTCAAAGTCTACTCCTTCGAAAATGATAATCAACATCTCATCAAAAGATGAGACACCTTGCCTCTATCACCACCACGCGGGAATAACTATGGGCACTCTGCGTCGTACGTTTGTTCCAAAAGCTCACTAACGTCAGCAGCTAGCGGCGCGTGCCAAGTTGGATGGGAACCACCCGTGCTTGTATTAAGGGTGTGGGTCTGCTCCAAACTATGTTCACAATGTGCAGGATTGCAAAGGATGATTGGCCCATGACCCCTTCGCATTTATGATCACTACTAGGAGAAACCTTATAAATAGAATCTTAGTAGTAGCGCACCCTAGGGCAGCAACGCTACTGCTATTTAGGAGTAGCGTAGGGCAGTAACCAACGCTACAACTATTAGTATGGTAGTAGCGTGGGGCATCAAGGCAGCGATACTGCTAAGTGGTCCCCTCGCCACCGACCGGGTCTACCAGTAGTAGTAGGGCGGCCTGAAAACCCATGCTACTGCTAAGCATATAGCAGTAGGGCGTACCTAGTGCCCACCGCTACTGCTATTTGTGTGCACTGTACAGCAGGCGGGCTCCACTTAGCAGCAGCGCTAGCCGCTGACCCACGCTGCTACTATTGGTCTTAGCAGTAGCGCTGGGCCGTGACCAGCACCACTGCCAATGCCTCCTTATATCCGCGGCCGACGCTTCTCCCTCCCTCACTCCTCGTTGCCTCACTCCAGCCTCCCTCCCACACCGTCGCCACCGCATTGCCGTTGTTGCTGTCGCAATACCGCGCTGTCCCGCTCCTCCTTCATCGATAGGCTGCGACCCTCCTCCCCCCTCCGGCAGCCCTCCTCCCTCTCCTCTAGTCGCCCTACGTACTCCTTGCTCCTCCTCCTCCATCCTCCTCCTCCTCCTCCTCTCTCCTCACTCCTCCTCCCTCCTCCCACCTCTCCTCTATGCTATATAAATGTTAGACAAATTTGTAGGTATTATGTTGTTTTAGAAAATTTTAGTAGTTTTGTTATAGAAAGTACTACGAATATTGAGGTATAGTGTTGTTATAGAAAATGTTAGCAGTTTCCTTATAAAAACATTTAGTACTAATTTAGGTATATAAAGTTTCAAAAGTTTACTAATTTTGTTCATAGGTTTGGATGTAGTTGATGCCTAGTGAATTTTGAGAGAGACAGAGAGAGAAAGGGAGACCTAAGGAAATTAAATGTTTTCACAAAAAAATGAAATGTTATGCTTGCTGTAAAAATTAAACCACTGAAATGCAATGAGCATACCAAGTTTGAAATTTTCTATATAAATTCTCATGTGTTTATCCTCATGTGTGGCGTAGGGTATATCACCGACGAGCCGGTCGACCACGACCTTGTGAGTAAACATGTATATCTAGTTGTGTAATAGCTAGTGTTAATATAATGTAGATATGAACATGTATATCCAGTGTTTCTGAAATAGGATATGTGCTTGCCCAAGTGGCCTATGTTTGCAGGGAACATCTCCGAGTGGCCTATGTTTTTCGGAGTGTTGATTAATTTCCGTTCTGGCAAATTTCAGGCGCTCGATATGTCCTTTTTAGCAAAGGTCATGCTGGATTTTTACGTGAATTTTAGCATGGCTTGTTCTAGAATGTGGGAAATATCGAGTGGCTTGGATTTGCCGAAAGGAGCATTAAACGACATTTTGGGTTGACTTTAAGTCTGTTGGGGCTCCATACATGACAGCCAAAAAAACAGTGAGGGAGTGTCCACCATATATGAGAGAAGAAGAATGCCGACTGTTGTCATGGGGATCGCTCTTCCTCTTCTTTCTCGTGATAGACCTATTGGTAATGCACGGGAAGGAAGAGAAGAGCGCCCATCGCCGATGGTAAAAAAACAGTGATGGAGTGTCCACCATATATGAGAGAAGAAGAATGCCGGCTATTGTCGTGGGGGGCGTTCTTCCTCTTCTTTCTCATGATTGACCTTTTGGTAATGCGTGAGAAGGAAGAGAAGAGCGACCATCATTGATGGTCGAAAAATCAGTGAGGGAGTGTCCACCATATATGAGAGAAGAAGAATCCCGATTGTTGTCGTGAGGGGAGCTTCTTCTTCATTTGAAGGTGCTAGAAATTTTGGTGTAATGCACTTTCAAATGAAAGTAGGAGCTTCCATCACCGATGGTCGCAAATGTTAGTGATGAAGAATCTCGACTGTTGTCGTGGGGGTCGCTTCTCCTTTGTTCCTGTGTGCTAGACAATTTGGTGTAATGCACTCGGGGACAAAGGGAGGAGCGACCATCATCGACGGTCGAATATATCAAAGAGGGAGTGCCCACCATATACACCACGTGAGAAGAGAGTTTTCAAGGAAGACTCGACAGAACAAAAGTCCACCCATGTTAAATATTAATGATCGAATTTAGTTTTTGCAGTACATATATTGAATTTTAGAATTTTAATATTTGAATTATGAACATAGGAAATGTGTGACGATGAAAGGATCCCTGAGTGCGACTACTGCGGCGATGACCGGGGTCTGTGCGACTGGCGGCCTCACCTAGAAGACGGTTGACGCTTCACTGTTAAGCTCGACGAGACCTTCGATGTTTGTACGGCACACAACGATGACAAGTTTTTTTTCGTAATTAAGCATTCCTTCTATGCTTCATCAACATGTAATCGCACTTTTTACAATTCGACTAGGGCATTCCCTGCCCTGCAAGACATTATGTCTTGGAGAAGCTGAATTTTGGAGATCACGAGAATAT
This sequence comes from Secale cereale, assembly GCA_902687465.1. NCBI lineage: Eukaryota > Viridiplantae > Streptophyta > Magnoliopsida > Poales > Poaceae > Secale > Secale cereale. The sequence continues at coordinate 438,155,569 of LR738710.1, read as the reverse complement.
GGAGACAAAGAGAGTTCACCTCAGGAATCATCATGGTTATGCTTTTTCGGTAAAGCTATACAATGCGGTGACCTACTCCCATTTTGGTTGCTCAAATTGGGAAGCACTATGCAAGGCGTATGGTTTTCAGGAGAATATGCTTGTCACCTTCGATCTTGGTGATCCTGAAGACGAAGATAATATCGACATTTGGGTCGATGTTGATACACTTCCACTTCTACCTCTATCTGAGTTTCTCAAACATATTTATTAAGTAACATATATTGTTTATTTCAAAATAGTTGACAACTTATTTCCATTGACAACTTATTTCCATTCTTGAAAAAATGTACGGAAGATAGTAGACATAACCTACTACACTGATGGCTCTGAACTAACTTACTAGGAGAAAGATCATCTTACCTCATTTATTATTGATGTTGAGAACTTCAATGTCAATTATGGAAATACTCCACATTATGGTCAATACGTGCCACTAGTGCATGTGTTAAACTACGGTAACATCCATGGAGATAGCATGGTAATATTTTTTTACTATTATGACATTAGTGCATCTTTTACATACAATCTTCTAAAGCTAAACTACATTGCTAACTACGACGTTATTATTATGTTTTTCAACAGAAAATCCCGAAGGATCGTGTGCCTCATCTGATGTTTCAGAAAGGTCGCCTTGATGTTATTACCTTACGGCCAAGTTCGCCTAGGCTTCACCACTATTCATACATGATTTCTCAAATAGATGAAGACATGATAATTGAAGAATGGAAAAAAATGTATGAATAATCATAGGGAGCTACTTGGAAGAAACTTTGTGCGAAGCGCGCGAATTGGAGAGATGATCATCTCCATTCTCCATAATGGAAAGCCAGGGGCTATCTTGCTTTATGCTATTTTACCTTAGAGAGGGTAGTAGGTCCTAGATAATACTCATGATCATGTGCTAAGAACAATTAAGTAGGGTTGGTTAGATGACTATGATGATGATGAGTATGACCTATTATTATGATAACGAAGATGCATTATTATTATGATGATGATGCTTAGCTGTTATATCATTATGAGCGTGATGAGTTATTATATATACCATTGGGTGAAATAAACATGGATTAGATTCAAGTGGAGACAACATGGTGTAGCTCGAAAGTACTACTAATCCAAACTAAAGTGATCAAGTTTGGACTAGTAGTACTTTGGATATGCACCATGTTACCCCCACTTAAATATAATTCGTGCCTCTTTCACCCACTGAAATAATAACTCATCATGATCATAAAATCATATGATGAGACTACTATATAAAACATGTACAAATACAATGTCAGTACGCAGTAGAAAAAAACAGGAAATTTTACTAGTAGCGCGGGTAGCACATCAGGGGCTACTGCTAGGGAGGTGTATGAGTACCGCCGGGTGGCACATACGCACTGCTACTAGGGAGCTGTAGCAGTAGCACGGGGCGGCCTCAACACGCTACTGCTATGTAGGATAGAGTACCGCGCCCCGGCCTGCGCTATTGCTGAACATTAGTTGTAGCGCCGTAGTAGTAGCTCACCCCTCGCGCCACTGCTACATGTTTAACCCACGCTAATGCTACACGTTTAACCCGCAATACTTCTAGGATTTTCCTTAGTAGTGGATGTAGAACGGTGTGCTAGCCTCTCTATTGAGCCTAGGTAGGACTATGGCATGTTGATGAGCCGAGGCCGGGCATGACCAGAAAAAGTGTGTCCGTCTAAAGCTAATCGAGTGTGTTGGGTGAGTTGGTGCACCCCTGCAGGGAAGTTAATCTATTCGAATAGCCGTGTCCACGATAACGGACGCTCAGAGTTGTCTCCCGATCTATACAACTAGAACTAGATACTAGAGACATGAGATGGACATGATGGCTCTGGGATTTTTTCTCGTACGGAGTCGAGGAAGGATATATGGGTGTGGATGCTAAAACATACTTATTAGTTATGTTATGATAATCCACTCTCTTCTGTTGCTGCAAGATTCTAGTCTTCGATAGGCTAGGCCTTCCCTTCTGTTCTGGCAATTCTGCAGTATAGTCCACAGTTATAGCTCTTTCTCATTGATACAGATGCATACTTAGCTTGGACCTGATGATAGTTTTGCGAGTACTTCGAATGAGTACTGACGTATGATTTGCTTCCTTTTCCCCCTACTTTCTTTTTTCTGGGTGTTGCGATCAGATGATGGAGCCCAGGAGGTAGATGATCCCGCCGGCAACTACTACTACCCCGATGGTACCTACTACTACGTGGAGATCGACGACGACCAGGAGTATATAGAAGGCTCCCAGGCTGGAGGCATTGCCTTTTCGATCGATGTTGTTGTTTTTGCTAGCCTTCTTAAGGCAGAGTTGTTTACCTTATGTCTATACTCAGATATTGTTGCTTTCGCTAACTCATTTATATTCGAGCTTATGTATTCAAGCCCTCGACGCCCCTGGCTTATAATATAAAGCTTGTATGACTTTAATTTGTGTCTAGAGTTGTGTTGTGATATCTTCCTGTGAGTCTCTGATCTTGATCGTGCACATTTGTGTGTATGATTAGTGCACCATTAAGTCGAGGCATCACATAGAGCAAGGAGTTCAACATCAACACATCGTCTATTACCTTTTGGAGAGTGGTGTCTCCTAGATTGGTTAGGTCACTTGGGAGCCTCCGACATTATGTGGAGTTGAACCAAGAAGTTTGTAAGGGCAAGGAGATTGCCTACTTGGCGAAGATCTACCCGAGTGAGGCAAGTCCTTCATGGACGATGGACATGTTGGGATAGACAAGCTTGCTTCTTCGTGGACCCTTCATGGGTGGAGCCCTCCATGGACTCGCACAACCGTTACCCTTTGTGGGTTGAAGTCTCCTTCAATATGGACATACGATAGCACCTATTGTAACCACGCCAAAAATATCTGTGACACCCATTGTGTTTGCACTTTCCAACTCCCATCGCTTTTACATTTTTGCACTTGCATTCTTTACTCTTTCCGCTGCTTATGCTCATTTTATGCTTGTGTGAAATGTTCCTTGTGTGCCTTAACATGTTCTAAAATCAATTACAACTTAAGGAATATTAAAAACCACAACTCTATCTTTTATAGGGTCTAACCCCCCCCCCCTCTAGAACCATTTTCTTGATCCTACACAAACCCTAGAGAATCAGCAAGTTTTGATGGCTAGGAGAGATCAGGCGAAAATGAGTTTAGGGGCAACAATGGAGCTTGAGGGAAAGAGGCTAGTCTTGTTGGGGAAGAATACCTCCTTGTATAGTGGGGGAACAAATGCAAATGTATTGTGTGCACATACATCCACAAGTAGTCCTACCTCTCCTACTACTGCTTAGAGCGGTGGTACCGCCCGATTTGAGCAAGTGGGCGAGCCACAGACACGATAGTACCACCGGAGCAGTACTACCAGCCTTACGAGAAGTACTACCACTGTGTATTGCAAGTGCGATGGAGCCGCAGTAGTAGAGATAAATAGGGCGGAAGTACCGCTTGGAGTGGCACTACCGTGATCAACAAGCGTGCATGCGAACACAAGTTTCCCGAGGCAATAAATGAGCCGCGGTAGTGCACACGATAGTAGGAGCTGCAATACCGCATTAAGCGGTACTACCGCCCTACATGAGCTAGCACCGCTTAAGGCGGTACATTTGTGCATTACCTTCACCGTACTGGTACTTGTGAATTGCATTGGAATTTTCCCCTAAGAGGAATGGTGAGGCAATATAGTAGAGGATACGTATTTACCTCATTGAGAATCTAGGTTATCAAACCAAGCAAATCCCGGTCAGACAACACATGCACACACGAGAGCAAATACTTGCACCCAATGCTGGCAAGAGGGTTTTCAATCCCTTTGAACTTGTTACTTGCAAGGATTTAATCCAGCAGTGGTAGATAGATAAATTACGAAGTAAAGTAAAAGTAAATAAATTCTAGCAAGGTATCTTTGGTTTTAGTAATATTATAAAAGTAGAGTCGAGGGCCATAATTTCACTAGAGGCCTCTCTCTCATAATAATAACATACACTGAGTAGAATTATTGTTGGGCAATTGATAGAAAACACATTGTTATGATGTTATTCATGGCAATGATCATGTATATAGGCATTACATCTGTGACAAGTAGACTGAAATTATTCTGCATCTACTACTTTTACTCCACTCCGAGAGCGCTTCTATGCTTGCCTCTCTACGTATTAAGTTCATAGCAAACAGAGTAATGCATGAAGTATGATGAGATAATGTAGGCAGAATAAAACAAAGCAATATGATTGAACCATGTCGGTTTACCCTTAGTGGCAACAATACAAATGCATGCCTCTCTACCCCTTCTATCACAAGGTGAGGACACCGCAAGATTGAACCCATCACAAAGCACCTCTCCCACTAAAGATAAATCAACCAGTTGGCTAAACTAGATCGGAGAGAAATACAAAGCCATAACAATCATGCATAATAAAGTTCAGAAAATACTCAATTACTTTCAATGAATAATTTGATCATAAACCCAAAGTTCGTCAGAACCCAACAAACACACCACAAAAGAAAATTACATCACATAGAACTCCATGGAGGTCATGGAGAACATGGTATCGAAGATCGGATAGAAAGAAGAAGCCATCTAGCTATTAGCTATGGACCCGTAGGTCCATGGTACACTACTCACACATCATTGGGGGTGCAACAAGGTTGATGAAAAAGCCCACCGTGATCGAGTCCTACTCTAGGAGAGTACCGGAAAAGGCCTCTAGATCATATCGCGGAAGAAGAGAGACATGTGGTGGCGGAAGAAATGTTTTAGGCGGCCCTCTGTTGGTTTAGGGATTTATGCAAATCTATGGAGTGGGAATTAGTTCAAAGAAAGTTGCATGGGATCCACGAGCTTAGGGGTGCCTGTCGGTGTCAAAACTAGTGGATCTCGGGTAGGGGGTCCCAAGCTGTGCGCTTGAGGGTCGATGGTAATAGGGGACTAGGGACACGATGTTTTATCCAAGTTCAGGCCCTCTCTATCGAGGTAATACCCTACTTCTTGCTTGATTGATCTTGCTGAATATGGGGTTACAAGAGTTGATCTACCTCGAGATCGTAATGACTAAACCCTAGAAGTCTAGCCTATGATGTTGTGATTTCGTCCCTATGGACTAAACCCTCTGGTTTATATATGCACCAGAGGGACCTAGGGTTGTACACGATCATCTTGTAGAGGAAGGAAACATTACAACCGGACTTTAAACTTGCCATTCTACACATATAGGAGTCCTCTCCGGATACGGGGGATAATCTTCAGCGATGTTCTTCATGGCCCACCAATCTAGCCCATAACGAGTAATCCGGCCACCCGAGGACCCCTTAATCCAGGACTCCCTCAGTAGCCCCTGAACCAGTCTTTGATGACGATGAGTCCGACACACGTATTATCTTCGACATTACAAGGCGGGTTCCTCCTTCTGAACATATTGAAGTGTTATTTCCTACACAAAGGAACTATGTCCTGCTCTGCATGATCAGTAGAACCCTTAGCCGTGAAGGCAATGTGTCGAAAACGGACACTGTGTCGTTACTGACAAATTTTTAGCGAAATGTCATGTTTGACCCTTTAACATTTCAAACCGTTTTCTTGGATCTGGTTTCGTGTTTCGAGGCATAGCCTCCATTGGAACATCGTGTCGAAGCAGAGATCGTGCCCGCTTATTCTGGGATCCTCATCAATACGACATGGATAACCCAATCGCTCCTTAGGCACGATTACGCTTGGGAACCGACGAGTTTTATGGCTGGAGTGCGGAACGTTTGGTATTTACTATTTATAAAAGGACACAGACCCTTCCCCTTTCACCCCACGCTCTCCTCAAGCTCTTGCTTCCCAATCTCTAAGCTCCATCGCTCATAGCTCCATCACCAACAACTCCCCTCTCCTCCACCACCACCTCCTTTTCCAGCAATGGCTAGATCTGGTTCCAAGGGCAAGTGGGAAGCCTCCACGATCACAAAGAAGACCGTGAAGAATCTCCGAAGTGCGGGCTACCTTGATGACAGCGCACCGAATTCCCGATAAGAATCAGGTGATCCCCGTCCCTGAGCCGGGTGAGAGGTTGGTATTCATCCCTCACTTTGTTCGGGGGCTGGGGTTTCCACTTTAGCCCTTTGTCCCGGGTCTCCTATTCTTCTACGGGCTAGATTTCCATGATCTGGCTCCGAACTCTATCCTCCACACATCGACTTTTATAGTCATATGTGAGGCTTTCCTCCCGTCCCCCCCCCC
>LR738710.1:438100451-438140862 GCA_902687465.1 Secale cereale | reverse complement strand
TATATACATACAAGTTTATCATCCGATACCATAATTAAATATATTGGCCGGTTTAGAAATTGATTTTTTTGCAGAATAGATAAAGGAGCAATAAAACTCTCAAGAACATGAGATCACATCCGGTTCAAGGAGAGAAAAGCTTCATAAAACTACCCATCGGTTCAGGAGGAACCCTGGAGGCCCTCTGGGAGTGGTATTATCTACTCCGAGTGATCGGATCAGTTTTCTAGTTCTATCGACCCTCTGAAAAGTTGGATACGTCCACGTTCAGTGATTGGTTTACATTGACCCACCGGTTCAGGAGGAACCCTGGAGGCCCTCTGGGAGGAGTATTATCTACTCCCAGTGATCGGATTAGTTTCATAGAATCGGCCCTCTGAAAAGTTGGGTAATGCCACGTTCAGTGATTGGCTAGGCCCTCTGGGAGTGTCGGCCAATCCGCGTCCCAGTGATTGGCTCAGTTTTTATTTCCGGTTCTTTCGGCCCTCTGAAAAGTTGGATAATTCCATGTTCAGTGATTGGCTAGGCCCTCTGGGAGTGTCGGCCAATCCGTGTCCCAGTGATTGGCTGAACCTTGCTTTGAGCCTGGCAGCTCTTGAAAAAGCCTCGACTACATGGTCTTATTTGCAAAATTTGCATATTTTTGGTGCTTTTATGTTTTATAACCTTTTAAGCCGGAGTGGAACAGCTACACAAGTTGACCACATATCTACGAAATGGAAAGTCTGGATCATGAATACCAGCATAAAGTAAACCGGCGTTCATTAAAACACGGATCACGTATCAGGCAAAGGTTACAACTTTCCGAACAAGATGAACCGGATTTATCATCAAGATGGACCGGAGAATTTCGAGTTTCTACTTGGATCCATGAAGATCTTCATAAAGCGGCTTTAAAGTCCTACCGGTTTAAAAGAGTATTGGCCACATATAAAACTCAGGTATAAAAGTCATTTTTTAGTAAAAATATGCTTATTTGATGCTTTAAAAGAACAAATTAATCCGTCCAGTGGTAAGCCACTAGGACATATTTTCGGTATTTTTTTCTGTATAAACAGAGGAAGGCAACAAATATCAGACAACAGGTCAACCGGCCAGTATTTCATAAAAACAAAATATTCGGACCGAAGCACATTAAGTTTTGGCTAACCTATTACAAGGCATGACGAGCCCAACGGTTTGGAAACATTGTTTGACGGAATAAAGGTTATGATTACAGCAATAAAATTCGAAGTTATGCTTCTCCTTGCTGAGACGGCTGGCCATCGCCTTGATCCGGAACATCTTCATCCTCGTGAAGCGGTTGGAAGTCCGGCGCACGCCAATCAATCTTCGCCAAGGCCCGGAAATACATCTCATCGTTGATAAGTTCAGCAGGATCAATGTCAGGAGCAAAGGTGTGAGGACGAACCGGCGGAATCAAGTTGACGGTATCGTAAACCGGTCGCTCTACCCGCTCGTTCTGCAAATTGTATCCTGGATGGTATCTGGACAAATCCGATTCAGCGGCAAGCTTGCTGGCGAGGGGGCGCATCTCCTTCGTCAGGGCATAGAGATCCGTCTCAGTAAAAGGTGAGCCATCCTCTTTTGTATCCGGGAATCCGGTGAAAGCTTCCTCCGGATCAAGGTCTGGGACCCAAGCCTTAGCCCTCGTAAGGGCCAGAAGAGCACCACCCCGCGCAGTAGATTTCTTGACTTCTTCGAGACGAACCGGCAAAACAGACAACCTGTTCAAAGTATCTTGTATTGTTGTAGGGGCCGGTTTACCAAAAGAAGTGGCACTGATAATCCTTTGCGTCCCGGAGTACAGCTGTTCGACCAAGGTGTAGCAAGCTTTGAGTTTTTTCCGTAAGTCATCCCCAAGATGGGAGACACGGCGCCCTGCACACAACAATCATAGTTAAACCGGTACAAAGCACAGGTTACAAAGATAAAGGCAGAGGTTCAGATTATACTTACCAATGACAGCAGAAGTCATCAAGTCAATTTGCCGTTTTAAACCGGTTAATTCCTCAGTAACCGGATTAAGTGCTCCTTCAGCATCCTGAACCCGTTTTTCCAGATCCTTCTTCTGAACCTCGAAAGTAGTCCGCTCTTCTTCAAAGAATTTCTTCAAGTCTTCAGCAGTCTTTAAGCTCACTTGAAGTTCTTTTTTAGCCTTTGAAGCGGCAGACTCTGTTTCAGTAAGACGGCTTCGAAGTTCATTAATTTCAAGAGTATTCCGGTTCAACTCAGCCCGCAGACACAGTTCAAAGAAAAGAGGTGAAATTTAGTCAAGTCTCAAGCACACAATCAAGTTGTCTACTTGACACTTGGGGGCTAATGGCAGTTGAAGCAGTAAAGAAAGGACAATTTAAAGTTACAAGTCTCAAGCACACAAACAAGTTGTCTGCTTGACACTTGGGGGCTAATGCATAGCTGAAGTATCATCAGCAATTCTTACAAGTATCAAATACATAAACAAGTTATATACTTGATACTTGGGGGCTAATGTAAAGATCAAGGGTTCAATCTACAAAGTTCCGGTTCACCTTCAACATGCAGCTAAACCGGAACTTGGGGGCTGTTATGACATAGAGATACATCAAAAGAACAAAGTCAGAAGAAGAAGTTTACCTCATACTTTTCCCTCATCAAGTTAACCAGGCTGGCTTCATAATCCCGACTGCTGTGGAGCCGGTTCAGATACCCGGAGTAAATTTCTTGAGCACTCATACCGGAAAGGCTGGATATCTCAGTACTCCACTTCCCCTTTTCTTGAGATAGTTTTTCCGCTTTAGCCGTATGTTTGGCTAAAACGGTGGGCTCAGCTGGAGCAACATAAGCAGCCCCGGTTACCACAACATCAGGTGAGGCTGGTACATTGGAGGGAGTGACAGTATGAGCCGGATCAGGGGACGCCGGATTAATCCGAGGAGAGTTAACCCGGGCCGGACTTGGCGGATTCTGGGCATCTTCAGCAGCAGGATGCTCAGGAGCAGAAATGTGATCTGTTGGTGCAGGGTCTTCAACAGGAGCTACGGGCTCACCCTCTGGAGGAACAATTGTTGACGGATTAGTAACTGGATCATCTGCAGTAGGCTGATTTGCTTTGGGCTTCTTGCTGGGTTTCGGTTTGCTGGAAAGGTATGCAAAATGAGTTGACATTATAAAGCAAAGGAATCATAAACCGGAAAAGGTGTGAAAAGTTACCCTGGGACGGTTTTCAGTGGAGGAAGCTGTGTAGCGGTCGATTCACCAGAGGAAGACAGTGGAGTTTCCTGATAATCATGGTCAGACGGTTTAAGAGGTTTCCGGATAAGCCCGGCCTTGGGATGAAGGGGAGTCGGAGAAAGTATCACCTCGGCACGGCATTTTCGAACCGGAGTTAAAGAAATCCCGGATGATTCCACTGCCAGGCCGCTATGGCGAGTGGTCCGGCGAAGAGCTTCATGCTGTTGTTTCTTCAAAATAAAATTAGGATCCAACTGAGCATAAGGATGAGAAAATTGATACTTCCGGACGGTTCGACGTCTTTTTTGTGGAAGAGGTTCTGAGTCAGAGGAAAGAAGGGTTACCTCAATTTCAGCCGGGTTATCACCTTCAGGCAATTCCTGTGGGAAGGCGTCATTAGATACAATTACAAGTACATGAAAGCAAAAAATCTAAACTGGATTAAAGCATACCTCGGAGTCCGGATCATCATCTTCAGTGGGAGAACCGGCGTCAACGGCTGTTTTCCTCTTCTTATTGGCAAAGGTTTTTCGGCGAGCCTGTTTGACGATTTTCTCCTGAGGCTTTCTCTTCCAAAAAGGGTCATCAGCCTAATCAAGAAAGATAAAGACAATTGAAAGACGGTTCAAAGGAAATGGATTACAAATACAGGGTAAAGTGAAACTTACAGCGGGCAGCTTATTCTTCTTATAGTATGGAGCTAAACCGACCTTGGCGCAGTCTGCTAAAGAGACATTAAGGATCTTCTTGGCAGATTCTATTACTTCCGATTCAGAAAGCTTTTCCTTGGTAAACCTTTGAGGATCATCCGGTTTACCAGAATACTTGCACATTAGCTGAGAACGCCGGCTCAGGGGAAGGATGCTCCAAGACAGCCAGCAGCGTAGAAAATCGGTCCCGATCAGACCATTTGCTATGAAGGCTGTTAACTTGGAGAGTTGGGATGAGAACCGGGTCCGTTCGACAGCGCCGAGCCGTGGTGGTAAAGGATGATTTTCCAGAATACGGGTTTCACGGTAACCCGGCAGAGGGTTCTCCCCTTCAGGAGAAGTGTCAACACAGTAAAACCAGGATTTATTCCAATCTTTTGGATGAGAGTGTAAAGCGGCATGAGGAAACACCACATCTCTCCTCTTCTGAATACTAACGCCACCGAGCTCCTGATGTGGTCCGCTGGTAAACTCGGTGCGTCGGTTCAAATGAAAGAAATCCCGGAATAGATCGACAGAAGGTTCTTCTTGCAGATACACCTCAGAAAACACTTGGAAGTCGCAGATGTTTGAGACAGAATTGGGCCCAATATCCTGCGGGTGCAGTTGGAAAGCAGCAAGAACATCCCGGAAAAACTTTGAACCGGGCGGAGAGAAGCCTCGAGCTATATGATCCAAAAACAAAATGACCTCCCCGGACCTGGGAGTGGGGGGACATTCATTTCTCGGAGCCCGCCACTTTAATTCAGACTGAGGTCCTAACGTGCCAATTTCAGATATCTTGATTAAATCGTCCTCAGTAATGACAGAAGGAACCCAATCGCAGGAGACGTACTGCTTAGCCATTGCAGCGAAAGAGCAAAGTATTGGAAAAGATAGAGTACAGAAAACGGATTATGAAAGTACAGTGGTCTAAACCGGAAAATATCTATGAAAGTTACGCAACGATTTAACTGAGGACTAATGGCGTGGTTAAACCGGCAATTATGACAAGCTACAGCATTTCCGGTCAATGGCAGTTGAAGGGGAACGGCTAAACCGTTGCGTTACGTTACAGAGTTTCGCAAGAACAGGGCATATCAGCTTAAACCGGAACATACCTAGCAGATCTACCGAGTAGAAAAACAAGTTTTCAAAAGATGGCTAAGGAGGAACAGATCTGAGCATGCTAAGAAAAGAGAAACTAATGTAAGAGTATACGGGAAGGAGCTACAAGGATCTTATACTAAGCGGATGGATCTACAGGCTAAACAGGAATGACGGAGATCTGAAGTATTTACAGCAGGATAAAAGTATAATTCAAAGGCAAGATCTGAAGGACAAAGTTACTAGAAATCATTGGCTTAAAGGTTGAAAAAGATGGAGCTTCTATCAAGGCTCTAATGGCGGAGGCCTAGGAGGAAACCGTAGAAGTTGCGTACTGATAATGGAGAAGAAGGACGTACCTGGAGCAGCAAAGATCGACGGCGGAGGTTCTCTGGACAAGCTTAGGGTGATGCAGCGGCCGGCGAGGTCTTGGATCCAGCAGTCGGCGGCGGCGGTTCGAGCTCGGGCGACGATAGAATTGAGCGACGGAGGAAGAAGACGGAGTAAGAAGAAGAATAACGAATGGGGATAGCAGCATTTATAAAGGGGAGACAGATCTGAGGCGACAAGCGCGGAAATCGAGGAGACAAAAAATCGGATAAAGATCCTTTGACGCCTCGATTTTCGGGATAACCCTTAAAATAAGCTACAGTACAGCTCGCGGCGTTAAATGCGGAGATGATGTCACTGTCAGATTTAATGATCCCGGAGGATGACGTCAGAGCCGGTTTATAAAGATGAGAAGACAGAAGAAAATTATACAAAGAGAAGACTGATATGAACAAGTTCTAATCATTCTGGGGCCTAATGTCAGGGATATGACTAGCAGGTATAAACCGGCTAGTATAAACCGGCTTTGTGAATATATTTGTTTGTAATATGTAGTAAAGGCTACGGCCCATAAAGATCTTAGAGCCCATGTATAGAATTAGGGTTTGTAAACCGCACCGTGATGTAACTTGAGAGATAAGGAAGAGAAGACAGAAACCGAGGCGGACGCAATTATGAGCCGGCCTCGGGACTCTGTAAACCGGGCCAGGCGTACCCTCTATATAAAGGGGCGACCCGGCGATGGTTCGGGACAAGCAACAATCAACCCGTCGAGACGCAGGCAAGCGATTCCGCTCCCTGTAATCCGACGCCCAAGCAATACCAAACCAACTAGACGCAGGCTTTTACCTTCATCGAAGGGGCCGAACTAGTATAAACCCTCTGTGTCCTTCGTGTGCTATGAACCCCTTTAAGCTAACCCGTGCGATGGTTCCATCATCAAGTCCGTTAAACCGGACATCTGCCGTGCTATTTCCACGACAGACCCCCTCCCTAAGGGTCCTGCAGACACAGTGTCTAGGGAGACCGATGCCCACTCCTCCCATGACAAAGAAGAAGAGGAGGAGGAGGAGGAGGAAGAGAGCGACTCCCCCATGAAGGCAAGGGGGAATAAGAGGGCATCCCCCGTAGACATGGGAAAAGGGGCGCCCAGGAAGAAATGAACATCCCGAATAGCTTGGACTCAACGTCCGAGGCTAGTTTCCAAGTACAACCCAGGATCAAGCCCCTGGCCAGATTGTAAGTATTCAGACTATTGTTGTTCTGTTCGGTTTAGTTAGCTTTCATTGTTTTAAGCAACTTTATATTGTTGTTTTGCAGCCCTCCCCACACATTCCCTAAGGCTTCACTGTCATCAGGGAGTTCTCTGCCAGCTGAAATGGTGGAGAGAGACACCCGCCGAGGGCCCAATCGCCCATCCTAGGGGACACCTAGGTGTCTTCGTTATGGGTGTCCCCTGCACAAGCAGGCGGGAGCGGGGCGGACGAGAGGGTGCCCGAGGCCAACACCTCGGCTACCGTCAGCCAAGGGGGAGCAATCCCTATGGAGACCGATGGCGGGGAGCCCAAGCAATCCGGGCTCCCACCGAACACTATTCTCGAGGCTCGCATGACTCCGGAATTGGGAAGGCAGCCCCCTACGATAGGGGGAGGAGCATAAGCTCCAACGGCGTCCTCCACTAATCCGAAGGTGCTGAAAACGCTGGAGAAAGCACTACAAGGTGCTTCCATCATGGCGGAACACTGTACCCTGATGGGTGCGGTGATGGGAAAGATTCAGTCTGCCAAGAACGGACTGAATGAAGCCTTCAACAGCCTACTGACATGTTTTGAGGTATGCGATGTAATATACTAAAAGAACTTCATTTTTTATTTGTATAAGGAAACAAACCTGTACACGGATAATAGCCCTTGATACTCTGTTTGATTCTGAAAAGAATCAGATAGAGGATCCATGCAGTGTCTGTTAATAAATCATATGGTGTTTGTTTTCTAACATGCTTCCCTGGTGGCGACATCCGCCCAGGCCCCAGAGGTTTCCGAGCTCAATCGGAAGCTTCAATTAGCTGATGAAGCGCTCGACCGCATAAACAAGCGGTTTGATGAAACACAAGGTATGCAGATTTTCAAAGAATTATTATGTCGAAAGACAATGTGTTTGATTGTAAGAGTATGAACTTATTGTGTTGTGTGATTATCTCACAGTTGGCGCAGCCGAAGTCGAGACCATTAAGGGCACACTTGCAAAGGCCAAGAAAGGAGGCCGAGATAAACAAGGCTTCCGCTGACAAAGCGGCTGCTGATCTGGAGGCCGAACATGCCTCCCGTCGGTGACATGAGTCTCTGGTGGCCGAAGTCAAACAAGAACTACGAGATTCTATTCGCAAGTGCGAGGAGCTAGAGCCGAAGACTTCAGATCAAACATCTGAACTTGATAAAGCTGTTAAAGCTGTCAAGGAGGCGCGGGTTGAGTCTTGAAGTGCTCGTGAGGAGATCGAACAGGCGTGGCAGATAGCGGCTAGTAAGGCTTCTCTTTTGCAGAGTATCTTTGGAGGTCAAAGGTATCTTGCGCTGACGCGATTGTGGAGTTCTCCACTCGCGTTTGCGGATCTCCCGAAGAGCATTGCCGACGCCGCCCAATTCTTCAGGACCCAGGATGTGAATAGCACGGAGAAGCTGTTCTGGTAGCAATTCCTTGCGCTAGAACATCCAGTACCCCCTGAATGACTAGTTGAGGCAGTTGTTCGAGCTGCACAACATGGCGGGTGCAGCCATGAAGGACTTGATAGTCTGGCCCTGGCCCGCTGAGCCAATCCCGAGTAGCTACTTTGAATTGGTGAAGCGGCTCGTCGATGCGAGGCGGCGGGTCGATGCTGTGAAGCGTTCAACCTGTATAGAAGGTGCACGGATGGCCTTTGCCCATGTCAAGATGCATTGGGCGAAGATGAAGGCCGCCGAAGTGGCAACTGCTGGCCCACCAGAGGGCAAGGATCATCGGAGGCTGGAAAGGTTCTTCGATAATGTCCTAGAAGGAGCCCGTATTGTAGAGGGCTAGTGCTCAAAGGATGTTGCCTTTGAGTAATTGTATTCTGGTTGTAAATACTAAGCTTATGAACCGATATTTATATAATTTCATGCTTTACGTTTCAAGCGACCCTTTCTCCTGTGCGGCCGTTTATTATATCTGAAAGTTTCCAGTCGTTTGCTTTAGCCCCCATGTAGATACTACAGGGGTATTCGATATTGCGCGTGATCACTCTGTAACGAACGTCTTGGTCCATAAAGGAGGTGTCCGCACAGCGAACCAGGCAATCGGACTGTGCGACTTTATTGCTTTCACTTAGCCATAGGAGCTTGACTTGTGGGGCTAACTACTAGCCCCTGGTGCGTGTGCGGCTATCCAGATTATGGTGCCCACTTTACGCGGCTAGGCGAAGACCAGTCCCTCATATAAGACAGAGTAGATCGCTAATGATCGTAGTATAACACTAAGTCGCCGAATCTCCGACCAGCTCTCGCTTATCATGACAGTCAATTTTCGGCTTTCTCTACTCAGGTACTTGACCGGATGAACCAGCAATACAATCGCAATAGTTCTCCCTTTACTAACTTATTCGAACAATGCGGAACATAATGTGGCAAGCAGAGGAGCCTGGCAACCCAACTATAGAACCAAGACATGATTCAGAGCCGAGGCATATAACGCCATATCCGGGACGCCAAATAGTTCCCTATAGGTGTTCGGACTTGGAAGTGTGCTAGGCTGAATACAACCCCTGGCATTAAATCCAGATTTGAAGCACATGTGGCAATCTGAGGTAGGTAGAGAATGCAGGTGGTAATAAAAGAAACTCCAAACAAATTGGAACCAAACTGCTTCTTTCATATCCCGTTTGATATGGCGAGCCATGTGGTTACAGATAATGCCAATAACATCTTGGGCATTTTACATGCTAAAAAAGAAACTAAAAGGGAAAGGGTTTACACAGAGCCTAAATGTAACGAAAATGAAATTTCGATGGGGGCCGTGCTGCATGTCTGCGCCGTTTCTCCATTGTAACATGTCCTTGAGGGAGAGAGGTCCGATTGCCGCCTGTGAAAAAGGAAGGGGAACTCTGAAAAATAATACCCTGCACAACCACAAATAAGGTGGGTTCTTTGAATGAACCTTTAAATAAAATATATTGTAAAGTCCGAATATGGTCAAGCCGAACTATGGACTGTTTCTGTGCAGTGTGCCCCCGGCGCTGCCCAAGGTATTTTAACGAAAAAATTGTGTACGTGAGGTACGTATGCTACAACCTTGTAGGGCAATCGGTGGAGGTGTAACTACTAATCGAGCTCAGGTTCTTCTGACCTGCCACATTGTAGTGCATGCCGGACACATTTAGTAGTGTCTCTGGTCTTGACGACCGATGAACTATTCGACTTGAATAGGCCGCCTTGAACTTCGGCTGCGAGGGCCACAGTGTCCTCTTCTATATGGAGGGAACGCTCCATGTTTCCATTGACCGTGATGACGCCGCGTGGTCCAGGCATTTTAAGCTTCAAGTAGGCATATTGTGGGACCGCATTAAAGCGAGCGAAGGCCATTCTTCCGAGTAGTGCGTGATAGCCACTTCAGGAAGGAGCGATGTCGAAGATTGTCTGGAGAGCCGAATACTACCTCAAGTGTTAATGAGCCCATGTAGCGAGCCTCTACACCGGGTATCACTCTCTTAAAGGTAGTGCTGCTAGGCTTAATTCTTGACGGGTCTATCCCCATCTTGCGGACAGTGTCTTGATATATCAAGTTGAGACTACTGCCGCTGTCCATAAGGACTCGAGTAAGATGATATCCATCGATTATAGGATCGAGTACTAGGGCCGTCGAACCTTCGTGACCGATACTGGTTGGGTGATCCCTGCTATCAAAGGTGATCAGGCAAGCCGACCATCTCTTGAACTTGGGGGTGACGGGCTCTACAGTATAAACAACCCTGAGTGCATACTTGCATTCCCTTGTGGGGATATGGGTGGAATAGATCATATTCACCGTTTTCACCTCAGGGGGAAATTTCTTCCGCCCCCCAGTGTTCGGTTCGTGAGGCTCGTCTTCATCCTCGCTTTGAGGTCCTGTCCCCTTGTGTTCGGCATTTAACTTGATGGCCAGCTTGAAGACCCAACAATTTCTGTTGGTATGGTTTACAGGTTTGTCAGGGGTGCCGTGAATCTCGCAAGGTCTCTCTAATATTTTTTCCGGGCTGGACGGACTATCTTTGTTGCCTTTGAACGGCTTCTTCCGTTGACCGGGTTTTGCAGCCGCTGAATCCGGCGTTTACTGCTGTGTCATCTGTTTCTCCGGCATTGTTCCAACGCTTATTCATATTGCGTCGAGGCTTGCCGTTGGCGTCCCTGACTTTGGAAGTGCCAGGTTCACTGGTACTGTTGCTTCTATAAGCTAGCCAGCTATCTTCACCTGCGCAAAAGTGGGTCATAAGTGTAGTGAGGGCTGCCATTTTCTTCGGCTTCCCCTGGCCGAGGTGTCTTGCAAGCCATTCATCTCGGACACTGTGTTTGAATGCTGCTAAGGCTTTTGCGTACGGACAGTCGACTATTTTGTTCTTTTTAGTTAAGAACCGATTCCAAAGCTTGTGGGCTGACTCCCTGGGTTGCTAGATTATGTGACTTAAATCATCAGCATTCGTTGGCCGGACATAAGTCCCCTGATAGTTAACCCATAAAGCATCCTCTAAATCTTCCCAGCTTCCTATGGAGTTCTCTGGGAGGCTGTTCAACCAGTGCCGAGCTGGCCCTTTCAGCTTTAGAGGTAAGTATTTGATGGCATGGAGGTCATCTCTATGAGCCATGTGGATGTGAAGAATAAAGTCTTCAATCCATACCGCAGGATTCGTCGTTCCATCATATGCCTCGATGTTTATGGGTTTAAACCCTTCTGGAAATTGGCGATCCATCACCTCATCGCTAAAGCATAGAGGGTACGGAACGCCCCTATATCGTCCGACATCGTGACGTAGTTCGGACAACATCTGTGTTCGGTGTTGACCCTGAACTTGATTGTATCTCGCATTCTTGTCTTGATAGCCACCATCTCGCGTGGGAGCACGTTCCCTTGATCCATAGATTGGTCTGGCCTGACCGGCTTTTTTATTCAGGTCCTGACATAAATCGTACTTATGGCCCTGAGCCGTTGTATCCCTTCCTTTATGGTGGGGATGTGCGGGCTGGTGTAGGGCATTGTTAGCCGCTTGTCCCGTCCATGAGGTGGTCGGTCCGGTTGGTCGGCCTGATCATGCGTCAACGGATTTGGCGCCAGCGCCTCGTCATCGAATTGTGGTAGAAACTTGCGCTTGGGATAGCTATTTGTTTGGCGCTCACTGCCGTACCTCTGTTCAGCATCTAGCACTTCATTCCATCTGTCATTGAGAGTCTCCTGCTCGGTTTAAGCTATCGCTACTATTTTTTCAGGCTCCTTGCCGTGGCAATAAGCCGTCGCTGAAAGCATTCTTGTTCAAGGGGTTCCTCTGGGACGTTGAATTCTTTGTCTCCTAGGCTAACATCCTATTCGGAGATAGGTAGGTAATTACTGCCTTCGGAATCATTGTGATCGGCGAGTTGTTCGGGACTGTGCTGACCATCTTCCCGCTCGTCCTGCTCCAACGCTGGCTCTATGGGGTCTTCGGCTTCCTCTGGATCCTCATTGTCTCCGGTGCCAGTATTACTTTCCTTTCCTCGACAGGATCGTGAGCGGCGCCGCTGGCATCGACGCTTAGGAGGTTCATCGACGGGCTTATCCTGCTCTGGATCTTTATCGCCGTCATCGTCTTTCTCCTTGGGTGTGTCCACGATGTATACGTCATAGGTAGAAGTGGCCGTCCATCGCCCGGTGATAGGAAGGTCTTGACCTAGATCAGTTTCCGTATCATTGTATATCCCATCGAAGTCTTCAGAAGCGTAGTCTAGTATGTCGGCTAAATCTTAGACCGTGGCTACCAAGTGGGTGGTGGGTTGGTTGCAAAATTCCCTGATCTCAGCCCCCAGTTTTGACTGGGCATAGTTCGGTGGTGAATCCTCCATAATGGCGAGATATTGTAGCAAGTCCAGTGCCTCGTTTAAGAGCGAGAGCTGGATAAGAGTTTGGGGGTCTGCGGAACCAGGCTCAGTGACGACCGCTTGGTCGAGCCCAGAGAGTGCGGATCCCAAAAGTTCGGAACTCACAATTGGCAACGAGTTCGGCTTCCCAGCGACGGATAGAGCTCAATTCGAATCTGGGTCTATGAGCGGTACGATCGCCGTTGAGCCTCCGGCTAATAGTTCCACGAAGGGGGAGAGTCCAGTGGGGTTTAGCCTCCCTTATTCAGACGAAGCGATATGCTATGGATCTAGGGCCAGAGCGGTCATGGGTGTTGATCCCTGCATGGGATTCGACGATAGATCTAAGATGTCTTCGTCGTGTAGGAAGGGAGTGACAGCTGTGGGCTCGAATCCTTCGAAGATCAAGTCTCCTCGGACGTCGGCAACATAATGCAGACTACCAAACCTGATGTGATGACCAGGGGCGTAGCTGTTAACTTGCTCGAGGTGGCCATCCGAGTTGGCGCGTTGCACAAAGTAGCCAAACACGAAAAGCCGGCCGAGGAGGAAGATCTCCCCGGGGGCGGCACATTTGCTAATGACGAAGCGAGCCATCAACCCTTCTGTTGACAACACAATGGAACTCTCAATGAAAGCACCAATGTTGGTGTTAAAATAGGTGGATCTTGGGTAGGGGGTCCCGAACTGTGTGCCTGAGGATCGATGGTAAAAGGGGACTGGGGACATGATGTTCTACCCAGGTTCAGGCCCTCTCTATCGAGGTAATACCCTACTTCCTGCTTGATTGATCTTGATGAATATGGGGTTACAAGATTTGATCTACCTCGAGATCGTAATGACTAAACCCTAGAAGTCTAGCCTATGATGTTGTGATTTTGTCCCTACGGACTAAACCCTCCGGTTCATATATGCACCGGAGGGACCTAGGGTTGTACACGATTGATGTCTACTAGAACTACGTCGGTATTTCTCCAAAGAAGAAGGGATGATGTAGTATAGCAGCGGTAGGTATTTCCCTCAGTGATGAGACCAAGCTTATCAAACCAGTAGGAGAATCAAGCAACACAACGTAAACAGCACCTGCACAAAAATAACAAATACTCGCAACCCGACGTGTAAAAGGGGTTATCAATCCCTTTTGGGTATCGGACGTGATAGAGTTGTAAATATTGATACATCGAGTGCCAAATAAGATAAATTGCAGCAATGTATTTTTTGGGTTTTTAGTTTAATAGATCTGATAATAAAAGCAAAGAAAAATAGACTACAAAGGCAAACAATATGAGAAAGAGACCCGGGGGCCGTAGATTTCACTAGTGGCTTCTCCCGAGAAAGTAGCAAAATGTGGGAAAACAATTACTGTTGGGCAATTGATAGAACTTCAAATAATCATGACGATATCCAGGCAATGATCATTATCTAGGCATCACGTCCAAGATTAGTAGACCGACTCCTGCCTGCATCTACTACTATTACTCCACACAGCGACCGCTATCCAGCATGTATCTAGTGTACTAAATTCATGGAGAAACGAAGTAATGCAAAAAGAACGATGACATGATGTAGACAATATCTATTTACATAGAAATAGACCCCAACGTTCTATCCTTAGTAGCAACGATACATATGTGTCGGTTCCATTTCTGTCACTGGGATCAAGCACCGTAATATCAAACCCACTACAAAGCACCTCTTCCCATTACAAGATAAATAGATCAAGTTGGCCAAACCAAACCCAAATATCGGAGAAGAAATATGAGGCAATAAGAAATCATGCATATAAGAGATCAGAGAAAACTCAAATAACTTTCATGTAATGCCCAGTATGGGATTATACCTCCTACGTGTTGAGGCACGACTTAAAGGTATAAGCCCATACTAGAATGATCTCAAGTATGGTATCTTTGCACGACTCATGTAAAAATAGGGATGAAATTGCAAAAGGATAGTTGGCTTACACTCGCCATGTCACACAATACATTACATAAGCAAATCATCATCCAAATAACATCACAGTCTGACTACGGACGAAGATACAATTGCAAAAGGATACTAGAATGATCTCAAGCCTGGACATGAAGTAGACATATCCTAGAGCAAACAACTCCATTGGAGCAACTCCATAGGAGGCATGGATCAATAGCAACAAGCTACACCATTTTGATCATGTCGTTAAAAATCTGACAGTTATAATTTATAGCAACTTGAGGGCAAGAAATAAATAAGCTACAGCAAGCCATAAGAGCAAGTGAGGGCATGTATGGATAGACAATAACATGGACAACAAGGAATGATCATTGGCCACTCCAAAACATGCATGGATTTGACTAGGGCATCAAGCAACCATAGCATCAGGTTATAACAGATTCCAGACTTAGTAAAATTTTCACTAAGTATAAAACAGTTATATTGGCATGGCATGTTTACAAGCATGTTTAAGTCACCTCAAGGCATATCATGGAAAGTGGTTTGCACCACAGCAAAGACCATATGATGGAGATTCTAAAACATATGAACATGTGACATGGAGACAAACACATCATTAGCAACGAGCACTTCAAATCAGCATCTCATAACATGTTTCATAACTTAACAGCCACATGCACTTTTGCAACCAATTTTAACATGGCAATATAAACCCTAACAAGGATGCTACAGCAACCAACATGTAGAGTATTTCACAAGGAACATTTTGACATATCATTTGCTTCATTTGGATAAACATGCACCAAGTTATCACATCTCAAACATGGCATGAAAATAACAAACTACAGCAGTTTATAACAAGTAGCACTCTTGTCACGAAGATTAAGACCTCTAGATGAACTCAAACAAGCATGCCACAATGGAACAAAATGTAGAGCACATCACCACGATCATTTTGATATATCATATGCACAATTTGGACTTACACACAAAAAGATACAACCACATGAATATGCAACAAAAATAAGAAAAAGCTGGGACTTAGGAAAAAAAACCTCCAGGCGGATCGGGTCGGACAAGCGGATCGGGTCGGGTCGGACCCGATCTGTTAGGGTTCGGCCCGGCGGCTGGATCGGATCCGACTGATCGGGCGGCCGGCGGCGGAGCTTCGCGGGAGGCGCGGCGGTCCTTCGGCGACGGCGAAGGCGGTGCCGGCCGGCGAGGGGCTCGGCACCGGCGGCGGCCGGCCGCGGTCGGAGGAGGAGGCGACGGCGCTTGCTTCGAAGGGCGGCGACGGATCGGCTCGCAGCCGGCGACGGTGGTGGTGGCCGAGGCCGGCGGCGGGGCGGAGAATCCCGACGGCGGCGACAACCGGCGCCGGCGGGCGCGGTGGCGGGGCTCGCGCGCGGCTGCGGGCGGGGATCGGCCCGGTAGGCGGCGGCGGAGGGCCCGAGGCGGGCCTCGCGGGCCCGCCGCGGCGGAGAGGCGGACGGGCCACGTGGCGGCCTGCCACTGGCCGAGGCGCGGTGGAACTACGGGGCACTGAAAAAAGGGATGGCCTAGGGTTTCGCCCGAAAATGGAGGGGATGGGGCCTTTTTATAGGCATAGGGACCTAGGAGACTCCAAATGGGGTGCGGTTTTCGCCCACACGATCATGATCCGACGACCGAGATGATGGGAAGGGTTGTGCTGGGTTTGTGGGCTGTTGTGGAGGGGGTCTTGGGCCTTAAAGAAGATGTACTTTTAGCCCACTAGGTTAACCGTTGGAGTACCAAACGAACTCCAAACGCGACGAAACTTGACAGGCGGCCTACACGTACCAAAACAACATCGCACGACAAGTCTCATGTCATTCCGGGAACGTTACATGGCCACCCACGAAAGAAGGACTCGGGGATGCCACGGGCACGTGTGAGAGCGTCGGATCTCGAAACGGACAACGGGAAGAGACGAGTGGGACCGGATGCAAGTGACCAGACAAATGCAATGCAATGCACATGACAACATGACATGGATGAAATGCACACACGCACACGACAAAACGAAGAAACCCGAAATGAAAGAAGAGCCCCGAATGGAATTGATGAAGTCAAAGTTTCATATATTGCCATGGGGCATTACTTTTCATGGATATAAAAAGGTAGATCTGATCATAAACTCAAAGTTCATCAGATCCCAGCAAATACACCGCAAAAGAGTTACATCATATGGATATCCAAGAGACCATTGTATTGATAATCAAAATAGAGAGAGGAAGCCATCTAGCTACTAACTACGGACCCATAGGTCTACAGGGAACTACTCACACATCATCGGAGAGGCACCAATGGAGATGTTGAACCCCTCCGTGATGGTGTCTAGATTGGATCTGGTGGTTTTAGACTTTGCGGGGCTGGAATAGAATTTCGTTGACTCCTCTAGGGTTTCTGGAATATCTGAGTATTTATAGAGTGAAGAGGCGGTGCGGGAGGCCACCGAGGTGGGCACAACCCACCTGGGCGCGCCAGGGGGGCCTGGCGCGCCCTGGTGGGTTGTGCCCCCCTCGGGGCACCCCCAGGTGCATCTCTGGCCCATTGGGTGTCTTCTGGCCGATAAAAATTCTCCAAAAAGTTTTGCGGTGTTTGGACTCCATTTGATATTGATTTCCTGCGATGTAAAAAACATGGAGAAAACTGCAACTGGCACCTGGCACTATGTCAATAGGTTAGTAACAAAAAAATGATATAAAATGACTATAAAATGATTGTAAAGCATCCAATAATGATAATATAACGGCATGGAACAATCGAAAATTATAGATACGTTGGAGACGTACCAGCATCCCCAAGCTTAATTCTTTTCTTTATAGCATGGACATTTGGACTTTTATATGGTTTAGAGTAATAGTCTAGTTTTGACATGAGATGTAAATACTCAAGCATATCAAGAAGCAACCATGTCTTTCAAAATATAAATGCTACAATAACTTATCCCTAGCCCATCATCCTCAACCATTGATCGATTCATGAAACACATTCTCATATTAGTTACACCCGATGCTCAAGTATGATCATAGTGTTTCCTAGTTGGTACTTTATAAGAGAAGATGGAGACTCAAATTCAAAAATAAAAATTGCATACGTAAAAGAAAGCCTCTTCGCAGAGGGGAGTAGGGATTTGTAGAGGTGCGACAGCTCAAAGCTTAAATTGAGAAATAAAATTATTTTGGGAGGCATACTTTTCCCACCAACGAAAACGACTTAAGGTTCCCAACACATTCCATGCTAGATATAATAGGTGGTTCCCAAACATAAAATAAAGTGTATTCCTTTTCAACGAAACTTTCACAAGCCATGGCTAGCCGAATCCACGATTGCCTTCCGTACCAACACTTTCCAAGGAATTTATTATTTGACAACATAAAGTAAATTTGTTTTTCATTTCGGGACTGGACATCCCTAATACCTTTGCCTTACTTTCTTGCAGTGACAAGTGAATAAACACTCATCGTGAGAATAACACATCTAGCATGAAAAATATTGGCCACCCCTCACCGCCTCGCGAGCGGTACGGGCACACAAAAGGGAAATTGATTTTGAAAATTAGAGATGGCACATACAAATTTGCTTAGAACGGAAAGGGAATACCACATATAGGTAGGTATGGTGGACTCATGTGGCAAAACCGGGATAAAGGATTTTGGATGCACAAGTAGTGATCATACTTAGTGCAAAATTAAGGCTAACAAAAGACTGGGAAGCGACCAACCATGAAACGAATAATCTCATAAGCGAACATTGAGCATAAATAACACCGAATAATGCACCACAAATATGATGTAATTTCATTGCATGATTATTGACTTTCATTCTTGCATAAGGAATCACAAACTTTAACACTGATATTCTTTCGAAAGCACAATTACTCATTAACATGACTCACATATCAGAGCATCATGTCTTAAAACTATTACAAGAATTTTAGTTTATTTTGTCCAATGATCTTCATGAAAGTTTTTATTATATCCTTCTTGGATATCTATCACTTTGGAACTACTTTTTATGTGTTGTTTCTGATAAGCTCAAACAAATATAAGTGAAGATCATGAGCATAATTGTTTCTTTTCTCTCAAAATAATTTAAGTGAAGAAAGAGAGAATTTCTTAAAAATTTACTAACTCGTAAATAAATCTAAGTGAATCAAGAGAGTATTTCTTCAAAAATACTAAAGCACACCATGCTCAAAGAGATATAAGTGAAGCACTAGAGCAAATCCATAGCTCATAAAAATTTAAGTGAAACATAGAGAGTTATTCTAACAAGTCATGGCATAATTAAGGCTCTCTCTAATAGGTGTGTACAACAAGGATTGATAACTAAAAAGGCAAAAAAAAAACAAGCAAATGCTCATATCATACAAGACGCTCCAAGGAAAACACATATCATGTGACAAATAAAAATATAGTTTCGAGTAAAATACCGATGGTCGTTAGAAGAAAGAGGGGATGCCACTCGGGGGCATCCCCAAACTTAGGCTCTTCTTACTTCTTATTCCTTCATCCATAGTAAGATAACCCAAAACTTGAAAACTTCAATCACACAAAATTCAACAAAACTTCTGTGAGATCCGTTAGTATAAGAAAACAGATCACTACTACAAGTATTGTAGTAAATCAATTCATATTTTGTATTTGTATTATATCTACTGTATTCTAACTTTTTTATGGCAAAAGCTCATCTAAGAAAACCATAGAATCATCAAAACAAGCACATAACACAATAAAAATAGAATCTGTCAAAACAGTATAGTCTTTAACAATCTGGAAGTTTTGATACTTCTGCAACTCTATTTTTTTGAAAACATAGGGCCACGTTGGCAATTTTTATATTAATCTTCTTCAAAAAGAATCAACCAAAAATCACTCTTATGTTCAAAATTAGATTTTTTTTCTCGTGAGCGGAAAAGTTTCCGTTTTTCAGCAAGATCAAATCTACTAACACCCAACATGATCCTAAGGCTTTGCTTGGCACAAACCTTTATTCAAACCACAAAAACACATCTAAACAGAGGTATTAAAGGGTATTTTATTGAAAACAACAAGTAAATCAAAAAGCAAAAATATACAAGTTGGGTTGCCTCCCAACAAGCGCTATTGTTTTACGCCCTTAGCTAGGCATGATACCAAGATTTAAGTATTGTCATCCTTGTTTTAAATTTCCTTAAGGGTATCCTTGTCATGAGGTTTTGTAAAGACAACGTAGAACATATTATCCATAGACACCTTAGCATTTCTAAGTTGATTTTCATCATAACCCCTTTGATTTCCAGCAACAATCCAAGAGTGATGTTGGTTAACATTATTGAAAACTTGTTGGATTATATCTAAAACGGGGACTTCATTCTTAAGATTCTCATCAAAGATTCTATTATCCCCAAGAAAATGTCTTAATGAATAATCACTATTGTAAAAAAAATATCTACCACGCATTTTTCACGATTCATACAATAAAAATCAAAGATTTCTCTACCTTCTCGTATTATGTAATCAAATTAACTCATAAGGACAATAGTAGCCAACTTTTTAGCTCTAGGATTTTTTATATCGGGAAGCTCAGAAAAAAATCTTTGCAAAGTGGATGTGTATGGATAAATTTACTTTCAAGTTTTAGAACTAGTGCTGAAATAGCATCCGCATAAGATCCAGTAGTTGTAAGTATAGGAGAATCACCAAGACTTAGATTTCCAACACAGTAGAAAAACTCTTGGATACATTCTTTTCCCATAACACTCCCTTGCCCCAAGATAAAAGTTTTAGCTTCCAGATTGTCCGTACGGCCAATATTAGGAGTTAGGCCATCATCTGTTGGTGCCATACCGAAATTACTCATGATTGCAAGCAAAGAATAGATCTGATGAGAAAACGGCGAACGAAAAAGAGGGCGAATAAAAACGGCAAATATTTGTGAAGTGGGGGAGATGAAAACGAGAGGCAAATGGAAAATAATGTAAATCGCGAGGAGATGAGATTTGTGATTAGGAACCTGGTATATGTTGAAGGTGCTCCCCGGCAACGTGCTAGAAATTCCTTTTGATGTCTGCTAGAACTATGTCGGTATTTCCCCAAAGAGGAAGGGATGATGCAGTATAGCAGCGGTAGGTATTTCCCTAAGTGTTCAGACCAAGGTTATCGAACTAGTAGGAGAACCAAGCAACACAACGTAAACAACACCTATACACAAATAAAAAATACTTGCAACCCGACATGTAAAAGGGGCTGTCAATCCATTTCGGGTAAGAGACGTGATAGAGTTGTAAATATTGATAGATCGAACACCAAATGTTTGGGAACAAACCCTGGGTCTGTAACCCAATTGTGCACAGGCACAAGACCAAGGATGAAGCACAAGAGCTAGCCCAAGATTGAAGAACCAAGAGATTCGAAGAACCAACACGCAGCCAGAGAGACCAAGGCCAAGCTAGGAGGATGAGATATCGACAAGAAGGGAGCCTCCCTTGCCGGGCAAGCGAGCCCGGCAAGGGCATGGCCACCACCAGAAACAAGCTATCAGAGACTCCCCGGCAAGGCCTGCCGGGGGCCACGTGGGGTAAACTGCCCCGCCAACTACCCAAGCACGACCGACGTCATCGACCAGTGCGATGTCAAGCTGCGAAGTGATTAAGTGGCATCCATTTGCCACATGACAGTCATTCCCTACAGAAGAAACCCACAAAGGACACCCGTCCTGCGACGTGTCAAACAGGCAGATACGGAGCTGGCAAGACAGCCCGGCGAGCCTTGCCGGGCGACTAGTGGTGTGACACTAAGCGGTGCATTTAATGCGCCCTGTCAGCCCGAAGAGTTAGGTATGATAGCACTGTTCGCTGTCATATCAGTTGGTAATGTCCATTTTGCCACTGTGGTGACCCCTTAATCTATAAAAGGAGGCCCATGGCACCCATAGTGGGGGGGTTGGAAAGTTGATGAACCCAAGCCACCATACGCGCGTAGTCGCTGCGGCCCTGAGGCACATCTTGTCGGGCGAGTGTACTATGTATCACCACATTCATTCCACCATCAATCCACCAAAGGAGGAGTAGGGTCTTACGCCTCGCGGTGGCCCAAACCCGGGTAAATTAATTGTGTGCTCTCTGCCATGCTGCCGTGCGCCGTTCTACTCTTTGTGCAACGCGTCGTGCCCCCGCCAAACCAGCAAGGGGCCGCCCAGTCCCATAGGTGGCCGCGGATATCCCGCGTCATATTTGGCGCTCTAGGTAGGGGAGGGCTTGCGTGAACCTTAAAGCATACATAGTGCGTCATCTTCATCGCCATCTTCATCTTCTACGATGCCATCAACCATGGCACTCAAGAAGAAGAAATCCGGCCCTTTTGCCCAGCCGTCTACCTCGAAGGCCCCGCCGCCCGCGGCCTCTAATGCAAAGGGGGATGTGGAGACAAGCGAGGACATGTGCGTCGCCCTGGGGGCGTGGTTGGAGCAGGTGGCGCCACTACCACTCCCCCAACGGCCGACACGATGGCTGACGGCGTCATAGGAGAGCAGCACTACCAGCGTCTCGTCGATCACGCTCAGCATGGTGCGGTCGAGGGAATCACTCCATCCACACCCTTTCCTCTCACCGATGAGCGCAGCCACGACAACGATGCTCGATCCGGGGCAAACCACGACCCTCCAATCATCCCCACCCAATGAGCGACTGCGGCGCGTGCATCTCCTCCTAGCTGGGCCAACCAGACCGCTGCGCTGGATAAAGCTACTGATCTTCGAGCACCACCGCCACGCAATCCCGCTGCTCAGGTGGTCATTCCACAGCAGCGCGGGCGCGACGCCTCCGCCGCCACCGTTGGCACCATTAGGAGCCAGGCGACGGTGCGGTCGACATCCTCGACATCCATGCCAAGCACAGCCACGGAACCCCTGGCGCGAGCCCAACAGCTGCTAAGGTTCCCGCCAACGGCCGGGCAGATGGATGAATGGTGTGCCACCATCCAGAGCCTACTCGGTTCACCGAAGCTGGGGGCTCGCGAAGAGCCTGCCCGCAACAACCTCCCCAAGTGATAGCAACCGCCCGTACAGCTGGCCGAACGGAGGGGCGATCCCCACCGTGCAGTCCCCGCCACGGCAGCCAGCGCGAGCGCAACCAAATCAAGACCCCGACAATGTCTCGATGGCCTCTTTTGACCCTCGAGCACGTCCAGGCCGACGTCGGACCCCGGAGGACAGGCGACGGGGAGACGCGCACGCTCTCATAGATCGATGTCGCGACAACCCTCGCCCAACTGACAGCACAACGGCCTCGATGCTGACGAGCCTACACTCGGTGTCGGCGGGTGCCTACCCTTTAATGTCGGCTGCCCTACGTTTACACGAGAGCTGCGGCAAGTTTGTTGGCCATCCGTCCACACGTTCAAGCCAGAGATACCTGAGAAGTATGACGGGTGGCTGAACCCGGTAGAGTTCATGTGCATCTACACCATCACTGTTCAGGCTACCGGGGGAAGAGACGAGAAGGTGTTTGCCAAATATTCCCTTTGGCTCTCAAGTCCAATGTGAGGTCTTGGCTGATGCACGTGCCGGAGAACTCCATTTCGTCATGGGCGGATCTATGCCATGAGTTCATCGGAGCCTTCACTGGTGGGCACCAGGAACCCGGCAGGCCCAGCGACCTGCAACTCCTTCAAGGAGAAACCCTACATAAGTATTTACAGAGATTCAGTAAAGTTCATAGAAATATTCCAAATATCCATCCGGCGGCCGTTATAGCAGCTTTCTAGTCCAATGTGCGCAACCTCCACATTCGTTCCAAAATGAATGTGCGGTTGCCAGGGACTGTGAAGGAACTATGCACACTGGTGCATAAGTGTGCTCGAATGCAGGAAGGAAGGAAATTTCCCGGAGAGGAAGATTGAATCAATATTGATTTAGAGGATGAAGATGAGTCAACCAGTCAGAAGAACGACAAGAAGCGCAACAAGAAACCAAGAGATAAGGTAGTGATGACTGTGGAAGGTCCAGTCATGCCTAGTACCAGCAAGAAGGCCAAAGCTGGGACCCCCGGCAAGGAAGCTACTGCCTACACGGCTTGCCGGGAAGCCGCTGCTGTCCAGAAAGCTGAGAAAGGTGATGGTCCGTACTGCAAGATCCACCAGACCAAGGGCCACGAGCTTCAGGAGTGTTATCAGGTTGAGCAGCTTGCCAAGAGGCAGAGGGAAGAGTATGATAAGAGGGATAAGGAAAGAGCTCAGAATGCTACCGAGGGTAAGGGCCGAGGTGGCGAAGCAAATCGCCTAGGTAAACCCTTTCTGAACTAAGGAATACCCGCGAGGGCCCAAGAGAAGGAAATCTATGGCAATGTGAGTGATGGGGGAATGAAGAGGAAACTAGTGAGCAGGAATTTCAAAGGGCCACTAGCGCCCTATGCATTGATGGAGGTGCATCTTTGCACACATCCCATCGCCAACTCAAGCGATGGGCAAGGGAGGTCAATGCTGTGGAGCCAGCGCCAGGGACCCAGAAGCCGCACAAGTGGTCCCACACGCCCATCATCTTTGATGAGGAGGACCACCCTGGCCGCGTAACAGTGGTAGGATGTTTGCCATTGTTGGTCTCTCCAACAATTCCCAACCTCAAGGTCACTAAGATGCTAGTGGATGGCAGGGCTGGGTTGAATCTGTTTTCCCTGGTAGTCATCAAGAAGCTTCAGATAGGAGAAGAAGATCTAGAGGTTACTGGCATGTTTCAAGAAGGCAATCCCGGCAGGAGCCGTCCTAAGGGAAAGCTTACCTTTCCGGTGACGTTTGGGGGAGAGCTGAACTACCAGACTGAGAAGGTTGTGTTTGATGTGGTTGACCTCCCACTGCCGTTCAATGGGATTCTGGGACGCCCAACCCTGGCTAAGTTCATGGCAGCATCCCATTATGCTTATAACACTTTGAAAATGCATGGGCCACTGGGAGTCATCACTATCCCATCAGACGAGAAGGACGCCATTATCTGCTGGACAAGATGACAGGGATGCAGTCACAGCAGAGGCTGCGACAACAGCAGCTCCCACCTCGGAAAGCAAGGGAAAGAAGATGGATTGTTGGACTCCGGCAAGGAATCCAGGAAGCGTGCCCCCTCTGAGTGCACGGCATACGTTGACGACGTGCCAGGGTGTTCCAACAGCAAGAGGCCCAAGGTTGTTGTACCCCAAGTGAAAAAGGTCCCGGCAGGGCTAGCCGGCGTTGATGGTACTTTCACCATCAGCGCCACCCTTGATGACAAACAGGAAAGCGCGCTCGTTGCCTTCCTGCGGGATAATATTGATGTGTTTGCCTCGCAACCATCTGATATCCCCGGTGTTCCCACGGAGGTAATCGGGCACCACCTTGCTATCTGCCCGCACGACCGACCTGTCAAGCAGAGAGTTTGGAAGCAGGCCTTGGAGCGGTAGTAGTTCATTGCCAAGGAAATCAAGAAACTAGAGGCAGATGGTTTGGTCAGAGGAGTACTGCACCCTACAAGGTTGGCAAACCCAGTGGTAGTCCGGAAAGCTGATGGGAAATGCAGGCTTTGCATTGATTTCACGGATCTCAACAAGGCTTGCCCAAAGGACCCGTTCCCTTTGCCGCGTATCGACTAGATTGTGGATTCCACGTCAGGTTGTGATCTTTTGTCCTTTTTGGATGCATACTCCAGGTACCACCAAATATTCATGTCCAGAGAAGATGAGGAAAACACATCGTTCATCCCTCCGTGTGGCACGTACTGCTTTGTCCGCATGCCTTTCGGATTGAAGAGTGACGGGTCCACTTTTGCAAGAGCACTGCAGATTGGTTTTGAGCCTCAGTTACACAGGAATATAGAAACTTTAATGGATGACATCATGGTCAAAACCAAGGATAAGGCTGCCCTTATCCAGGATCTGGAGGAGATATTTGCTAATCTACGCAAGATCAACTTGAAACTTAACCCAGAGAAGTGTGTGTTTGGTGTTCCCTCCGGCAAGCTGCTTGGGTTCTTCATATCCCATCGGGGGATTGAAGCCAACCCCGATAAGATCAAAGCCATTGAGCAGATCCAGGCGCCAAGAACAATCACACATGCAAGGCACTTGACGGGGTGCATTGCCGCGCTAAGCAGATTCATCTCCAAGTCTACCGAGCGCGCCTTGCTGTTCTTTAAAATTCTGAAAAAGGCAGGGCCAATGAAGTGGACCCCGGAAACAGATGCAACATAAGTTGAAGGCCTACCTATCGTCTATGCCTACCTTGGTTGCACCCAAACCCCAAGAGCCATTATTTCTTTACTTGTCGGCAACCAACCAAGTGGTCACTGCGGCCTTGATAGCACAGCGAGAAGTAGATGAAGCAGAAACTGGCCAGATCAAACCAGAACCAGGAAAGGATCAGAACGACAATAAGCATGGCAACGAGAGCAACCCCAAGGACGTGACAAGGAAGAAAGTGGTGTAGGGCCTAGTGCATTTTGCCAGCTCCTTGTTACAAGGGGCTTGATCGAGGTACTCTGGCATGCAAAAGTTGATCTTTGGCCTTGTCATGGCCTCAAGGAAACTACACCACTACTTCCAAGCCCATGAGATCACAGTTGTCACTTGTTTCCCGTTTCAAAGGATATTCCGAAACCATGAGGCTACTTGCAGAATAGTGCAGTGGCCTTTGGAGTTATCCAACTTTGGTTTGAAGTTTGAGAGCACTTCGACCATTCAGAACAGGGCACTAGCAGAGTTTATTGTAGAATGGACGCCAACCCCTGACGAGGAGGTAACGGAAACATCTCTCCCCGGCAAGGAATCACCCCAAGAATGGATTATGTATTTCGATGGTGCCTTTTCCCTACAAGGTCCAGGGGCTGGCGTGCTTCTCGTTGCACCCTCCGGGGAGCACTTGAAGTACATCGTCCAAATGCACTTTGCCTGGGAAGAAGCCACCAACAATACAGCTGAGTATGAAGGGATCCTTGCCGGGCTCAGGATTGCAGCAGAATTGGGAATTAAGAAGCTGATCATACGAGGAGATTCACAACTTGTGGTGAGACAAGTCAACAAACATTATCAAAGCCCATTGATGGAAGCATACATCGAGGAAGTGAGGAAATTGGAGGAGCACTTTGATGGGTTGCAAACAGAGCACGTACCCCATGCGAAAAACAGGATAACTGATCACCTCTCAAAGTGTGCTGCACAGAAGCTTCCTGTGGAACTAGGAACTTTTGTTCTCCGTCTCTCTCAGCCCTCTGTATCACCAGCCTCAATGGCCTGGAAAAGGAGAAAGTTGGACTATGGTAAGCGTCTCTCGGTAGAGCGTTCCGCTCCCGGCAGAGACCCTGCCAGAAACAACTCCTCACAACCTGGTGGACTACCCCCTCCTGCCGGGCCCAGGGGCCCTGCGCACAAGGCGAGTGCTCCCGCAGCAAAGGAGGTGCCGTTAGTCCTTGTTGCTGAGCGCCAGGCACCAACTTGGGCTAGGCACATTGTCCACTTCCTCCAAACTGGAGAACTCCCTGTCAACCAAGATGATGATGATAAAGTAGCCTGGAGGGCAACTATGTATCAGTTTGTCGATGACGCTCTGTACAGAAGGAGGCCCAACGGTGTGAAATTGAAGTGTGTTTGCTGGGAGGATGGAAAGGAACTGTTGGCTGAAATTCACAGAGGAATGTGCGGCTCACACCTTGGATCAAGGGCGTTAGTTGGGAAAGCATTCCGGCAAGGATTCTATTGGCCCACATCCCTCCAAGATGCTCTCAAGCTCGTCACGACATGTGAAGCATGTCAGTTCCATTACAAGAGAACACACCTACCTGCCCAAGCTCTTCAGACAATCCCTCTCTCATGGCCATTTTTGGTCTGGGGGCTCGATATTCTCGGCCCCTTCCGCCGAGCAATCGGGGGCTTTGAATACTTGTTCGTTTCTATCGACAAGTTTACAAAGTGACCGGAAGTGACTGGCATGAGAAAGGTGACTGCCCAGTCAGCTATCACGTTCATGAAAGAATTGGTGTGTCATTTCGGAGTTCCGGCAAGGATCGTCACTGACAACGACACCCAGTTCACGAGCCACACCTTCATGCAATATATTCATACCCTCGGATGCAAGATATCATTCGCTTCTGTGGCACATCCCCAGAGCAATGGACAAGCTGAGAGGGCGAACACTGAAGTGCTTCATGGACTCAAGACAAGAACCTTTGATACGCTGCAGAAGCACGGCAGGCGGTGGATCGAGGAGCTGTCGATAGTTCTCTGGTCCCTCAGAACGACACCTAACCGAGCTACCGGGCAGACTCCCTTCTCCCTGGTCTATGGGGAAGAAGGAGTTATCCCCACGGAACTCATTTACAGGTCTCCTTGAGTGCTTTTCTACGATGAAGTAGCGCAAGATCAGCACCGGCGTGACGATGCTGCGCTACTCGAAGAGAACCGTCTCCGGGTTGCAATGCGTGCTGCACGCTATCAGCAAGCCCTACGTCGCTATCACATCCACAGGGTTCCTGCCCGGTGTTTTGAGGAAGGTGACCTTGTCCTTAGGCGTGTTCAGTCCGAAGTGGGAAGGCCCTTACCGGGTGGTACGAGTCACCAGACCCGGCACAGTCCATCTGGAGACCGGAGATGGCACTCAGTTGCAAAACTCGTGGAATATTGAGCATTTCCGTAAGTAGAACTTAATCCGTCGAGGATCAGCAAAGGATTAATTTGGAGGGCAATAACCCGGACGACAAAGAGGCCGGCTTACAGGCGTAGTGTAACTCCTTAGACAAACTTGATTGAATATGTTCGGTTCGGCTCGGCTATATATAGTGAGAGAGAGCGCGAGAACTATAAGTCGGCTTTTGAGGCTCGACGAAAAGACTGGCTTTCGAGGCTCAAGTCTTCCTTCAGTGAAGCTGGCATGATAGCCTTGGTTTATCCTCGCTTTCTGTAAGCCGACTCTCATGTGAAGTTAAGCCACCGTTTTAACATTGACAAGTTCAGGGTCATAAAGATTGACTGTCAAGAGTACGGCGGGTCACCTTTTCGGAGTCGCATCAAGTAGACATGCAGGTTTAACCAATATATTGTGACGTTTTTGCCTGGTCAAGAGGGTGAGAAAGCTAAACTCATTGAGTTGGAAGCCCCCAAGTGACCTATGATCAATAAATAAAAGACTCATGCACAACATGAGAGATGAAACGATAGAGGTCCCGAGTTTCGGGGATGCCGGCTTTATCATTTTGATCATAAAAAAAGTATATACATGATGTAAATATTTACAATGATGAGAGCTAGTGGCTCAAGTGTAATAAGGCCGAAGATGAGCAATGTTCCATGGCATGTTTGTGTCCTCCTGAGAGGTATGTGACTTGCTGTGTTCACGTATGTCAATGAGATAATATGACCTATTGTTGAGGTTTTTACTGACCACAAAGGGACCTTCCCAGGGAGGTGAAAGCTTATGCATGCCTGTCTGATCTTGAATCAAACAGATCACTAAGTCACCCTCCTGGAAAGTGCAGCTTCGAACTCTACAGCTATGATAGCAACGTAGGTCTTGTTCATAAATCATGGATCGAGCTGTCGCGAGATCACGTTCCTTTTCCAAGGTATCCAGATCATTTTTACATGCCGCCTCATTATCTGCTTCGACGTAAGCTACCACTCGGGGTGAGTCATGACGGATATCACTTGGAAGAACCGCCTCTACGCCATAAACCATGAAGAACGACATGTTACCAGCTGATCTGTTGTGGGTAGTCCTTATGCTCCAAAGAACTGCAGGAAGCTCTTCAACCCAACAACCCGGAGTACGCTCTAATGGAACCATGAGTTGGGGCTTGATCCCTCGTAATATCTCCTAGTTAGCACGCTCATCTTGGCCATTGGACTATGGATGAGCCACAAACGAAATATCAAGCCTGATGTGTTCCCTCTGATAGAACTCTTTCATAACACCTTTAGATATATTTGTCCTATTATCTGTGATGATACTTGAGGATAACCAAAGAGGAATATTAACTTTTTCATGAACTGAACTGTAGTTGCCACCTCACAATTGCTGCCAGCTCTGCTTCCACCCACTTCGTAAATTTATTAATTGCAACCAGGTGGTGAGTCTTTGTATCTTTAGACCTCTTAAATAGACCAACCATGTCAAGCCCCCCTAGACCACAAATGGTCAAGTTATCGGGATCATCCTCAATTCCCGAGCCGGCACATGAGCTTCTCGTGCAAACTTCTGGCAACCATCGCACTTACAAACAATGTCCTCTACATCATCATGAGCGGTTAACCAGTAAAAACCATGTCTGAAAGCTTTAGCTACCAATGATCTTTACTCGGCATGATGACCATAGTCGCTTGCATGAATTTCCTGCAAAATCTCTCTGCCTTGTTTAGGGAAAATGCAACATTTAAACACGCAAGTCACACTACATCTATGTAACTCGCCATTGATGATTGTCATGGACTTAGACCACCAATTTATCTGCCAGGCCATAATATCCTCATCTAGAAGCTCACCCTGGGTTGAATAGGCGAGATAAGGCACAGTCCAATCTGGAGTAGCTCGTAGAGCCACCGCCAGCTGCCCTTTCGGGTTAGGAATAGCCAAATCTTCCTCTGAAGGTAACTTGGCAGGAGGATTAGTTAGGACATCAAGGAACACATTGGGGGGAACCGGCTTACAATGAGAAGCTAACCGGGACAGAGTGTCAGCCGCCTCATTAGGCGTCGGTCGATGTGATCCACTTGATAAGCTTTAAAATGACCTACAATATTAGTCACTGGTTGACGATAAGCCGCCATAAGGGGATCTTTAGAATCCCAAGTCCCTGAAACTTGTTGTGCAAGAAGTTTTGAGTCTCCAAGGAATCTAAAACGACTGAGGTTCATCTCCTTGGCCATACAAATACCATGTAGCAAAGCCTCATACACAGGGAAACATAATCCTCAAGACATAACAAAAAAATTCACCTCGTGGGGAAGATTAAATAACTCTAGCCCGCGAGCCTTCCAATTGCCTGGACCAGTCAAAATGTATCGTGCAATAAGTATTATCTGACCTTTCCTTCGGCGTTTGCAACTCTGTCCAGTCATTATTAAAGTCCACCAATTCTTGAGACTTGACGTCTGTCCTGGGCACATATTTCAGATGATGTGGCCCAAGCTCAATTGCCCACTTAGCAACCCAGCCTATATCCTCTCTATCCTAGATGATATCTCCTAAAGGGGCTAAACTGACCACAATGATTGGATGCCCAAGGAAGTAATGCTTCAACATGCGACTAGCCATGAACACCCCAAACACCAATTTCTGCTAGTGTGGATACCTTTGCTTGGACTATGTAGAGACCTCACTAACATACTAAATCGGTCGCTAGACTTGACACTCTTTCCTTGCCTCCTGGCGTCCACAACAATTGCGATGCTGACAGCTTTATTATTAGCCGCTACATACAGGAGCATAGGCTCCTTGTGGATAGGAGCTTCCAAGATGGGTGGCTCAACCAACTCGTTCTCAAGTGCCTCAAAAGCTTCATTAGCAGCATCACTCTAGGCAGAGTGATCGGTCTTTTTCATCCTCTGGTACAAGGAAATCGCCTTCTCATCCATGCAGCTGATGAACCGGCTCAAGGCCGTGATATGACCCGCAAGACGCTGAATATCATTGATACATGCCGGCTTACATAAAGGGATGATAGCCTGAATCTTCTCTGTGTTAGCTTTAATTCCCCTCTCCAAGACCAAAAAACCTACACCAAAAACACATTTGCCCGGGTTTGGCATTATCTTGTAGACCGGGAGATTGTGAAAGGTTTCCTTAAAATAATCAAGCAAGGTTTCCTTCTTCCTTGACTTAATCACAATGTCATCCACATAGGCATGAACAGTGCGCCCAATCTGTCCGTGGAAGCAGTTCTGAACACGCCGTTGATAAGTCGCCTAGGCACTCTTGAGCCCGAAAGGCATAGAAACATAGCAGAAAGCTCCAAAGGACGTTATAAAGGCCGTTTCCTCCTGGTCCTAAGCTACCATTTTGATCTGATGATAACTAGAATAAGCACCCAGAAAACATAGGCCCTCACAGCCCGCCGTTGCGTCCATAATCTGGTCGATGTGGGGAATAGAAAATAGATTGGCCGGACATGCTTTGTTGAGATCTTTGTAATCCTCACACATAACTTCAATTATGAACCTGACGGCCAACAACCGAGCTACTTCTTCCCCACAGCACAAGTCATCTCTGCATATGCAGCATCTCCTTCTTCACAGTCCAGAGCTATCTTATGATCCCCGTAAACTATAATTGTCCTAGGTGGTCTTGGTATCTTAAGCCGCAGATATATGTAACAAGGGCGAGCCATGAATTTAGCATAAGCTAGTCGTCCAAACAGTGTGTGATATGGACTCCTGTTATTGACTACTACAAACCACAATGTCTCTACTCTGTAGTTAGAATCATCACCGGAAGCCACTTCAAGAGCAAATTTTTCAACATGATAAGCCGACTTGCCCGGAAGCACTCCATGAAAGATAGTGAAAGATGGCTTAAGATCCTTCTCAGTCAGATTCATGCATCGGAACATGCCATAGTACAATATGTTGATGCTACTACCACCATCCATAAGCACCTTTGTGAACTTGTACCCTCCCACTTGAAGGGCCACCACTAGAGCTAGGTGACCCGGATTTTCAGCCCGGGGTGGGTGACCCGCCCGGATCCAAGTTATAGTGTGCTTAGACCACTTTAAATACCGCGGTACTACCGTCTCAACGGCGTTAAGTGCTTGCTTCTGAACCTTTTGGTGACGCTTACAAGTACTCGTCATGAAAATGGCCACTATTGAGCCATTTAGGATTACTCTGATAACCTGACCGATTATTCTGCTACTGATTACCATGACCAGACTGCTGATTGTGACCACCATTGTTTCCTTGACCCTGATAGCTAGAACTTGAACCGCCACTGCCAAAGCCGGCTCCGTGAAAATTTCCAAAGCCTAACCCGCCGGGCGGCCCATTACCATTATCGCGATGCTACTAAAACGATTGATTCCTATACTCCTGCATGATATAACAATCCTTCCAAGCTTGAGCAGATGGCTTGTTAGGATAACTGTGCTTAAGACGTGGTGCATTAAGAGCTTCCTCATAATTCCTTGGTTTCCCCCCGTTATAGGGTGGCTTGCCGTTGCAACGCTGGTTTTTCAAACCTGTATTGGTGTTAGCCACAAAATCTGACCCG
Organism: Secale cereale; assembly: GCA_902687465.1. Lineage (NCBI taxonomy): Eukaryota > Viridiplantae > Streptophyta > Magnoliopsida > Poales > Poaceae > Secale > Secale cereale. The sequence continues at coordinate 438,108,282 of LR738710.1, read as the reverse complement.
CTATCTGGGTGCTTACGCTTTCCACTGTTACCATAATTACTGTTATTACCATTATGAAATAAAACATTATGCTGTTGGCTGATACGTCTCCAACGTATCTATAATTCTTGATTGTTCCATGCTATTATATTATTTGTTTTGGATGTTTTATCTGCATTAATATGCTATTCTATATTATTTATGGGACTAACTTATTAACCAAGAGCCCAGTGACAGTTTCTGGTTTTTTCCTTGTTTTTTGAGTTTTGCGGAAAAAGAATATCAAACGGAGTCCAAACGAAATGAAAATTTACGATGATTTTTCTTGGATCAGAAGACACCAAGGGGACTTGGAGCCCAAGTCAGAAGAGCCGCGAGTCGGCGACAAGGGTGCAAGGCGCATCCCCCACCCTTGTGGGCCCCTTGCAGCTTCCCTGGCCTACTTCTTCCGCTTATTTATTCTCAAATATCCCCAAACCCTCAGAGTAGGCATCGAAACCACTTTTCCGTCGCCGCAACCTTCTATACCCGTGAGATCCCATCTGGAGGCCTTTTCCGGTACTCTGCCGGAGGAGGATTCGACCATGGAGGGTTCTACATCAACACCATTGCCCTTCTGATGAAGCATAAATAGTTTACCACACACCTACGGGTCCATAGCTTGTAGCGAGATGGCTTCTTCTCTCTCTTTTATTTTCAATACCATGTTTTCCTCGATGTTCTTGGAGATCTATCCGATGTAATCTTCTTTTGTAGTGTGTTTGTCAAGATCCGATGAATTGTGGATTTATGATTAGCTTATCTATGATATTATTTGAATCTTCTCTAAATTCTTATATGCATGATTTGGTATCTTAGTAATTCTCTTCGAACTATCGGTTTGGTTTGGCCAACTAGATTGGTTTTTCTTTCAATGGGAGAAGTGCTTTGCTTTGGGTTCAATCTTGCGATGTCCTCACCCAGTGACAAAGTAGGGGTAGGGAGGCACGTATTGTATTGTTGCCATCGAGGATAAATAGATGGGGTTTTCATCATATTCCTTGAGTTAATTCCTCTACATCATGTCATCTTACTTAAGTCGTTACTCTGTTCTTCATGAATTTAATACTCTAGATGCATAATTGTTTCGATCAAAGTGTGGAGTAATAGTAGTAGATGCAGAATCATTTCAGTCTAGTTGACACAGACGTGATGCCTATATTGCATAATCATTGCCTTAGATCGTCATAACTTTGCGCTTTTCTATCAATTGCTCGACAGTAATTTGTTCACCCACCGTTTTATTTGCCTTCAAGAGAGAAGCCTCTAGTGAAACCTATGACCCCCGGGTCTATTTTCTATCATATTAGTTTCCGATTTACTATTTTGCAATATTTACTTTCCAATCTATAAACCAAAAAACTCTAAAATATTTGACCTTTTGTTTATCTATCGCTATCAGATCTCACTTTTGCATGTGACCGTGAAAGGATTGACAACCCCTTTATCGCGTTGGGTGCAAGTTGTTTGATTATTTGTACAGGTATTGGTGATTTGTGCATTCATCTCCTACTGGATTTATACCTTGGTTCTCAAACTCAAGGAGATACTTATCTCTACTTTGCTGCATCACCCTTTCCTCTTCAAGGGAAAAACCAACGTAAGCTCAAGAAGTAGGAGGAAGAATTTTTGGCGTCGTTGCTGGGGAGATCTACGCTAAGTCAAGACACACCAACTACCCATCATAAAACTCTCATCTCTTGCATTAAATTATTTGCCATCTGCCTCTCGTCTTCTTCTCTCCCACTTCTAAAACGATTTTTGAAAAGATTTGCCTTTTTCCTTTGCCCTTTCTATTTGACCTTTTCCCGTCCGTCTCTTCTTTTGATTTTTGGTTGCCCATTTGTTAGATTGGTTTTTGCCACTATGTCTGAATCTGGGGAGGTTATTGTTGAAAATCTTGATGAAAAACTTAGATCTTGTTCTTTGAATGATGAAACTGAAACTCCTCCTAATTACAAAACAAACAAAAATCACGTGGGGGTGGTAATATTAGTGGAAAAGGTAAGATCCAAGAATTCTTTAATTGTACGGAACCTATGCCTATTAGAAATCCAATGGCGTTCCGAGCTTCGACCGCGACCGGGGAGTGGCCAGCAATGGGAAGCTCGGTGAGCCGGGTTGCCGCTGCCACCATGTTGTCCACCGGGTTAGAGAAGTGACCCGATGGCATAAAGAAGTGCCATGTTGGTGTTTGTACAAGGTGAGGGTTTTAGGCTTGATCTTCCCTCCGAACTGGCTCTGGCTAGTGGGCTCGAGCCACCGCCCTACTCTCAGGTGCATTTGAGATTAATTGGCGTATAACCGGCACTCCTGGCGTACTCGGACCTACCCCGGGCGTGTTGAACAAACGCAGGGGCTCATAAAGCGGAGGTAAACGAGTCTGGTGCCTCCTCCAATGTACCGCGTTGGAAATGTTCTGATCAAGGTTAAGGCACCAGGCTTCTGTCTACAATCACTCCTTCTCTACATTAACCTGAGCCTGTAATGCGGCTATCCGAAAGTTCTCAGTGCTGATATCCTCTTGGACTTTGATTATTTGCACTCAAAGCTTCGCAATTTCCACATTCTGTTCTGCCTAGTTCTCCACAGTAACTTCGGTAGCCAGTAAAGTCGTCAAGGGAGTCATCAATTCAGATGAAACTTGAGTTGACTGCCTGACTGAGCTGACCATCTCACAAGCCGATGCGGCAGGATCAGTCATCGATGCTGCTCCCATTGCCATTGAGTTGTGAGCCATCATCGTTCCTGCCATGAACATGGTGGCTCGACATGGTGGCTCATAGGTATCCAGAATAATGTTGCCATCGGAACAACCCCCAAGCCCGCCATCAGAAAATGGATAGATCAACTCAGTATCTCCAATCAAGGACTCATCATCTTAACAGATGAGAGTCTCTCCACCAGATGCGGAATTTTTCATGATTTCCATGCCGTCTGTGAAACCAACAAAGACGTGCTTCTAGCTGGCTTGGATCTAGGCGGGTTGCGTGCCATGAGCCGGCTCGGCGCGGTCGATGCAGATGTCTGGCTCGGGCTTGGATCTGCCGTTCTTGCCGATGAAAGCATGGATTTTGCCGTAGGGAACCGAGTACCCATACTCGATTGAGTCGGCCTTGGGACCCCAGCCGACGTCGTCGATGTAGAGCTTGCAGTGGCGATTCTTCGTCATCTTGCCAATGGCGTATCGCTCAATCCCTAGAAAAGAGCCCTTCAAGAACTCAAAACTACCGTCCGTCGGTGCCACGGTGGGGGCCAACTGTCATGGATTTGCCACTGCAGATGTCCTAGTGTGAGGACTTAGTCGTGAGGCCATCGCAACCGGGTGATTAGCTTCTCAGGGTTGAGCAGTATCGAGAGATACGGGTTTGCCCAGGTTCGGTCAGTCACGGCGGAGTTAAAAGATACTCTTGCTTCTTTGCTTATTGATTGAGCATTGATTACAAGGGAGCGGACTCGCTTGACCTAGCTATCGATTGGTTGTAACTTAGTCTATCTGCTCTGGGGACTTGCCTTTATATACAGGCCGAGGCCCCCGGCTTATAATAGTCTGGGTCATATTACGACCCATGACTTAGCAGGTATCTGACTTGACTTGTCTCCTAAGCAAGGAAACTCCGGCGGCTTGTCCTCCAGGCCATAAGCCGTTGTCTCCATCTATTGCACCCTAAATCGTTCCACTTGGTAAGTTGCCTTGCGGGTCTTGCCACTTAGTGCTAGGGCCCGCCTTGAGTCTTGTTCCTTAGCCGCCATCTTGATGACCCGGCCCTACATGGTGGGTCATATCGTGGGGTTATATCCCCAACAGACCCGTGTGCACGGGCTAAGTTAGCCCCGTGTGCGCAGGGTGCCCAGGAAGATATGTAGTGCCCCATGCGCACGGGGGACAAAAGATCTCGTTCGCACGGGGTACCCAGGGAGTTATGCACTACCCCATGGGCGCGGTTACCCAGAAAGTTCTTGATTACCCCCTACGCACCGGGTACCCAGAAAGTTTCTGACTACCCAATGTGCACAAGGTATCTAGAACAATCCTGTTGCAACTCTCTGGATACCTCAACTAGCACATGAACAGATATATTGTGGTATGAGTAGGAAGGCCGGTGTATATGGATTAAAACATGGCATTCCATACGACATAAATCCTCAAATGACCCCTCTTAGTAGTGCGATTTTTCCTACGACTCAAATCGAACCAAACGAAAAAAACTTTGAGTCGCCGAAAAACCACGCCTTTGATCATTTTGAATTGGGGGTCGCACACCTCCATAAAAGACAACTTGGAATCAATATCTTGAGATAAACTTTAGCAACTTATATTAGTTCCACTAACCATATTGTCATCACACAAAAATATAATTTAAGTGACACTAGAACTTTCAATCTCCCCCTTTCTGGTGCATTGATGACAACGTGGTTAGGAAATGGCCTTAGAGACAAATCTAAACAAATAGCCATGCGATAATGGTTGATCATAGTAGCTCCCCCTATATGTGTGCTAGGGAAAAATGATATATGCTTGAGTATGCATCAAGCACACACATATGAGGCTCCTCCTAGATCAATATTGTCAATGCATGTGATCCACAAAATAAACCTACAAATTGCCTAAATCACATGAAAAAGTGTGGTGAGAAAGTAGAGTGAGACAACATAGTAATGACGTGATCATATAACTCAAGATACACCAAACATAAGCATAGACATGATCAAAGATAAACATAGTAATGCAATTTTTCACACAATTTGTTTGTGATATATCAAGTATCCCAAATGATCCATCCTTGCTACTCGTGTGTGCTCGCATTACCATGGCAGTCGGTATTCTGTGGTGCTACATTTACGATGCGTGCCCCATCACAAACAATTCATGATTATAGAACGTGTATGATAGGAAGACAATCACAAACATTCACTTCTCCTGAATCGTATGCGATATATAATTAAGAAGATTAGCTAATCATGGTATAAGTGTCAGATAGGATCACATACTGTTGGGCCGTCGTACCAGTGTCATGCATGATAACTATCGCACACGCTATTATGTGGTGCAACGTTTACAATGCGTACGACATCAGAAATAGTTCATGATTGTAAACCGTGTATGATAAGGTGACTATCACAAACATTTAGTGTGTTCACACCATTTGTGATATTGTTTGGCATAACACACGCTTCACAAACGGGAACTATGTGCATGGTCACACACATTTCCTCTCTGCAAACTATGTCTGATTATGATGTACATCACACACGTTTGTGCTTTACAGACCGTGTGCCCCGTAACGACTAGCAAATGTATTTTCACCCTAATTTAATCGCTACTTTTTAAAATTGTACCAAATTTTAATTTAAAGTTGGCAATAACTTTATCCATATTCATCAGGTTCAACAACCAATGCATTATTCGATTCACAGGTACATATTGTCGGATTCAAGGGCTCCACAAACCCAAAGTGGTTCGAACTCTGGGGCGTGAACAAAAGACTCCACTTCATCGAGGAACTAAACTCTCCATGCTCAAAGCTCAAGCTCGCCGATCAGGATGGTCAAGGGAAGGGGGGTGACACAGTGATTTACCGAGGTTCAGGCCACCTTGCGGTGTAAAACCCTATTCCTGCTTTGTGGTGGATTGGCCGCACGAGGGGCCTGGATATGATCTGTTACAGTGGGAACGCTGCCTCTGGAAGTGGTGTATGCGTGTCCGATCTTTGGATCTCGGATCCCCCTCTACAGCGGATGCTGGTCCTTATTTATAGTGGCCTTGGTCCTCTTCCCGCATCATTTGAGAGAGAAGGGATTCCACAATGGCCAATTTCGAAAGGGGGACAAGAGGTACACCTTATCTTGATGAAAGGTGGTCTTTGCCTGCGAAGCCTCTAATCCTAACATGGGGTGGGCTCGGCGATGACATCCGCCCTGCCGAGCCCGTGGTCTTGGTCTTATAACACCAGAAGGGAAACCTTTGGCGCTCCTCTCAGGAACACGCGCCTAACCTTGTCCTTCTTGCATAAAAGGGGAAACTATCCCTCAGTGCCTGCTGGACCCGCCTGGCTATAGCCGGCATGGCTCACGTCACTCCTTCCTCAGGAAGAGGAGCACCTACCTTGGAATCTCCACCCCTCGGGAGGCAGCTTGCAGAGCCGCTCCCTAGGAGGTCTTGGCGCGCGTTGCCTCGCAAGGGCTGGAGCCCCTCGCGAGGAATCTCCTGGAGTAGTCTCGAAACTGGGCCCAACTGGCCTGTCGTGGGGCCGCGTTTTGGGCCGCACGCAGACAAGTCTGGGCACCCTTCTTCCCAGAATGCCGACAGTAGCCCCTAGGCTCAAGGCATGCCAGTCATTGCTTCGCAGCGAAGGCGAGGAGTGGATGGCCAAACGCCCTAACAGCCTGCAGGCCAGTCTAGACGTGTGGCGCGTGAAGTGTCTCTTGCGCCTCTACTTCCTGAGGACGTCTTGGCAACCGCGCGGCTGACAAAAAGCCTGGCGTGAGCTATGAGACCATCATTGCTATTTCTCCTTGCACCTTGCCCCTCCCGCTCAGATCCCCTTTCCTTCGCGAGCAGTTCCTCCAATTCCAAGCGAAGCGCCGCCCTTTCTCCGCCTTCTTCGCCTCCTCCGATCACGCAGATGGAGCCCGAGAAGTCAAAACCAGCTGTGCGGGCCGCACCCTTCTCTTCCCCTTCTTCCGCGCTTGTCGCATCTTCCATCACCGAGGCGGAGCACCTCAACCTGGTGCTCCTGCAAACAGCGAGCAAGGGCCACGAGTGCGGCAAGACCGGGATCTGGGCTGGTTCTCTGGAGCAGAGTGGGCTAGCACCCACGTTTATCCCTTCTTCCTTCACAACATCTACTAGGGGGGCTCCTCCCGCCCTTCTCGGAGTTCTTATACGTCATCCTTTGCCATTAGAGGGTGCGTGCCCTTCATCTTGAACCCAACTCCATCCTTCTTATGACCGTCTTTGCTTTCTACTGCGAGGCCTTTGTGGGCGTGAGGTCGTCCGTGGCACTCTTCCACCACTTCTTCTGCATGCGGCGGCACAACCGAGCGCAGCGCTCTGCCTGCGTCTCCTTCGTTGCAATCCATAAAGGGAATGCGCTCATGAAGGCCGGGAAGAAGGTGGAGAACCATCAATGCCGTTGGGTTTACATGGACGCGAAGGGCCTGGACCCACTCTTGGATCTCCCAATGGAGCCGCCTGTGAAGACCTCGCGGTGGAGCTCCGCCAAGCTTTCCGACCCCTTGCTAGAGCCCGTCTTGAAGAGGATGCATGCAGACATCGAGGCCAAGAAGAGTTCCTAACTCAGTGCCTAGCGCCGCTCCAGTCGCACTCGAGGCCCATGTGGGTCTACCACGGTGCGCTGGACGGCATGAGGATGCACCCACCGAGCCTAACGAACGAGGAGCTGGTCGAGGCCATGGCTGCCATGCTGAATGGCTACCCGAGGGACCTTTTCGAGGCCTACGTCCCCTTTGTACCGCCACGGTGAAGGGAAGGAGATAGTTGCTACCATGCCCGCCTTCAGTGCTGGGGATTGTTTCTGCCGATGGCCCCAATGCTCGTGTGCCAGTGTCCGCCGGCGACAGTGGCGATGAGCAGGGCTCCGAGGAGACAAAGGACGACATCCTGGAGGAGGAGTTTCCCCTGTCGTAGCTCGAGCTCCTGCGCCACCTTGACGACGATGACGCGGGTGAGTCTCAGGCCGCCCCCGCGCTTTGCCGGGGGCTGTGAGGCACCCTGGAGCTGTCCTTCGATCCTTACGATCGTCCAGCAGAGCGAGCCCGAAGAAGAGTGTGTCCACTACACCTCCGGGGG
>LR738710.1:438049688-438100395 GCA_902687465.1 Secale cereale | reverse complement strand
GGGGGGGGCTTCAGGCTCGAAGCAGGCGCCGGCCCCTACCCCTCCTGAGGCACAGACGAAGGGCCACGCGGCCGATGCCAGGGCAAACATGGTTTCTCCGACTTCCCAACACGATCCCCTAGCTCCTCTGGACTCAGATCCCCAGGGCGACTCCCTGTCTCCCCCGGGTGGAAGTGCTTCCACAGGGTTGCCCGAGAGCTACCCAATCCGCCTCCGGAGCGTGACCAAGGCCACGCCGGAGAAGGGCAAGGGCGCGCTGGCCCCCATCGAGGAAGAGGAAGGAGGAAGAGGAAATGGACCATGCCTGATGAGTAAGCAGTCCATCTTGCTCCTTGGCCGAAGTCGATTTCTCATGCGCTAACAGCGCCTTTTATCTTGCTGACCATGGACGACTATGACGCGCCACCAAAGAAGAAGGGGATAAGCAAGAAATGCGAGCCCCCTACCCCGAGCACAAAGTGGACCTCTGCTACCTCTTGAGCTTGCGTTGTTTTCCCTCGAAGAGGAAAGGGCGATGCATCACAGTAGCGTAAGTATTTCCCTCAGTTTTTGAGAACCAAGGTATCAATCCAATAGGAGACCACGCGCGAGTCCCTCGTACCTACACAAACAAATAAGAACCTTGCAACCAACGCGATAAAGGGGTTGTCAATCACTTCTCGACCATTGGCAAAAGTGATATCTGACAGAGATGATAATATAATATTATTGGTATTTTTCTTTTATAGATTGAAAGTAAAGATTGTAAAGCAAAAGTAAAGTAAAGATAAATAGTTGATGGAAGATTTGTATGATGAAAGATAGATCCGGGGCCATAGGTTTCACTAGTGGCTTCTCTCATGATAGCAGATTTCAACGGTGGGTGAACAAATTACTGTCGAGCAATTGATAGAAAAGCGCATATTTATGAGAATATCTAGGCATCATCATTGTATATAGGCATCACGTCCGTGACAAGTAGACCGAAACGATTCTGCATCTACTACTATTACTCCACAAATCGACCGCTATCCAGCATGCATCTAGAGTATTAAGTTCATAAGAACAGAGTAACGCCTTAAGCAAGATGACATGAAGTAGAGGGATAATCTCATGCAATATGATATAAACCCCATCTTTTTATCCTCGATGGCAACAATAAAATACGTGCCTTGCTGCCCCTGTTGTCTTTGGGAAAGGACAACGCAAGATTGAACCTAAAGCTAAGCACTTCTCCCATTGCAAGAACTACCAATCTAGTAGGCCAAACCAAACTGATAATTCGAAGAGACTTGCAAATATATTTAAATCATGCATAAAAGATTTCAGAAAAGAATCAAATATTGTTCATAGATAATCTTGATCCTAAACCCACAATTCATCTGATCTTGACAAACACGCCGCAAAAGGAATTACATCGAATAGATCTCCAAGAAGATCGAGGAGAACTTTGTATTGAGATCCAAAGAGAGAGAAGAAGCCATCTAGCTAATAACTATGGACCCGAAGGTCTGTGGTAAACTACTCACAACTCATCGGAGAGGCTACGGTGTTGATGTAGAATCCCTCCGTGATCGATTCCCCCTACGGTGGAGCTCCGGAACAGGCCCCAAGATGGGATCTCACGGGTACAAAAGGTTGCGGTGGTGGAATTAGGGTTTCGTGGTGCTCCCCGATGGTTTTAGGGTACGTAGGTATATATAGGAGGAAGAGGCACGTCAGGGGAGCCACGAGGGGACCATGAGGGTGGGGGCGCGGCTACCCCTGGTTGCGCCCCCTGCCCACGTAGCCACCTCGTTCCTTCCCCGGCGTGTACTCCAAGTCTTCTGTGTTGTATTTGTTCCAAAAATGACTATTCCGAAGGTTTCATTCCGTTTGGACTCCATTTCATATTCCTTTTCTGCGAAACACGGAAATAGGCAAAAAAACAACAATTTGCACTGGTCCTTGGGTTAGTAGGCTAGTCCCAAAAATAATATAAAAGTGTATAATAAAGCCCACTAAATGTCCAAAACAGATAATATAATAGCATGGAACAATAAAAAATTATAGATACATTGGAGACGTATCAAGCATCGCCAAGCTTAATTCATGCTCGTCCTCGAGTATGTAAATGATAAAACAGAATTTTTGTTGTGGAATGCTACCCAACATAATTCTCAATGTAATTTTCTTTATTGTGGCATGAATGTTCAGATCCGAAAGATTCAAGACAGAAGTCTATATTGACATAAGAATAATAATACTTCAAGCATACTAACAAAGCAATTATGTCTTCTCAAAATAACATGGCCAAAGAAAGTTCATCCCTACAAAGTCATATAGTTTGGCTATGCTCCATCTTCGTCACACAAAATACTCAAATCATGCACAACCCCGGTTTCAGCCAAGCAATTGTTTCATACTTCAATTTTTTCAAACTTTTCAACTTTCACGCAATACATGAGCGTGAACCATGGATATAGCACTATAGGTGGAATAGAGGGGTGGTTGTGGAGAAGACAAAAGAGGAAGATGGTCTCACCTCAACTAGGCGTATCAATGGGTTATGGAGATGCCCATCAATAGATATCAATGTGAGTGAGTAGGGATTGCCATGAAACGGATGCACTAGAGCTATAAATGTATGAAAGCGCAACAAAAAGAAACTAAGTAGGTGTGCATCCAGCTTGCTTGCTCACGAAGACCTAGGGCATTTGGGGAAGCCCATCGTTGGAATATACAAGCCAAGTTCTATAAGGAAAATTCCCACTAGTATATGAAAGTGACTAAACAAGAGACTCTCTATCATGAAGATCATGGTGGTACTTTGAAGCACAAGTGTGGAAAAGGATAGTAGCATTTTCCCTTTTTTTCTTTTTCTTTTTGTTTTTCTTCTTCTTCTTTTTTCTTTTTTTGGGCCTTTCTTTTTTTGTTTGGCCTTTTTTGGGAACAATGCTCTAATAATGATGATCATCACACTTTTATTTACTTACAACTCGATATTACAACTCGATACTAGAACAAAGTATGACTCTATATGAATGCCTCTAGCGGTGTACCGAGATGTGCAATGAATCAAGAGTGACATGTATGAAAAATTATGCATGGTGGCCTAGCCACAAATACGATGTCAACTACATGATCATGCATGTCAATATGATAATGATGAAGCGTGTCATATGAACGGGACGGTTGAAAGTTGCATGGCAATATATCTCGGAATGGCTATGGAAATGCCATGATAGGTAGGTATGGTGGGTGTACGGTACCGGCGAAAGTTGCGCGGTACAAGAGAGGCTAGCAATGGTGGAAGGGTGAGAGTGCGTATAATCCATGGACTCGACATTAGTCATAAAGAACTCACATACTTATTGCAAAGATCTAAAATTCATCAAAACAAAGTACTACACGCATGCTTCTAGGGAAAGGGTTGGTAAGAGTTAACCATCGCGCGATCCCGACCTCCACACAAAGGATGACACTCAATGAAATACCTCATGCTTCAAATTTGTCACACAACGGTTACCATACGTGCATGCTACGGGACTTGCAAACCTCAACACGGGTATTTCTCAAATTCACAACTACTCTACTAGCATGCCTCTAATATCACCATCCTCATATCTCAAAACAATCATCAAGTATCAAACTTCTCATAATATTCAATGCACTTTATATGAAAGTTTTTATTTTACTCATCTTGGATGCCTATCATATTAGGACTAATTTTATAACCGAAGAAAATTACCATGTTGTTCTAAGAGACTCTAAAAATAATATAAGTGAAGCATGAGAGATCAATAATTTCTATAAAATAAAACCACCGCCGTGCTCTAAGAAGATATAAGTGAAGCACTAGAGCAAAACTATCTAGCTCAAAAGATATAAGTGAAGCACATATAGTATTCTAATAAATTACGATTCATGTGTATCTCTCTCAAAAGGTGTGTTAAACAAGGATGATTGTGATAAACTAAAAAGCAAAGACTCAACTCATACATGACGCTCCAAGCAAAACACAAAGCATGTGGTGAATAAAAATATAGTCTCAAGTAAAGTTACCGATAGATGAAGATGAAAGAGGGGATGCCTTCCCGGGGCACCCCCAAAATTAGGCTTTTGGTTGTCCTTGAATTTTACCTTGGGGTGCCTTGGGCATCCCCACGCTTAGGCTCTTGCCACTCTTTGTTCCATAGTTAATCAAATCCATACCCAAAACTTGAAAACTTCACAACAAAAAACTTAACAGAAAATCTCGTGAGCTCCGTTAGTATAAGAAAACAAACCACCACCCAAAGGTATTGTAATGAACTCATTCTATATTTATATTGGTGTTAAACCTACTGTATTCCAACTTCTCTACGATTCATACCCCCCGATACTACTCATAGATTCATCAAAATAAGCAAACAACACACGAAAAACAGAATCTGTGAAAAACAGAACACTTTGTAGCAATCTGTAACTTTCGAATACTTCTGTAACTCTAAAAATTATGAAATAAATTGGTGGACGTGAGGAATTTGTCTATTAATCATCTTCAAAAAGAGTTAACTAAAAGGCACTCTCCAGTAAAATATGGTTGCTAATCTCGTGAGTGCAAAAGTTTCTGTTTCTTACAGCAAGATCGCAAAGACTTCATCCAAGTCTTCCCAAAGGTTCCACTTGGCACAAACACTAATTAAAACACAAAACCACATCTAAACATAACCTAGATGTATTATTTATTACTGAACGGAAGCAAAAGCAAATAAAATAAATTTGGGTTGCCTCCCAACAAGCGCTATCGTTTAACGCCCCTAGCTAGGCATGATACAAGAATATATCTAGGTATTGCCATCTTTGGTAGGCAATCCATAAGTGGCTCTCATAATAGATTCATAAGATAATTTGATTTTCTTTCTAGGAAAGTGATGAGGACATCACTAACAAGGTTACACCCACAGCTCCAACTGACACATATACAGGACCAATTACTAGAGCTCGCGCACGCCAATTAAATTACCAGGTACTTTCGTTTCTTGGTAATGAATCTAATGTTCATGAGAATATGATGCTGCCTAAATTGGATACATTTGTCTTGCTTACAAATGAAGGGCCTAGCTTGGACAAGAAGGATGAACATTGGAGCAAGATCAAGCATGGAGATGATGGCATGCGCAAGGGGAACAAGAATGGAGTTTCAACTGATGATTTCAGGACTTTGAAGCCACCATAATGAGTGCGAGAAGCCTTGGACGAAATATACAAGATGCCACTTCATAAATTTCGTCCAGAGGCTATTATAGGTGCTGCGTCACCTTATTATTGGGCCAGGCCCATGTAATTTCGAAATACTTGAGTATAGGCTGTTTTTAGAGTCTGTATGTGTGGGGAAACAAGAGTTAGGGTTGGTTTCGGACCCCTCCACCAAGGGCCACGAAATTCCCCCCTCTTTCCCCCCTATATACAGCCCTTAGGGCGTCATTTAGACTTTGGGTTTTGTTTAGATTAAAGTTCGCCATAGATGCAACTTCGCGTACTTCGTTTGTGTTCAACGACTAGACCAAGACGTCATAGAACCCCACTTGATCAATAAAGCTTTCCTCTTGAATTCGCAATATCCAGATTGCAATCTCAGTTTCTTGCTTGTTCTTCGTTTGCCTGCAGGAAACAGACCTTCGTGGTCAGGTTGATCGTGCTCCGGCGTGGTCAATAACCTCTCGGAGTTGGTTTAGCGATTGCTAAGGCGCGACGTCCTCGCACGTTCGTAGTCGGATCGTCAAAGTCGACTTCCTCCAAAACGATAGCCACCATCTCATCGAAAGATGGGACACCTTTGCCTCTATCAGAAAGTGTTCCATGCCTTTCCTTAATGGTAATTGGAATATAATATTTCCTACCTTCATATCAATAATTGCACCAATCGTTCTAAGGATAGGTCGACCAAGAATAATAGGACAAGTAGGATTGCAATCTATATCAAGAACGATGAAATCTACGGGCACACAATTCCTATTTGAAACAATAAGAACATCATTAATCCCTCCCATAGGTATCTTAATGGTAGAATCCGCAAGACGCAAATTTAAAGAACAATCATCAACTTCATGGAAACCTAACATATCACACAAAGTTTTTGGAATTGTGGAAACACTAGCACCCAAATCACACAAAGCATAGCATTCATCTTTAATCTTAATTTTAATAGTAGGTTCCCACTCATCATAAAGTTTTCTAGGGATAGAAACTTCTAGTTCATGTTTTTCTTCATAAGATTGCATTAAAGCATCAACAATGTGTTTGTTAAAGGATTTATTTTGACTATAAGCATGAGGAGAACTTAGCACGGATTGCAACAAGGAAATACAATCTATCAAAGAGCAACTATCATAATTAAATCCCTTGAAGTCCAAAATAGTGGGTTCATTGCTATGTAAAGTTTTGACATCTTCAATCCCACTTTTAACACTTTTAGCATCAAGATCTAAAAACTCCGAATCATTGGGACGCCTTTTAACTAAAGTAGACTCATCTCCAGTCCCTTATTATCAAGATTCATATTGAGAAGATTTAATAGGAGACACATCAATTACTTTTAGATCTTCATCCTTATTATCTGGATCTTCCGGTTTAGTGGCCATCTTATTTACTAAGGTGGCTTTCTTATCCAAAATTTGGGCTATTAAGTTCTCAAGATGAGCAAACTAAGATTTTAAACCATATAATTATTTAGACATATCATCCTGTTCTTTATTCATATACTCCATAAAAATTTTCTGTTCTTTAAGCTCGTTCCTAAAGAAATTATTATGCTCAAATTGCAAAGACATAAAGCTTCTAACATTGTTTGCAATCTCCTCCAACCTTGTAAACTGAGGATCAATGCTGTTTGGTAAAGCCATAGTGACAAACAAGTAATCCAACACACAAGCAAACAAGAAGCAAGCGAAACGAGGCAAACGGAAAAAGGGCGAATAAAACGGCAAGGGTGAAGTGGGGGAGAGGATAACGAGAGGCTAATGGCAAATAATGTTATGCAAGGGATAAGTGCTTGTGATGGGTACTTGGTATGCGACTTTTGTGTAGATCTCCTCGGCAACGGAGCCAGAAATTCTTCTTGCTACCTCTTGAGCTTGCGTTGTTTTCCCTCGAAGAGGAAAGGGTGATGCAGCATAGTAGCGTAAGTATTTCCCTCAGTTTTTGAGAACCAAGGTATCAATCCAGTAGGAGACCACGCGCGAGTCCCTCGTACCTACACAAAGAAATACGAACCTTGCAACCAACACGATAAAGGGGTTGTCAATCCCTTCTCGGCCACTTGCAAAAGTGAGATCTGATAGAGATGATAAGATAATATTTTTTGTATTTTTCTTTTATAGATTGAAAGTAAGGATTGCAAAGCAAAAGTAAAGTAAAGATAAATAGTTGATGGAAGATTTGTATGATGGAAGATAGACCCGGGGGCCGTAGGTTTCACTAGTGGCTTCTCTCATGATAGCAGATTTCTACGGTGGGTGAACAAATTACTGTCGAGCAATTGATAGAAAAGCGCATAGTTATGAGAATATCTAGGCATGATCATTGTATATAGGCATCACATCCGTGACAAGTAGACCAAAACGATTCTGCATCTACTACTATTACTCCACACATCGACCGCTATCCAGCATGCATCTAGAGTATTAAGTTCATAAGAACAGACCTTAAGCAAGATGACATGATGTAGAGGGATAATCTCATGCAATATGATATAAACCCCATCTTTTTTATCTTCGATGGGAACAATGCAATACATGCCTTGCTGCCCCTGCAGTCACTGGGAAAGGACACTGCAAGATTGAACCCAAAGCTAAGCACTTCTCCCATTGCAAGAACTACCAATCTAGTAGGCTAAACAAAACTGATAATTCAAAGAGACTTGCAAAGATATTTAAATCATGCGAAAGAATCAAATATTGCTCATAGATAATCTTGATCATAAACACACAATTCATCGGATCTCGACAAACACACTGCAAAAGGAATTACATCGAATAGATCTCCAAGAAGATCGAGGAGAACTTTGTATTGAGATCCAAAGAGAGAGAATAAGCCATCTAGCTAATAACTATGGACCAGAAGGTCTTTGGTAAACTACTCACAACTCATCGGAGAGGCTATGGTTTTGATGTAGAAGCCCTCCGTGATTGATTCCCCCGTCGGTGGAGCTCCGGAACAGGCCCCAAGATGGGATCTCACGAGTACAGAAGGTTGCGGTGGTGGAATTAGGGTTTTGTGGTGCTCACCGATGGTTTCAGGGTACGTAGGTATACATAGGAGGAAGAGCCACGTCAGGGGAGCCACGAGGGGCCCATGAGGGTGGGGGCGCACCTACCCCCTAGGCGCGCCCCCTGCCCTCGTGTCCGCCTCGTTCCTTCCCCGACGTGTACACCAAGTCTTCTGTGTTGTATTTGTTCCAAAAATGACTCTCCCAAAGGTTTCATTCCTTTTGGACTCCATTTGATATTCCTTTTCTGCGAAACACTGAAATAGGCAAAAAACAGCAATTTGCACTGGGCGTTGGGTTAGTAGGTTAGTCCCAAAAATAATATAAAAGTGTATAATAAAGCCCATTAAACATACAAAACAGATAATATAATAGCATGGAACAATCAAAAATTATAGATACGTTGGAGACGTATCAACCTCCGGAGGCCTCCGGGCGTGGAGCCGTCTGCACAGGGCGTGCTCCAGGAGGGCCCGAAGGCTGCACCGCCCCAAGTCGGTCCTATAGCTACCCCTCTGAATCCTTCACCGGTCGCCATGCCATTGCCATTTTCTCCCCAGTTTCTCGTGCTTGCCTAGTATGGTCCACTGATCAGGCCTGGAGCCCTAGATGAGGCCTTCAATGTGCTGGGCCAATTCCAGGCAGACCTTGAGGACGTCGACAGATGCCTCACAAAGGAGCGCATGGGGTTGGTCTCAGGGTGGCTTCAAGCTAAAGCCTCTGATAGGATGGCGTGGGCTCGGGCCAGTGCCATCTCCTGGGAGAGCAAGAAGGAGGCCGACAAAGCCAATACCACTCATGACGCAGCGATGGCGTGCGCGACGTCTGCCGAGAAGCATTGTGACGAGGCGGGGGCCAGCCTGAAGGTCGTGCTGGAGGAGCAGGCCACACAAGCACAGTAGCTCCAGCAGAAGGAGGACGTCCTCAAGGCTCGTGATGCTGCGTTGTTGAAGATAGCCGTCAACTAGGCCATGGAGCGCGATCTCCTGACCAAGCTGGTAGACGAGGTGGCCGTGGCACGAGCATCACATGCCAAGGAAGTCGCCGAGGTGACCGTGCAGCTGGAGGCCAGGGAGAAAGCTCTTGTTCCCACCAAGGAGAAGGAGGCCATGGAACACGATGACTTCACCTGCGTGGAGCTCAAGGCGCACCAGGCGCTGCGCTCCATCTGTAGGGCAGGCTTCAAGGAGCCGCTCGCGGCCCTTGAGTACGGCTATGCGGAGCTCTCCTCGAAACTTTTCGAGGCCCTGGAGGATGCTGCCACCAAGGTGGATGCCATATTCGAAGCGGAGTGTCGCGACCTTTGCTTTATGGCCGCGACACGCGTCTTCAATGATCTGCATCTTAACGATACCAGCTTCAACTTTGATGCGGTGCCCGACATCATTCCTCGCGAATCTCGTGCCACTGTAGCGGCATCCATGAAGACCCACACAGATAAGCTGGAGAAGAAGTTCGTCTGCGCTCCTGATGCCAAGCCTGCGGCAGCCAAAGCAAGTGGCAGCGACACCGGGGACAAGGCCACAACCTACAAGGTGGGCGGCGGCGACGGTCCTTCCTCCTGATCTTTATCTAGCAACATTGAGACTGCCTCGTGGATGCATGAGACTTTAACTTGAATTTGTGCAACAATTTACGTCTATATTAACTGTTTGGATTTCGCGCTTTCCTTTCATGCTTAGTTTCCATCCTGCTTGCTTTGTGCTCTGCGTTGGCAGGGCCCAGCCGCGCGCATACCTCGACCGTCATTGGGGCATCCGAAAACCAGGACAGGACCCCAAGTCGCGGTCCTCAAGGGTCCCCCTTGACGTGCGAGCAGCCCTCATGAAGGAGACTTAAGTGGCGTTAAGGTTGGCCTGGAGTCCTCTGAATTTTGATTGCCATTGGGGTGTTTACGCGCTGCATCGATAGGGCCCGGTCCAGCGCATACCTCACTAGTACAGTGAGGTGCTATACAAACGGTTTTTAACCCCTTTCCGCGACAGCATCTGGAACTGTCTCCTAGTGAGTGACTGCGATAGGGGGTCCTTCCCACACGACCCAGAAACCTTCGGGGATATGCCCTCCTTGCACCCACACTCGGCAAAATGAGGTCTTGTGCGACCGGCGAGCAATCAAATACGGTTATACGTACAGTAGTGCTAAAAAACTTCGATTATACATGCGAAATAATTTCCCGAGGTCCTCGCCCATGGTGTTTTCTCAAAAACCGTTTGCAATAGGAAAACCCAATTAGCAAGTGAATTATCCTATTAATAATCCATTTATTAATCTATTTCACATTTCATATTAAGCACACAATATATTTCATTTTCATAATTGAAATACATCAAAGTGCAACATCATATAGCTTCAGCACTCAGCTACTGTGACACCCCGAGACCGATGCGCCAGGTGTCTTCCAGTTATTCGTCATCATTGCCATGTCATATGTTTGTGTGTTGCACTTTGCCATGTCATCATGTGCATGTCATCATCATGTTTTCAAAGCTTGCATCCGTTCGAGTCCGCCTACCTTCTCCATTGTCCGTTCTGAGGCAAGACACACTTGCACATGCCCGCAGCACCTCCGAATATTTATTTTATAGGTGGCCGAAAGATGTTCTCGGAATGGGGTGAAAGTTGACGTGTAGTGTTGCCATAGTATAGGTAGACCACTTGTCAGATTTCATCGCATTCAGAGGTCGTTTGATAGCCCAACCGTTAAAACAATAGCGGACGTTTCGGTCTCCGAAACGTTGTGTCGGGCCTCTCTTCTCTTCTCTCTTTTCAGTCCAAGACCTCTTCTACACAGCCCACTAACCCCTCTAGGACCAACTTAAACCCCGCTCGCATCCAGAGCCATCGGATCGCGATCGAATGCTCCTAATCGCTCTCAAGCCCCCCTAACCCAAGCCTTACCATATATAAACAACCCTCTTGCCAAATTTCGCCTCACCTAGCCCTTCCCCTACCTCTAGCCTATCCTCCTCGTTTTCTGCGCGCAGCCTACCCCATCCTCCTCCAAATTCGACGATCTCCACCTCCACCTCACCACTTGGCTGTGTTCTAGTGGCCAGCGCCGCCGCTCCAGCCGCCCACAGCCACTCAGGCCGCGCCACGTCGCCCTCAGCCTCCTCCACCCCGTACGGCCTTCTCGGCCCGCAACGCGGTCCGCCCTGGGCCAGATCTAGGCCCGGAGGAGCCCGCGCACGCCTCCGCTCGCCCGAGGTTTTTTACTTATGCTGATCATGAGAGCTTGTGATGGGCTAAGTTGGGACACCCCTGCAGGGTTATGAACTTTCGAAAGTCGTGCTCGCGGTTATGTGGAAGATTGGAATTTGTTCCTGTTGTAGAAAACTTGACAGAGGATCCAAAATAAAATACACAATTGTGTGAGTAATAGTGACCGTCTCTTTTCATTTTGAGAAGAGAACACGATGGGGTTATGTATCACTCATAGGAAGTTTAGGATCTCTCAACGATCGTTACTAGTTTGCGACCGTTTGCGTAGATGCTCATCTTATTCTTGTACTCGTAAGTTAGCCACCATACATATGCTTAGCCGCTGCTGTAACCTCACCACTTAACCTCTTCCTACACATTAAGCTTTGCTAGTGTTCATACCCATGGTTATGGGATTGCTGAGTCCTCGTGGCTCACAGGTACTACAACAACAGTTGCAGGTGCAGGTTTTCGATGACTTGGCGTGAGAGTGATGTTTACTTGGGTTGGAGTTCTTTCTTCTTATTTTTCATCAGTCTTGGGATAGGTTCCTCGTCGGCAGCCTGGGATAGCAGGATGGATGTCGTTGTGTTTCTCATGTTTTCATCCGTAGTCGAATTTTTGGGTATGGATTGTTGTATTCATGTGACTATTGTATGTCTTGTATGTATCCCCATCTATTTATGTAATGGTACGATGTAATGATATCTATCTTGCTAAGCGCCCAAAATGCGGTTGTGCACCAATCACGAAGTTATCACAAGATCGGGATAGAATCACACCTTGGGTGTGACAAGTTGGTATTAGAGTCTCGACCGACCATAGGAGCCCCCTTGATTTATCGTAGTTTGGCCGTTGTCGAGTCTAGAAGAAATTTTTTCGGAGTGTAGTTATATCGGAGAGTTGGAATTCTTTTTACTCCTCAGCCCCTTCGTCGCTCTGGTGAGGAATCTTGACGTAGGTGTTTTGAATTACTCCTCTTCCTCTTCAAATTTTTTTAGGATCACGCGGTTAGTTTTTGTTTGTTGCGATGTCTACTCTTATCATCCGGTGCATTTCTCGTCAAGTGGATTCGATCCTATTCATCTTTGCAAGTTCAATCCTTAGTTCTTTCCAATCGGTGTCGTTTTCCACGTTTGAATTGGTCTTTCTTTTTCCCACCCGCCCACCCTTTTTCTTCTGGGAGCCGGAGTCCTTAATCATGTATCCATCTTACTCGTTTGAATCTATGTTTTTTCCTCATTTGTTTCAACTGGTGAATCCTCGTCTAGTTCGTCATCCTTCATCTCTTTTCTTCTCCGATGAATTCTCCTCTCGTTCGACATTCTTCATCTCTTTTATTTTCCAGTGGTTCCAATTCAATTTGTGTTTGGTGCTCATCATATTCTTTCCCTCGGCTCAAATGATTCCAATTGCTCGCTCGCCTCTCGCCATTTAATCATTTCAGAGTTTCGAAGATATCTCACGAGATTCGTGTTCGCCTTCAAATTAATTCGAGGTTGTCACGTCCTTCGAGCCTTTCAGTCATTCCGGTTCATCAGTTCTCATTCAAACAATCCTTTCCAACATTGGTTTTCTTCTCAGTGGGCCCTAACCCACATGTCTTTTCCCAGGATCTTACCTATCTCTTCTAATATTTTTGGAGCTATTCCCAAATTTTTTTGAAGTGTGATATAAGTATGGATTCCATCAGTCATGTGCCTTCTCCAAGATCGCTTTCAATTCTTTTCATGTTTGGCTCAACCTTTTCTCTCTTTATTCTTCCGGAGCATCTCAATAATTTTGGTGGTGTTCCTCGTCATCCTTTGAAGACCGAAGAAGAGTTTCTCTTAAATCTTGTCCGTTTTCTCGAAGATTCATGATTATAGCTTCTTGTTATCCTCTCGAATTATTCCGCTTGTCATAAATTCTTTTCTTTAACCATCCAGAGTATTTCATGAATTCTTTCCATTGTGATCCTCCGAAGGCCATCATTTCAGAAGATTTCTTCATTCTCATTTTTCAACTTTGTCCTCCAAATATTCTTAATTGATGCTTCTTCGTTCGTCTCCGTATTCTTCCGGTGCATCGTCCAAGTATTCTTTAATCAGTTCGCGATCTCTCCGTTCTCTTGTATCTAAATTCGTCAAGTGCTTTATTCTTCCGGGCGATTCATTCTCTTTTCTTCATTTCAATTTCAATTCCTTACGGTGGCTTCTTCTGTCTCATCACTCGGTTTCAATTCTTACGGTGATTCATTCAAGAGTTCTTGTTTCTGTGTTATCATATCAATTCATTCATTCTTTCCAATCCTACCGGTGGGTCATGAAGACTTTCTCAAGTTTGTTCTATACCTCTCTTTAATCCTTTTCAACATGAATAAGTGATATGCAAATCCATTAAATCTCATCAATTTAATTGATGGAGGATAAGCATAACATAATTCTTATTATTTTCATCAAGTTGATTAATCATTTCCTACGGAATTTGTTCATGGTGAATAAATTCTAGTTCCAAGTCCTTTCATCTTTTCTTTCCGGAGTTCAAAGCCTCCTCGGTCATCTCGTCGGAACCTCCATGTGAATCATCGCAAGGCTTCAATCTTATTCTTTCATACTACGTTCCGATCTCATCATCCTTTTGTTAACAGAGTTCTGTATAGTGGTTCTTCATGATTTAGTTCATTCCTCAAATATTCATCAAATTCTTGTGGAGCAGCCCAAGCATTATTCTTCTTGCACCTCGAGATGCAAATAATTCTTTGTATTCTTTTGAAGTGGAGTTTTGCAGTTCTTCATTCTCACATAATCCATCTTTTTTGTTGCGACAGAATTTCACCTAAAGGTTGGGATGATTTCCACAAGTCCACATCAAGTTTATTATTTTCGATGTTGATTTTCCAACAACTCCATTCGTCCCTTCTTCGCAAGGATGTTTTCGAATTCTTTTGCGCTAGAAGGTGTTGTTCTACCTCCTTTCTTCTCATTCTTAATTTGATCCATAGGCATTTGTGTTGTCTCATCTTGTCAAGTATTATTCCATCTTCTCAAGTTCAAGTCATATTCCTTCAATGCTCAACCGGAGATTTGCCCGAATTGCTTTTCTATCTCTTTTAGCCGGAGTGGTTTTGAATTCATTCTTGTTCCTTCAACTCTTGCTTCATATCCTTCAACCTTTTGGTTCTCGACGATCCCTTGTTCCTCTTGTCTAACAAAGTGTTTGCAACTTCGTTTTCTTCGTCGTGTTCGTTCTTTCAAGTTGTTCAAACTCTCAAGGTTCTTCGGTTTCACCTTCTTCCTTTTTCCCTTCCGTCTCGTTCCTAAGATCTCGGGACGAGATCTCTTATTAGTAGGGGAGTGTTGTACACCCCAAGACCGATGCACCAGGTGTCTTCTAGTTATTCGTCGTCGTTGTCGTGTCATATGTTTGCGTGTTGCACTTTGCCATGTCATCATGTGCATGTCATCATCATTTTCAAAACTTGCATCCGTCCGAGTCCGCATGTCCTCTCCGTTGTCCGTTCTGAGCCAAGACACACTAGCGCGCTCGCGGCACCTCCGAATATTTATTTTATAGGTGGCGGAAAGATGTTCTCAAAATGGGGTGAAAGTTGACGTGCGGTGTTTTATAGTATAGGTAGACCGCTTGTCAGATTTCGTCGCATTCGGAGCTCGTTTGATAGCCCAACCATTAAACTATAGCGGACATTTCGGTCTTCGAAACGATATGCCGGGCCTCTCTTCTCTTCTCTCTTTTCAGTCCAAGACATCTTCTACACAGCCCACTAACCCCTCTAGGCCCAACTTAAACCCCCCTCACGTCCAGAGCCATCGGATCGCGATCGGATGCTCTGAATCGCCCTCAAACCCCCCTAACCCTAGCCTTACCCTATATAAACAGCCCCCCTTGCCAAATGTGGCCTCACCTAGCCCTTCCCCTACCTCTAGTCTCTCCTCCTTGTTTTCCGCGTGCAGCCAACCCCCTCTTCCTCCAAATCCGGCGATCTCCACCTCCACCTCGCCACTTGGTGGCGTTCCAGTGGCCAGCGCCGCCGCTCCAGCCGCCCGCAGCCACTCAGGCCGTGCCACGTCACCTTCGCCTCCTCCACCCCGCGCGGCCCTCCCGTAACGCGGCGTGCCCCGGGCCAGATCTGGGCCCGGAGGAGCCCGCGCACGCCTCTGCTCGCCTCCGAGCTTCAGCTCCCGATGTAACCAGATTTTATTACAACTGGATAATCTTGAAGATCTTCGCCAATTGTCAATTCCAGAAGCTAATTTTAGGATCATTTTAAAAGCTCACATCATGCAATTACTTAAATATCAAAGTGACTATTGGAAGCAACGTTATACAGTCAGATGGGCTATCAAAGGAGAGGAAAACACTAAGTATTTCCAAGCACGAGCAACTGAAAGAGCCAGGAGGAACTCTATCGCTAATTTGGTCTTAACCGATGGCAGTGTGATTGAAAATCATGAGGGAAAAGCGAATGCCTTCTTTACCTGCTTCAAGAATCGGATGGGGATCTCAACACCCCCAATTTATGATTTTTGAACTTGCAGACATCGTTCAAAAATGCCCTGATCTAGGGGATCTATCTCTACCTTTTTCGAAAGAGGAGGTGGACCATATCATCAAAATCATTCCAATGGACCGAGCGCCAGGACCAGACGGATTTAATGGCTTCTTCCTCAAAATTTCTTGGGAGATTATAAAAGAAGATTTCTATAGATTGACAGAGGAATTTTCGGCTGGGTCACTTAATTTACAATGTATCAACACCTCCCTAATCACATTGATACCAAAAAAACTAGTGCCTGAATCGGTGAATGACTACAGACCAATGTTGAGGATATCGCTTATCGTTATCGTCTCGGTCAGCTGGGGATTAGAGATTAATCGGAAATCGGCTGATTAATCGATTTTATCGGTCGACTATTAATCGGTCATTTTTTTCAAATCCCAGGTTCCCAACAGTAAAATATGCTATATTAAACACCAAAACAATATTGGACAGGAGTGTTACCTTGAATCCTAGCCTTTGAATCATGATATAATGTGGTATAGGGTGGAACCCTATGTGGCCGATCTTTCACGAAATGGAGGGGATCCCACGATGAACACGAAGAACACGAGAGGGAACACGAGGGGAAACACGAGAGAATCACTCAAACCAACAAGAACAAGTCACACATATGCTAGATCCTCGAAACACAAAGAGATACAAGATCCATGATCAACAAGGGACGATACAAAGGGTAACCGGTTCTTCTCCGTGAGGAGGTTTTGATATCCCTGGGGATCTTCTCCGATGAAGGAGGTCCTGAATCCGTAGTGGATCTTCTCCGTGGAGGGGCCGCAGTCACTCACAAGGAGATGAACCACTAGATAGTATCAAATGAGCTATCACTAAGCTAACCCTCAAATGGAGGAGGGGGAGGAGTATATATAGTCTAGGTCCACGAAGGGGTAAGTGGGAGAGGGATACATGGGCCTCAGGCCCGTCTCTGCGCGCAGGCAGGCGCCGGATGTCCGGGCCGGGGGCCGGATGTCTGGCGGCTCGCGAGGAGCCGGATGTCCGGGCCTCTGGCCGGATGTCCGGGCTGAGCGTGGCCGGCTTCGGTTGCCTTCTGTGATGAGGGGCCGGATTTCCGGCGAAGGGGCCGGATGTCCGGGGCTTCGAGTGGAGCCGGATGTCCGGGGCATGGGGCCGGATGTCCGGGCTTGCGGTGCTAGCTTCTGTGAAGGGGCGCCGGATGTCCGGGCTTGGGGGCCGGATGTCCGGGGCCTGTAGATGCTGGTCCTTCTTCCCTCCCTCTCGCGCTCACTTGGCCTTGGTCCTTGGGCTCTCCATGGGTGTTCCTGATGTTCCTGAGCATGCACAAGGTCCGCGCTTAAAGTAGCATCCATATCTCGCGAGAAAGGAAAGGTAAAGCATCGAGGAACGGGATCACCTTGCGTCCAAATGGTGTACATGGGGATGAGCGAAGGATGCTCCGTATCATCTCCCCTCCCTTGGGAAAGATCCGACCTCGGATCAAAAACCTCATCACCATGGAAACGGTAGTCGTGAACGGACTTGTAGTTGGACGAAGTTGAGGGCATGTCGCAATCCAAGTACTCCAAGGTGTCTCCGGTATGTGGTACATGCAAAATGAGCAAACACAAAGTACACTTGGGAATACAATGGTTAGCGCACACAAAGTGTCCATAATGTAAGAATGAGTCCGTGTGACAAGGTGCATGAAGCTTAACAAGATGATATATTATGAGATGTAAAGCATTCATGTGATCAAATGCATTTGTGGTGCACACAAAGGTGTTGTGAATGTGATCAATGCAACCATTATGCAAAATGATGTCATAGTGTGATGGTTTATCAAGAGCATGAACATGGCAATGGATGCTCAATATGTGTATGTTATCATGCAATTGATGGAGGACAATATGATCATGATGTATGAATATGCCATCAAGAAAGATCACAACAAATTTGCTAAGGAAATGCACAAGCTCATATATCATGGATGACATGGGAATACAATGTGAGTCAATCCATGCATACGGTGCAAATTTGTCATGGGTATGATTTGTCCCTGGAGCATGGCATGTGAGCACACAATCAACAAATATGAAGGTTTTGGTGCAATGTGCCAAAGGAGTTTTGATATACCAATGCTCGATGTCGTGGCATGAGTGAAGGTCCGTAGGTGCATCCAATAAGTCCGAGCGCTCCTCATCTCGAAGGTCCATCTCCAATGTAGCTTCTCTCTCCAATAGATGTATCATGTAGACAATAAGAAGAAGACAACAATGAAAGAAGGACCCATCCAATATGCGTATGTGAGGATGGCTCAAAGGGAAGTAGTGCACCTTAAGGAGATTCTCGCGAATGTTGGTGTTGCACATCATGTATGCCTTTGCATGACCACGTTGTCGCATGACGACACCGCCTTGTGAATCCTTCAAAATGAAAGAACATGACAAACGCTCGGAAAAACAAATGAGGTTAGCGTGAATGCAAAACCTAGCATTCGTGCGAGAAAATACCCAACAAGTGCTTGCATCATTCTTATCATAAGAAAGTACAAGGGTGTGGTGCATGGTATGTAGGCATAAGATGCGAGAACAACCAAGTGCAATAGGCTCAATCAAGCAAGCATGCATCACAAGTATGGTGTCCAAGTCTCCATGATCAACAAACATAGCATTGTTGCACTCAATACAAGGGATGAGAGATGCAACTAGTGGAGACAAATGACAATGATCAATGTGAATCATGTGAATGGCATGAACATATATGTCATCAACCCAAGAAAGCAAGTAAGAGAGGAACATGGGTGATGCAACATAGCAAACAAGCATAGTGATCAAGTCAAGCAAGCTAGTAGTGCAAAGATGCAACATACTAGAAGTAATCATGGCAATCATGGCATGTGTGCAAATAGTGAGAATACATGATGCACATGGCATAGCACAAGCATGAAAGCAAGATATGAGCAAAATAGCATCAATGTGTTGATGAGAGGCCATATGGAAATAGCAATGGGATATCATGACTCTCTCAACACAAGAATCAACAATAGCATGGGGCACAAAGAAATCATGGCAATAGCTACTAGTGTCTCCACCAAGCATGCAAATACACATAGGAGTATCATAATGGTTTATCATTTGTAATTGCAAGCAAGGGTCACAATTGCATGGCAAAATCATAGCAAGAGGCATAACATGCAAAGTGAACACGATAGTATGGGCATAATGTGACAAGTGACAAATAGCCCATAGTCGTGTGAGAGCCAAGTAAAAGACATGCGCGTAGTGTTTGCGCGAAGAGAATGGTGGTAAGGAGATTCCACGGAATCCCAAATCGTCGTTGCTCTCAAGAGCTCTTTTCATCAACTCATGGGATTGTGAGGTTGACGAGTTTGCAAAAGTACCTACACAAGACAAAGGCAAAGGAAAAATTGTATGTGCGTGGTATATGTACACATCATCCATCATGATGCGCACGTGTAAGTGTTGGTTAGCACATAATATCCAATGCTCAAATAAATGAGATGCGTGGTATAGAAACATGTCATCCATCATGAGAGGTTTGTTGTTATGTATGGCATAATGGAGACTCAAGTTGTGTGATGCATCACGAGAAATATCATTGTGATTCATGGAATGCATATGGTGCACACAATCATGGTAATCATGCAAGGTATGGAATGCATCAAAATCTCCTAGTATGTATGAGGAAACTATGGGGGTCTCCTCATGAGCATCAATGGAAACATCACATGGAGAATATTGACAACATCCAAAGCAAAGCATATTTGGAACAATGTGTTCATGGCATGGCATAGTAGATGAATTGCGCACATCATGTAAAGGAAGCATGGCAATATCATCGCAAGAGAAACACATTCCAATGACCATCATCTTGTCATCTATGCCACAAGTGCAAATAGGATTCACTTTAATGGGGCATGTATAGGTACTATGTTGAGATTGAAATGATGCAATATGGGAGATCTCACTCATAGCATATGACAAGCTCAAAGGATTATCAAACATGATGTGACCAAAAGAATTTTCACATGATATCCTATGGAGCATAGCATCACAACTAGGCAACTCAACATGCTCATCATCATATTCATCATAAATAGGTAAGTCAAGACATGAGGAAGTTGCACTAGCATGAAGTATGGTCATAAGTGAATCAACATCATGCAAGCAATCATTGGTGATATAGTCCACTAGTGGGACAAGAGCATCACCTTCACCTATTTTACCTTTGGAGCGTCGCTCATGCGTTGTAGGTGAGGTGTTCATGATCCAATCGTACTCATCTTCATCGTGATGGAACCATGTGGGTGGTGCATCTTCTTCCACCATGGCCATCGGGTTGTCCATTGGAGGGACGGATTCGTCGAGGGTAGGCATGTCCTCTTGTAGGAGACCTAGCACCAAAGAAAGCACACTCGGAGTAGAGGTTAAGTCGTTAGAAATCATAGTGGCCTCACATGCCCTATCAACTACCTCACTCACAAAGTGTTGTGGCTCACTCGCTCCCTCGTGGATGCTCTCACTCGTATGGTTGGTGGAGTCACTCAAATGGCTCTCAACCTCACATAGGAGAAGTGGCATGCTCTCATGTATGGGGCTAGTAGTGGTCACTCTCATCCTCTCAAGGGAAATGCTCTCAAGGTCACATATGGTGGAGTCACTCGTATCACTCATGTGGTGGTGGCTCTCCTCACATGGGAATTGGGGCATCTCTTCATATGTGGATGTTGATGAGGTGTAGGTGCAATAGTCTCCATGCTCAACTTCCTCATCCGTAATGCCTCCAAAGATGAATGCCGTAGGGTGTGGCAAACCATCACGCTCCTCCGAGGTCAAAGAGAAGGTCTCATGCTTGCTCGCGTAGCTTGACCCAGAGTAGTAGTCCAATATGGGCGCCGTCTTCATGGTGTCGAAGAGGTTCATGCTCGTCGCCTTGGTCGAAGGGGATGGCCCATGCTCGACCGTCTTGTCGCCGTCGCTCGTAGATGATCGCCTTGATGATGAAGACGTCGATGTAGGCGAACTCATGGGAAGTAGGCGAAGATGCCGTACGTCCGAAGGCGAAGATGCCTTGATAACACTTGGCGAAGATGCCGAAGTGGTGGTTGTAGCCGTAGCTCCGTCTTGGGTATGCTTGTCTCGCGGTCTTCTTATGTTCTCTTGAAGGTTGGGCTTGGCGTGAAGTAGAGCGTCTTCGGACTTGTAGGTATGCGCTTGTCGAGCATCTTCATGATGATGATGTCGTTGTCGTGCTTGAGCTCTTGGTAGATGTCGTTCGTCGTCGCCGTGCACATGATGCTTGGAGGTGACTTGCCCTTCATGACGATGTCGATGGTCGCCATGGCGGTGTGGACGTGGAAGACTTGCTCTTGCATCATGTTTGCGCTCCGAAGACTTGTGACTTGAACGTCGCCGCCGAGAGGATGACGAAGGGGAAGAAGACTTGTAATCGACCACCAAGTGTCGGAGCTCCGCCATTTGTTTGTTGAAGGAGTCGCACATGTCGTCGAAGGAAGCCATTGTCCTTGTCGCGAAGTGTCGTTGTTCGATGGCGATGTTGCCCAAGCACTCTTGCATTTCTCGTTGTAGTCCGATGGTTTTCGCGTGGATGTCCTTGTTCGCGCCGTCGATGTCGAAGACCGGAGATGAAATGCCTTGCCTATCCATCACAAGACGCTAGCAAGTATGAGTGGGAGAAAGAGAAGAACTAGACCAAATGTACCTTGACCGATGTTGAAGATGGATCAATGATCACTCAAATGTGGAACAAGGAAATAGCACAATTGGTACCAATTCTTGTCGGTTTCTCACACCTACACAAGTAAAGCTTATGGTGGAGCTCGGTGAGGATAGTGGCACAAAAAATTGATGTAAAATGTTAGCAAGAGTCAATAAAGTTGAAAAAGATTCCCAAATTCGCAAGTGAAACAAGAAGACCAATAGCAATATGGGTGGCACACGGAAACACACACACGGATAGATAGATGGGGTCGTGCAACCAAGGGGTGAGCCAAAATGTGGAATCCACGAAAATGCTCTTGTTGCACAACACTAGAGAGACGCTAGCGCGATTGCACAATAGGCGGATACGAACTTGTGCACAACCTACTATGCAAAATGCAACGACTTCTATCCCAAGTATGCTATATGTATGGTATTCCGGTGGTATGATCCAAAATGATCGAGTATGACAATCTTAATGTAGTATGATGCTATGGTTCTTGCTTAAAAGCTCTTTGCGTATCTTTTTCTTTATGCTTAAAAGCTTGTTTGGCTCTTTCTCTTTTGAGCTCTTTTCTCATGCAAAACTTCACGAACCAAGATAACAATTGAGTATATGCCATGACAACCTTGTGTCACAAGAGATGATACCAAGATATGCACCTCGGTGATATGGTATGTATGATATGGGAGTATGATCACTAATGTGCACAAGTCACGTTGCCGGCAATACTCAAATGGCTAGTCTCGATAGGTAGGTGACGCAAAAATGGTCTAGGGGTTAACAATGCAATTGCAAGGGGAATATACAAAGATGTCGTCGAAGTTACCGTCCGTGTCGATGATGAGAGGTGGTGCTCTTGATGTAGACCCGTTCCTAATTAGCCGAAACACCTTAGGAAACGGAAAAACCACAACTCAAAATCTCAAGGACAAATGTCAAATGGTGGTAGCGGACAAGCGGTGGTGGTTGCGGAATAGTTGGTGGAAACCCGGTCAAAATGGGTTATACACGATGTCGGAGTTGAAGTCACGGTCCCTAAGTAGCCGAAACACCTCAGGAGACACAAACCACAACTCAAACAAGCTCAACAAAATTGGGTTAGGTTGGTTGGCTATGTATAATGGGCAATGGATATGCGGAAGTGGTGGTGGTGGTTGATGAAGAAGCAATGGTCCCTAAGTAGCCTAAACACCTTAGGAGACTCAAATCACTACTCAAGCAACCACAAATGCTATGGGAACAAAATTGGTTAGGTTGCGGAAGTCGGTGGTGGTTATGCGGATGATATGGTGGAAGCCCTAGGCAAAGATGCCAAAATTCCAAAAATATGATGGAGTCAAATGATCATGGTAGTATTTTTGTGTTATGGGGGATGTCAAGAGCTTCAAAACGAGCTCAAGAACGTCGAAATCGGAGTTCGGATGAATTAGTTATGGACAAAACGGTGAAACGAAAAAGTCTGAAACTACAGGGGTCGGACATCCGGGGTGGAGCCCGGATTTCCGGGACCTGATGTCCAGAACCGCGCGGGATTTTTCCCTCCGGGAGCCGGATGTCCGGCCCGATGGCCCGGATGTCCGGCCAGTGGCCCAGATGTCCGGCCCGAAGATTCCAGATCTGAATCGGGACGAACTTTTCGAATTTGGGGCGGAAATTGATGATTTGGGGCTCAAAATTTGAGAGATTTTGTGGAGGAAAGATGGGGAAACTTGGGGAAATGCTAGATCCACTTGAAACCAAGCAAATCGACGGATCAAAATCAACAAAACATCATCTAACCAACAGATCACAAAAAATTTTGGGGCTATTTTTGGTGGGGAATTTTCGAAATTGGGGATGAACACAACAAAACAAGGCTAGAAAACGGTGGGGAGGCTCCAAATTCGTGAGAAACCGTGGCTCATGATACCAAGATTGTATAGGGTGGAACCCTATGTGGCCGATCTTTCACGAAATGGAGGGGATCCCACGATGAACACGAAGAACACGAGAGGGAACACGAGGGGAAACACGAGAGAATCACTCAAACCAACAAGAACAAGTCACACATATGCTAGATCCTCGAAACACAAAGAGATACAAGATCCATGATCAACAATGGACGATACAAAGGGTAACCGGTTCTTCTCCGTGAGGAGGTCTTGATATCCCTGGGGATCTTCTCCGATGAAGGAGGTCCTGAATCCGTAGTGGATCTTCTCCGTGGAGGGGCCGCAGTCACTCACAAGGAGATGAACCACTAGATAGTATCAAATGAGCTATCACTAAGCTAACCCTCAAATGGAGGAGGGGGAGGAGTATATATAGTCTAGGTCCACGAAGGGGTAAGTGGGAGAGGGATACATGGGCCTCAGGCCCGTCTCTGCGCGCAGGCAGGCGCCGGATGTCCGGGCCGGGGGCCGGATGTCCGGCGGCTCGCGAGGAGCCGGATGTCCGGACCTCTGGCCGGATGTCCGGGCTGAGCGTGGCCGGCTTCGGTTGCCTTCTGTGATGAGGGGCCGGATTTCCGGCGAAGGGGCCGGATGTCCGGGGCTTCGAGTGGAGCCGGATGTCCGGGGCATGGGGCCGGATGTCCGGGCTTGCGGTGCTAGCTTCTGTGAAGGGGCGCCGGATGTCCGGGCTTGGGGGCCGGATGTCCGGGGCCTGTAGATGCTGGTCCTTCTTCCCTCCCTCTCGCGCTCACTTGGCCTTGGTCCTTGGGCTCTCCATGGGTGTTCCTGAGCATGCACAAGGTCCGCGCTTAAAGTAGCATCCATATCTCGCGAGAAAGGAAAGGTAAAGCATCGAGGAACGGGATCACCTTGCGTCCAAATGGTGTACATGGGGATGAGCGAAGGATGCTCCGTATCATAATGGCAAACAAAATAGAAAAACATTACATACTGCGTAACAAGGTCCACAAAACACAAATAAACATAGGTCTTGCAAACATAGTGCTACGAATAGGCCCGATTTATCGCTAGATTCCCGATAAATCGCTTGTCATAGCGATAAATCGGTCGAAACGATAAATGATGAAGATAAGGCATAATCTTATCGGTCACCCCAAGAGTAGCGATAAATCGGACGATAAATCGCTGAATCGGAAGATTTCTTGAACAGTGCTACAAACCCATCTCATTGATGAATTGTGTGCTCAAGGTGCTTACTAAAATACTTGCTGAACGATTACAACATCAGATTCTACAAGTGGTCCACAGAAACCAATATGGTTTCATTAACTCAAGGACAATACAAGATTGCTTGGGCTGGGCTTTTGAATACTTACATCAGTGCAAGCATTCGGGCAGAGAGATTCTGATTTTGAAACTAGACTTTGAAAAGGCGTTCGACACTATGGACCATTCCTTCATCTTGAAAATGCTTGAATGTAAAGGCTTTGATGACAGGTGGTGTATGTGGATTAAAAATATCATACAGTCTGGATCGTCATCTATTCTTTTAAATGGGATTCCAGGTACAGAGTTTAAGTGTAAACGTGGTGTGAAGCAGGGAGATCCGGTGTCACCACTGCTATTTGTACTTGCAGCGGAGTACTGCAATCTATGATTAATAAAGCTTGGCGAGAAGGTCTCATTACACTCATAATACATCAGCCTGATTCAGAGGATTATCCGGTGATTCAATATGTGGATGATACATTGATCGTTTTACCTGCAAAACCACGGGAGTTCCAAATAGTGAAACAGATATTGGATTCATATGCTCGGGCAACTGGCCTAAAAATCCATTACGCCAAGTCACAACTGATGCCGATAAATGTGAGTGGACAAAAAACCACAGAGCTAGCTAATGACTTGGGCTGTCAGGTTGGCTCGATGCCCTTTACATATCTGGGTCTGCCGCTTGGAACTACAAGGCCGACTGTCAGGGAGTTAATGCCCTTGGTGGATAGAGTAGAGAGAATATTGACAGCAACTGCCATCTGGTTGTCTTATGGAGAACGGATTCAGCTCATTAATTCCGCTCTATCATCGTTACTTTCCTTTGCGATGTGCGTTCTCAAGTTACCGTTAAGACTGATCGACATCTTTGATCGAGCGAGGAGACATTGTCTTTGGAGAAAAGAGATTGATAGAGAAGCGAAAACCAATTCTTTGGTGGCCTGGGATATGGTCTGCAGACCAAAGAAGAAGGGAGGGTTAGGGATCCTTGACCTAAAAATTCAAAATAAAGCGCTGCTGCTCAAATACATACACAAGTTCATTCATAAGCATGATACTCCCTGGGTGATGCTGGTCTGGAATGCTCACTACAATGATACACCCCCACATGCTAGGCCAGCTTGTGGATCGTTTTGGTGGCGTGACGTCTTTTCCCTAATGGACATTTATAGAGGGGTCACCACCTGTGTGCCTGCTGCGGGTGACACTATATTGCTTTGGAAGGATGTATGGATTAATGAAAGACCGTTGGCAGAAACACACGATCATCTTTTCTCTTTCGCCCTTAATGAAGACATCTCGCTGGCTGAATTTTATCATAATGATGCGGCGGTGGATAACTTTATGCTCCCTTTGTCATTGGAAGCCTGAGAAGAACTGAATAACTTACACCAGGTAATGGCTGGAATGGTTTTGACACCCATGGAAACTGATGAATGAATCCTATGCTGGGGAGATACAAAGTTCAAACCGAAGAAATTCTATAACTATGTATTTAGAAACATCACGGCTGCACGGTACATCACCTCCGTTTGGAAGACTAAATGCATCATGAGGCACAAGGTTTTTGCGTGGTTGATGTTGAATGATCGAGTTAACACTAGAGACCTCCTCCTACGAAGGCATTTAAACATTGGGGATGATCATGACTGTCCTATGTGCAACATGAGAATAATTGAAACGAATAAACATTTGTTCTACGACTGCCCATTCGCTGCAACATGCTGGGAAGCTGTAGGCATAAGCTGGGGAGATCACCACGATTTACAAACCAGATTTGACACGGCAAAAGCTGGGTGGCAGGGACCTCTCTTCAAGGATATAACCATCTTGGCGGCTTGGAACATTTGGAAACAGCGGAATAATGAGATCTTCGATGGGGTGACTGCCACACATGTAGACTGGTTGAGGAGGTTTAAGGAAGACCTGGTGATCTTAGGTTATAGGATCAACCCTCAAAGCCTCACTTTTCTGAGAGCCTTTAGCAACTCTCTTTCTATCTAAACACCTTTCTTTCTCTGCATTTCAACTCTTTGTACCCCCCCTGTCTTGTCAAAAATGTAAATACTAGCTTGGGTGCCAACTCTTGGCTGGCACTCATGGCATATAAATGAAAAAAGGGCAGTAGGAGACTCTCCTGCTGTTTTCAGAGTGTCAAAAAAAGCTTCCGCTCCCGAGCGCCCCGCCGCCCCTTTGTCATCGCCTTGTCCTGGTCTTCGGCCCGCTCCGCCGTTCTTCCGTGCCGGCCGGCGAGTCATCGACGTCGCGCTCTCCGCCGCTCATTCCGCCCCACCTCCCTCGCCCGCTCTGGCCGCACCAGCCCCTGCCGCCTTCGCATCGCCACCACAGTGCCATGGCCGCCCCTGCGCGAATCCCGCCTCTGGTCCTCCTCGCCTCGCCGAAACCCACCGCCGTCGCCTCCTAGCTTGCCGTCACCGGGAACGGGGCCTCCTGCCTCGGATCCATCAAGATCCGCCCCGTCCCGGGCCTCTCCCATCGCAGGAACCCCGTCGCCGCCGCCCCGGGACCCCAGCGCTGCCGCGTGCCGTCGCTCCGCTCTGGAACGAGCGGGCATGGCGTCACTCTCCTCTGCATGGGCCGCGAGCCGAGCCGGCCCACCTCCTCGTGGCCTAGCTCCAGCCCTCTTTGTGGGCCGGTCCAGCAGCTCCGGCCCAGCTCTGAGCTGCCTCCTCTCCTCTTCCTGTGCCGAAAGCCCGATATGGTGAGACGCCCTCTTAACCTCGCCCGGTGCGCATAATAATATGTTGTGCCTGCTCAACTATTTTTTTTCACTAAGTCCTCAGAATCCAGCATCAGGATGGCATTTTGTGAGTGGTGTAACTTTGTGCTCATCGATCCATTTCGGGTGTATAATATGTCAAAATGTTCGTCTCAGAATGCTCTAGATGATGGTGTGCTTTGCATTCATGTTATGATTCATCTAGGTGTTTTAATCTCTGTTGCAAAAGTGTATGTTGCTGTTAAGTGCTGAAAACTAATGAAACTTGCTGTTTCATATATTTTCGTGTGATTTTTGTTTGAGCAACTTGTCAACTTGTGTTAGGATTTATGTCATGCCATCTTTGCTGTGGTGCAATCCACTTTTCATGATATGCATTGTGGTGAGTGCAACAAGCTTGCAAAGTGGCCTACTCGCTGTTGTTGTTTTTCTTACACTTGTTGAAAACTACTAAGTCTGAAACTGTTATATCGTGATGCCACGTTTGCTTGATGCCCCAGTCATATCTATGCACATTTGGGGATGTCCAATGATCATGTATTTAATTCCATGTTATGCTCTATCCATTCATGCCCTTGTTTGCAATTATAACCTGCTGTAGCTTGTCTCTTTCTTACTCTCAACTTACTATAAAATGTTTCTGTCAGCCTGTTATTAGTAAGTTCAGTTTTGCCATGTGAATAACTAGTGTTCATTGCATCCTATGACCATGTTCTTACCATGAGTAGCTTCATAAACATGTCTTCTTGCTGTTGGTTATATTCACATGCCATCCTTTGCTTTGAGATTAATTGCACAAGCTTGCAAACATGCCTACTTGTCGTTGTTGTTGTCATGTTCAGTTTATTTCACTAAGTCTGTGAAACTGTTATCTTCTGCAATCTTGCCATGATGTTCTGACCATGTGCTAGTGGTATTTGGCAATAGCTAAGTGAAAATATTTGTAGTGCTTGACATGTACATGCTTGCCATGCCCTTTGATGACATGAAATGTTCCTGTAGCATATTGTTTTGATGTCAACGATATGCCTACTTGCTCTTTTGGGCTGATTGTGTTTCAAACTTGCTTCGTGTGTATGTGATGAACCGTTGCTCCGTTTTGAGCGTGCTCTATATAAAACTTGAGTCTGTTTGCATGTAGATGCATAATATTATGTTGTATACATGTTTGGAGTGTGTTTGCTTGTTGTTTGAATGCATCTTAAAGTTTGTTCAGATCTAGACGAATTTCGAGTAGATTATCGTGGTTCATGTTAACGTGCTGTTTCACAACTTGAACTTAAAGTTTGTTCAGATCTGGACCAATTTCGAAAATTACATATGAGGACTTATCGGAATTGTTATATGTTATTTTCGGCCTCATTTTGTAACATCCCAAATTTTAAATTTGGAATGTTATACATAGATCATACTGCATTGCATATTTCTTTGCATTTTGTTCGTGGCGATCCTCGAAAATTCTAAGCAACTCAAGGATCTACGGAGAGAGTTGAGAATTCTACTGTTTTTGTATTTGAGTTTACTCGAATACCGGTACGAGGATAGTGTTGGTTTTAATTATTTTTCCCTCCTAAAAGTATTTCCAAATAAAATATATGAGCGGAGAAAATATGACTTCTCCAAAATAACATAAATATTGGAGGGAAAATATTAAACTCACTTTTGGTATTTATTCGGATTTATTTGCGATTTTATTTGCATAGGAAAAATACGCATTTTTCAAAATTGCATTTAGGTCCGGAAAAAATGTTCACTTTGTCCTAAATATTATTAGAGGATGGTGTAAATTTATTTCAGAATTTTTGGACTCCGTTTAGTATTTCTTTTACTAGTTTTCCTACGCGAGGACTCGTTTAAAAAAAAAGAAAAAAAAAAGAAACCGACTCTGGGCCGTAACCGGCTAGGACTCTACTAGCCGGGCCTTTATAAGAGCCAGCCCGGAGCCCCGCAGCCCAGCCGCCCGCTCCTGCCAAACCCTAGCGCCGCCGCCACGGGAGCCGCGCCGCCGCCGCCCCGTAGACCGCCGCCACCGTCGCGCTGCACCGCCGCCACGGGAGCAGCGCCGCCGCCGCCGCGCTGCGCCGCCGCCGCCGCACCGCAACGCCGCCCCGCCGCCACACACCGCCGCCCCGGTCGACGGAGTTTGCCGCCGCACCCCGTCGCCGCGCCGCCGGACCCGTCGCCGCCGTTCGCCGGAGTTCGCCGCCGCCGAGGTAGCCGCCGCCGCCGCCGTCAGTTTTTTTTAAAACCGATCGGTTTTTTTCGAGAAACCCTAGATCCATTTTTTTTAAGTTAGATTGGTTTTTTTCGGTTTAGTTATTTAGCGGACATTCGTCCGTACGTTCGTTTTCATGAATGTTGTTTGCCAGTTAGCCGCAGACAGCGAACGTTCGTTCGTTAGCCTGTTCGTCGGTTTTATTTTTCGGGGTATTTATCCGCGATTATTTTCGATCGTGATTTCTACCCTGATCTTGTTTTTCGTTTTTCTTTTCGCTCGAGAGTCGGAATCAGGTGATTCAAAATCCCAGATCTTCGTCTCGACGCCCTCTTTCCATTTAACCAACTTGAACAAAGTTTTGACTACTGTAAAATTTGACTTTAGATCAAACTAGTAAACGAATCTCGTTTCTTTCGCAGTTTGAGTTTCGTTGCTTCTTTCGATTTGATTCTTTTTGCAAACCGGAGTTCTTAAGTTGAACTTTCAGGTTAGATCTTATTTTTTGGAGTTTTGTTTGTGCATCATTGCTTTTTTGCTTATGTATGCTATTGTTTGCTTGCGATAGAATACCCGGACTGTGAAGCATGCTACTACGAGTCTCTAGGTTTTGCGAATCGTCAGCAAGGCAAGTAACACTTTGATCATACCCTTTTATTACCCAGTTTTTATGCATTAGATCAAACCCTCACACATTGCATGAGTAGGATCTCTTAACTTGTGGGTCTGGGAAGTAGTTTGAGGTAGAACCTATTACCTGCATTATTTCCAAACCCTTGGGAGTTACTTCTACGCTATGCTTAGGTTGCTATGCTATGCTCGTAGACGTGGTTTGGGTTTGAGTGAAATCCATGACAGATGTGAGTTGTTAACTAAGGGTTCAACTTAAGGTGGCTACTTGAATACACATCTGGGTGGATTGGTTGCAGGGCACCTGGGGTATCCAGTGTTGTCTTAGGAAATCCCGGGGTTCCGTGTGATTGTCCTATGGAATGCCACCCAGGCTCAAAGGGATCATAAAACTATTCATGCTAGAAACTTCCGTGTGCAGCCACAATGCCATTATGGGCTCTGGCATAGTTGAGTAAGTTGTGGGAAACCTTTCCATGATGGGCTAGCAGATGTAGAGGGATTGTAGGTGTACCGGCCAATCTATCGGTTAAGGAAACCTCTTCGGAAAGACTATGTTTCGGTCATCTGTTTCTCAAACACCGTGCAGTGCGAGAAATCAAACGGAGGCGATCGAGTCTTGTGGGAAAAGTGCACAAACCTCTGCAGAGTGTACAAACTGATCATGGTTAGCCGTGTCCCCGGTTATGGACAAATCTTGAGTATCTGGTACTTGAATTATTGGTTGATCTCATCACTCTAAAGTTAATTTGTTGGGTTAATGATTACTTTAATTGGGATTGAGTTGGAGGTACCTTCTCAAAGATGTTTAAACTACCATGATAGTTAAAATAAAATCTATTCCTTTGCTGTAGGGAAAAATTGGCTTTATGCAAAAACTTTAACCTTAGAGCCTCCACCAGCCAAATATGCATGTAGTATAGCCTTTATTTATGTTACTTGCATCTTCTGTGTTATCTTTCTAGCATATTCCATGTGCGGACCCGATTCGGGCTGCAACATATTACGTTGCAGACTTTTCAGATGAGGAGTAAGACGTTTTAGGTCGTTTGTCATGCACTCAGCTATGTCGTTGGAGTTGATGGTCTCACTTATCTTCCAAGCCTTCCGTTGTTATTTTGTTAGATGGCCTTAAGCCATAGACTTTTGTAATAAGTTCTCTTTGGAGACATTCGATGTAATAAGTGTGTGATTGTCACTCTGTTATAAATCCTTCAAGTACTGTGTGTGTTAGTATTACCGATCCAGGGATGACACAGAAACACAGAGATTTCGGTCCATTCGGATCGTGGTCGCTACAAGATGGTATCAGAGCACACGCTGACTGTAGGACACGACCACTAAGACAAACCCTAGGTCAATCTTCTCTACTCATTTCTGACTCCTCTCCATTTTCTACTTCTTTAGGATGGTGGACCCAAGGAACAAGTTCACTCAACCAGATGAAGACACACCTTTTGGACGACACTTGAAGGAAGTCACTAGATACCTGAACATAGGAATACCAAGCTTTACCGGGACCTACACCGCCTCTTTACCAAAAGAGGAGAGATGGAGAATTCAAGTTCAAATTCCCGGGAGAACCTTCACACCATCCACTGAGCCAATAGAGTTTTCTTTTGATGCACCAACCTGGAGCCTAGGCAAGAGTATGGCAGCCCACATCACTATGGGAAGGATCGGAGAAGTCTACAAGCAGGAGCTGAAGGACACCAACTACCATATTTGTGGACGCCGAGATGAGCGATGGGACATGATCAGTACCCGGAAGGACAGGTCCATTGCAGCGTTCATCCAAGAGTTAAACCAGCACATTCGATGACAGGAGCACCAGATGTGTGCAGGGATGATAGATTTGAAGAAGGCACTAACCAGGAACTTGGAGCTAGAAGAAGAACTCAAGTCTACTCTTGACAGATATGAGGAGATGTTGATCCTAGTGGAGAAGAATGATGATTTGACAAGGAAGCTAGGAGTATTCATGGGAGATCCAGCACCGGGAAGGGAAGAAGAGGAAGAGGAACCCAAGGAGATTCGTTCTGAAGATTACATCATCATCGATGACACCGATTCAGACCCCGATGATAGCGATGACGAAGACTACGAAGATGAAGCTAGAGCAGACATCATGGAATCTTCCGCTGATCAAAATTTCTAGAAGACCGCCCTATGACTAGTAGTTCCCCCCCACAAAGTAGTATTTAGAGCACCTTTGTAACGTTAGTTAGATCTTGTAAGACCTTGCTTGAAATTGATTGGTGTGATATGATTGTGTTTGTCTCATGTGCACATGTGCAGTGATTTTCCCTTAGACCTCAATTCTATTCTAATCTCTTCCCTCTACACCCATCAGATGCCTCCAAGACGTGAGCCCGGATTTGAGTTTCCCCCTGAGCTCACCCAGTTGATCCAGCAGCAGAACACTTTGATGCAACTTCTTATCCAGAACACTCAGAACAACCAGAACAACAACAATAATCCTCCACCACCACCACCCGTGGACAACCTGACACGTTTCTTAAGGTTGCAACCACCGGTGTTTGCTAGCAGCATTGAACCAATAGTTGTTGATGACTGGCTGCGCAAGATTGGAAGGGATTTGACCACAGCCAATTGCTCAGATGCTGAGAAGGTACGATTTGACGCACACCAGTTGTCTGGACCAGCCGCAGCATGGTGGGAGAATTACACAGCCACTTTCCCTATAGACAATGTCACTTGGGAGCAGTTTCAGCAAGCTTTCCGTACGGCCCATGTATCAACTGGAGCTATGAGCATGAAGAAGCGGGAGTTTCGCAACTTGCGCCAAGGAAATCGTACCGTGGCTCAGTACGTGGATGAGTTTAGTACCCTATCTCGTTATGCCCCAGATGATGTGGCCACAGATGCCGCTAAGCAGGAGAGATTTATGGAATGGCTGAATGATGAGATGAGCATACAGTTGATGGTGGCAACCTTCAACAACTACCAGGAGTTGGTAGATAAAGCTCTTATGATTGAAGGGAAGCAGCAGCAGATTGAGAGCCGTAAGAGGAAGTATAGACAAGGAAGGAATAATTCTGGAGCCCAGCTGAAGCCCCGATTAACTCCGAATTCGGGAGGATATATCCATAACCATGGAAGCCACAACCACTCGGGAGGAAGTTCCCACAACCACAATGGCTCCAAGAATGGGAATGGAGCAAACAATAACCAGAATCGCTCTACCCCGTCCACACCCGCCAAGAAGGATTTAAGCCACGTCACCTGTTACAAGTGCGGG
The DNA here is from genome assembly GCA_902687465.1 of Secale cereale. Lineage (NCBI taxonomy): Eukaryota > Viridiplantae > Streptophyta > Magnoliopsida > Poales > Poaceae > Secale > Secale cereale. The sequence continues at coordinate 438,066,710 of LR738710.1, read as the reverse complement.
AAGAATGGACATTATGCCAATGAGTGCCCCGAAGCTAAGAATGGGAATGGCAATGGAAGCGCCGGGAAGAAGCCGAACCCGTTCAATAAAGGACAAGTAAACCACGTCACCGTGGAGGAGGTAGAATAACAACCAGATGCTGTTGTCGGTAAGTTTTTGGTTAAGTCATTTACCTCAATAGTCCTTTTCGATACTGGTGGATCACATTCATACATTTCAAGGGGATTCGTGAATAGACATAGGATGGCCACCCAAGTTCTTAAGACCCCCATGTTAGTAAGTTCACCAGGAGCAGAGTATATGACACACCAAGGTTGTTTTCAGATGCCATTGATCATAGGACGCCACGTTTTCCCCTCAGACCTAATAGTTTTGGAGTCACAAGGATTGGATGTGATATTAGGTATGGATTGGCTATCGATGTATGGACGGAACATCGATTGTGCCAGCGGGTCTATTTTGCTTACCACCCCGGAGGGAAAAAGGATTAAGTATGTATCTAGGCATTCGCCTATACGGACACAAGTACATTCTCTCACGGGAGTTGTTCAGGAGGAAGTGCATGTAGTAAAGGATTACCCGGATGTGTTTCCAGAGGAGTTACCAGGCATGCCACCAGATAGAGATATTGCGTTTCTGATTGAGTTGTTGCCTGGCACCGGACCTATATCAAAGAGACCATACCGGATGCCAGCGAATGATCTGGAGGAGATTAAGAAGCAGATTAAGGAGTTATTGGAGAAAGGTTTTATTCGATGGAGTTCATCACCTTGGGGAGCCCCAATGCTCTTGGTCGAGAAGAAGGATGGATCTTTAAGAATGGTCGTTGATTATCAAGCACTGAATGAAGTGACTATTAAGAATAAGTACCCGCTGCCGATGATCAATGATTTGTTCGACCAACTCCAGGGAGCGAAAGTATTCTCCAAGACCGATCTACGATCTAGATACCACCAGTTGAAGATCTGAGAGAGGGATATACCTAAGACAGCCTTCACCACAAGGTACGGGCTATATGAGTATATGGTTATGTCATTTGGATTGACTAACGCCCCTGCCTATTTCATGAGTATGATGAACAAGGTGTTCATGGAGTTCTTGGATAAGTTTGTCGTGGTATTCATTTATGATATTTTGGTGTACTCGAAGAATGAGGAAGAACACGCAGAGCATTTGCGTTTGGTTTTGGAGAAGCTCAGAAATCATCGGTTGCATGCCAAGTTTAGCAAATGCGAGTTTTGGTTGAAGGAAGTTGGATTCCTAGGGCATGTTATATCGGGAGAAGGTATAGCAGTGGACCCCGTCAAAGTGCAGGCAGTCACTGAATGGTTGGCACCCACTTCAGTTGGAGAGATCCGCAGTTTTCTTGGACTCGCGGGATACTACCAGAGATTCATAGAAAATTTCTCAAGATTGCTAAGCCAATGATGACATTGTTGAGGAAGGAGACAAAGTTCGATTGGACTGAAGAGTGCGAAGAAAGTTTCAAGGAGTTGAAGAAACGGTTAACGAGAGCCCCAATGCTGATCTCGCCAAATATACGTAAGGATTTCCAAGTGTACTGCGATGCTTCACGCTTAGGACTTGGAGGAGTACTTATGCAGGATGGAAGAGTTGTTTCTTATGCATCTCAACAACTGCGACCGCACGAGTTGAATTATGCGACGCACGATCTGGAATTAGCAGCTGTAGTGCACGCACTGAAAACCTGGAGACATTTCCTTATTGGAAAATCGTTGTGATGTGTACACGGATCACAAGAGTTTGAAGTACATTTTCACTCAGAAGGAGCTGAAGCTCAGACAAAGGAGATGGTTGGAGCTTAGAAAGGATTATGATATGAAGCTGCACTATCACCCAGGAAAGGCCAATGTCGTTGCAGACGCTCTGAGCCGGAAGAGTTATGCAAATACCTTAGTAAAAGGGGAATTACCCCAGGAGATAGCAGAAGATCTCAGGGAGCTTCGTTTGGAGATAGTTCCCAGAGGTTTTGTCGCAAATTTGGAGATTCAGTCAACATTGCTGGGGAGGATACGCGAAGCCCAGAAGGATGACAAGGAGATCGCCAAGATAAAGAAGAGGTTGAGTGAAGGAAAAGCCAAGGATTTTGTGAAGATGAACACGACACCTTGTGGTTTGAGGACCGAATCTATGTGCCCAACAACCCGGAGATCAGGAAGTTGATACTGTAGGAAGCACATGATTCACCATACTCGATACACCCCGGAAACACCAAGATGTATTTGAATTTGAAGGAACATTTCTGGTGGACGGGAATGAAGAAGGATATTGCCGAGTATGTAGCCGTATGTGATGTATGCCAGAGAGTAAAGGCGGAGCATCAGAAGCGAGCAGGATTGCTACAGCCTATGCCGATACCCGAATGGAAGTGGGAGAAGCTTGGCATGGATTTTATAACCGGATTGCCCAGGACCAAATCAGGATATGACTCAATTTGGGTAGTAGTTGACCGTTTGACCAAAGTAGCCCACTTTATCCCCGTGAAAACCACATACACCAGTGCGGAGTTGGCCAAGATATACATGACCAGGATCGTATGTCTGCACGGAGTTCCGAGGACCATTGTATCAGATAGAGAAACAAAGTTCACCTCAAAGTTTGGGCATCAGCTACACCAAACTTTGGGAACGAGGCTGGAATTTAGTACAGCGTTTCACCCACAGACAGATGGACAGACCGAGAGAGTCAACCAGATTCTGGAGGACATGTTGAGAGCCTGTGCGCTAGATTATGGATCTAGTTGGGATGATAATTTGTCGTACGCTGAGTTCTCGTACAACAACAGTTACTAGGCCAGTTTGAAGATGGCACTTTTCGAAGCAATATACGGAAGGAGATGCCAAACGCCGTTAATGTGGGATGAAGTTGGAGACCGACAGTTGTTTGGACCAGACTTGATCAAAGAGTGTGAAGAGAAGGTTAAGCTAATTCGAGATAGACTGAAGGTAGCTCAGTCCAGACAAAAGAGTTATGCCGACTCGAAGCGCAAGGAGATAGCCTACAAAATCGGAGACAGAGCGTACTTGAGAGTATCGCCTCTGCGAGGAGTTAAACGTTTCGAAGTTAAGGGAAAACTAGCCTCGAGATTTGTGGGACCTTACCGTGTATTGGAACGCATGGGAGAGGTTGCCTATAAGTTGGATTTGCCCGAAGGATTGTCAGGAGTGCATGATGTGTTTCACGTTTCGCAGCTTAAGAAGTGCCATGCGGAGATGGCTGATATCCCACTTAGAGACACAGTACCCCTGGAAGCAATTCAGTTGGATAGCAATCTGACATATGAGGAGAAGCCTATTAAGATTCTCGAATTTTCGAGCAGAGTCACCCGCAGTAAGGTTATCAAGTTTTGCAAAGTTCAGAGGAGTCACCACACCGAGGAAGAATCCACCTGGGAACGAGAACATGATCTACGCAAGGAGCACCCACACCTGTTCTCTAGCCAAGCCGAATCTCGAGGGCGAGACTCATTCTAAGGGGGGGTAGGTTTGTAACATCCCAAATTTTCAATTTGGAATGTTATACATAGATCATACTGTATTTCATATTTCTTTGCATTTTGTTCGTGGTGATCCTCGAAAATTCTAAGCAACTCAAGGACCTACGGAGAGAGTTGGGAATTCTACCGTTTTTGTATTTGAGTTTACTCGAATACCGGTACGAGGATAGTGTTGGTTTTAATTATTTTTCCCTCCTAAAAATATTTCTAAATAAAATATATGAGCGGAGATAATATCACTTCTCCAAAATAACAGAAATATTGGAGGGAAAATATTAAAATCACTTTTGGTATTTATTCGGATTTATTTGCGATTTTATTTGCATTGGAAAAATACGCGTTTTTCAAAATTGCATTTAGGTCCGAGAAAATGTTCACTTTGTCCTAAATATTATTGGAGGACGGTGAAAATTTATTTCGGAATTTTTGAACTCGGTTTAGTATTTCTTTTATTAGTTTTCCTACGCCAGGACTCGTTTAAAAAAAAGAAAAAAAGAAAAAAAAGAAACCGATTCTGGGCCGTAAACGGCTAGGACTCTCCTAGCCGGGCCTTTATAAGAGCCAGCCGGAGCCCCGCAGCCCAGCCGCCCGCCCCTGCCAAACCCTAGCACTGCCGCCTCGGGAGCCGCGCCGCCGCCGCCCGCAAACCACTGCCGCCGCCGCACCGCAACGCCGCACCGCGCCGCCCCGCTCGCCGGAGTTCGCCGCCGCACCCCATCGCCGCACCGCCGGACCTACCGCCGCCGTTCGCCGGAGTTCGCCGCCGTCGAGGTAGCCGCCATCGATTTTTTTAGAACCGATCGGTTTTTTTCGAGTTAGGGCGGTTTTTTTAAGTTAGGGCGGTTTTTTTCCGGTTTAGTTATTTAGCGGACGTTCGTCCGTACGTTCATTTTAACGAACATTGTTTGCCCGTTAGCCGCAGATAGCGAACGTTCGTTCGTTAGCCTATTCGCCAGTTTTCTTTTTCGAGGTATTTATCCGTGATTATTTTCGATCGTGATTTCTGCCCTGATCTTGTTTTTCGTTTTTCTTTTCGCTCGAGAGTCGGAATCAGGTGATCCAAAATCTCAGATCTTCATCTCTATGCCCTCTTTCCGTTTAACCAACTTGAACAAAGTTTTGGATACTGTAAAATTTGACTTTAGATCAAACTAGTAAACGAATCTCGTTTCTTTCGCAGTTTGAGTTTCGTTGCTTCTTTCGATTTGATTCTTTTTGCAAACCAGAGTTCTTAGGTTGAAATTTCTGGTTAGATCTTATCTTTTGGAGTTTTTTTGTGCATCATTTCTTGCTTGCTTATGTATGCTATTGTTTGCTTGCGATAGAATACCCGGACTGTGAAGCGTGCTACTACGAGTCTCTAGGTTTTGCGAATCGTCAGCAAGGCAAGTAACACTTTGATCATACCCTTTTATTACCCAGTTTTTATGCATTAGCTCAAACCCTGACACATTGCATGAGTAGGATCTCTTAACTTGTGGGTATATGAAGTAGTTTGAGGTATAACCTATTACCTGCATTATTTTCAAACCCTTGGGAGTTACTTCTACGCTATGCTTAGGTTGCTATGCTATGCTCGTAGACGTGGTTTGGGTTTGAGTGAAATCCACGACAGATATGAGTTGTTAACTAAGGGTTCAACTTAACGTGGCTACTTGAATACACATCTGGGTGGATTGGTTGCAGGGCACCTGGGGTATCTAGTGTTGTCCTAGGTAATCCCGAGGTTCCTTGTGATTGTCCTATGGAATGCCACCCAGGCTCAAAGGGATCATAAAACTATTCATGCTAGAAACTTCCGTGTGCAGCCACAATGCCATTATGGGCTCTGGCATAGTTGAGTAAGTTGTGGGAAACCTTTCCATGATGGGCTAGCAGATGTAGAGGGATTGTAGGTGTACCGGCCTATCTATCGGTTAAGGGAACCTCTTCGGAAAGACTGTGTCTCGGTCATCCGTTTCTCAAACACCATGTAGTGCGAGAAATCAAATGGAGGCGATCGAGTCTTGTGGGAAAAGTGCACAAACCTCTCCAGAGTGTACAAACTAATCATGATTAGCCGTGTCCCCGGTTATGGACAAATCTTGAGTATCTGGTACTTGAATTATTGGTTGATCTCATCACTCTAAAGTTAATTTGTTGGGTTAATGATTACTTTAATTGGGATTGAGTTGGAGGTACCTTCTCAATGATGTTTCAACTACCATGATAGTTAAAATAAAATCTATTCCTTTGTTGTAGGAAAAAATTGGCTTTACACAAAAACTTTAACCTTAGAGCCTCCACCAGCCAAATATGCATGTAGTATAGCCTTTATTTCCATTACTTGCATCTTCTGTGTTATCTTGCCAGCATATTCCATGTGCTGACCTGATTCGGGCTGCAACATATTACGTTGCAGACTTTTCAGACGAGGAGTAAGACGTTCTAGGTCGTTTGTCATGCAGTCAGCTATGCCGTTGGAGTTGATGGACTCACTTATCTTCCAAGCCTTCCGTTGTTATTTTGTTAGATGGCCTTAAGCCATAGACTTTTGTAATAAGTTCTCTTTGGAGACATTCGATGTAATAAGTTTGTGATTGCCACTCTGTTATAAATCCTTCAAGTACTATGTGTGTCAGCATTACTGATCCAGGGATGACACTGAAACATAGAGACTTCGGTCCATTCGGATCGTGGTCGCTACACATTTAAACTTGCCTTGTTGTGTGGTCTTGTGTGCTTCATCCCTTGCCATGTTTTGCATCATGTAGCCTTGTCATGCATCATACTTGGTTGAGCATCATGTCATGTTCTTGTGTGGTGTGTTTACCATGTTGTTTTCTTCTTCTCGTTAGTTCCTGTTTCGTTGCGGTCGTGAGGATTCGTTCGACCACACTTGGTTCATCTTTGTGGCTTCTTGTTCGTCTTCTTCATGGACTCGATCTTCTTCCTTGTGGGATCTCAGGCAAGATGACCATCACCTTGGATCTCATTACTATCATTACAGTGGTAGGTGTCTCGATGATATCGCTATATGTCGCGCTACCTATCTATTTGTTGTCAGTCTCTCCTTGTTGCCATGAAACACCCTCTAACCTTTGACACCATCCCAGCAAACCGTTGTGTGGCTATGTTACCGTGCTCAGCCCCACTTATAGCGTTGTTAGTTGCAGGTGAAGATGAAGATTGCTCCATGTCAGATCTTGGATTTGGAATATCACAATATCTATTACTTAAATTAATGCACCTATATACTTGGCAATGGGTGGAAGGCTTGGCCTTTTGCTCAGTGTTTTGTTCCACTCATGCCGCCTTAAGAACCGCTAAAACGGCGTTATGTTCTTTGATTTTGCGTTCCTAAGGCGGTTGGGTATATGGGGACCCCTTGACAGTTCGCTTTGAATGAAACTCCTCCAGCAGGGCCCAACTTTGGTTTTAATTTGCAACATAATTAAAACTTAATTAATTAATTAAATTGCATAGGAAGTTAGCGCTACCTGAGGTTCTTCTACATATAGGGGGGCAGTGCTGATGGTGTTGGTCCCAAAATAGAGCACTGTGCGGGCCACCCAGTTACTGGGCTTCCGGTTCCTGTACACGTCGCTTATCCGGACGTGGCCTGAGACAAGATACGCGCGGCTACTATCAGGGTGTCGGCACGCCGGGAGGTCTTGCTGGACTTGTTTTACCATTGTCGAAATGTCTTGTGCACCGGGATTCCGAGTTTGATCGGGTTGTCCCTAAGATAAGGGGTTTTTACCTATGCTGATCATGAGAGCTTGTTATGGGCTAAGTTGGGACACCCCTGCAGGGTTATGATGTTTCTAAAGCCGTGCCCGCGGTTATGTGGCAGATTGGAATTTGTTAATGTCTGGTAGTAGAAAACTTGATAGAGGATCCGAAATAAAATACATAACCGTGTGAGTAACCGTGATCGTCTCTTTTCATTTTGAGAAGAGAACACGGTGGGTTATGTTTGACTCGTAGGTAGTTCAGGATCTCTTAGCGATCGTTACTAGTTTGCGACCGTTTGCGTAGATGCTCATCTTATTCTTGTACTCGTAAGTTAGCCACCATACATATGCTTAGCCGCCGCTGCATCCTCAGCACTTAACCTCTTCCTACCCATTAAGATTTGCAAGTCTTGATACCCATGGTTATGGGATTGCTGAGTCCTCGTGGCTCACATGTACTACAACAACAGTTGCAAGTGCAGGTTTCCGATGACTTAACGTGAGAGCAATGTTTACTTGGGTTGGAGTTCTTTCTTCTTCTTCTTCATCAGTCTTGGGATAGGTTCCTGGTCGACAGCCTGGGATAGAAGGATGGATGTCATTGTGTTTCTTATGTTTTCATCCGTAGTCGGATGTTTTGTGCATGAATTGTTGTATTCATGTGACTATTGTATGTTTTGTACGTATCCCCATCTATTTATGTAATGGTATGATGTAATGATATCTATCTTGCTAAGCGCCCGAAATGCGGTTGTGCCCCAATCAGGAAGTCATCACGTGATTGGGATAGAGTCGCATCTTGGCTGTGACAGCTACCCCATTACACAACTGCACCAACACCAAGTTTCACATGCAAAATTTATAACCTTTCGAAATTAGCATCATAGATGGTACATAGACAGATGTATCTCATCTGCAAAACTGCTGAGGCAGAAGGCGAATATCGAGCCTTCATTGATGTTGAAGGTCTTTGCAACTTTAGGCCATTGCATGTGGATGATTGACCGTCCATCCTTCGTCCTTTTCAGGAACACTTCAATATTGAACCGTGGGTGTTGTATGAAAACCTTCCTCGCCTCCTGACCATACAGGTGGTTTGAGAGGTAATCATCAGTGAACCGCTTTGGAAAGGCCTGGAAACAAGGACGTGCATAAATATCTTCTCTATATTGGAAATGGGGCAAAGGAATAAAAAAGGAAAGATATAATAGTTAGTACCATCCTTTAGTGAAATGATGTCTTCTTCATTGTGCAGACAAAGATCTTGTTGTTTTTTGTCGCTAATTTCTTTACCCTAACATTCTTTCTTATTTTCTTGACTTGACTGATATTAATGGACAACTCATTTCCCCATATGCAAAAAGGGTCAAATAGTGGGTCAAAACCTATGACAACAGAACCTACATGTGCAAGGCCAAGTTGTTCAAAACCTAAATATTAGAATGGTTCCTGCAATTGCACAATAATGTGCTACTAGACAAAGGACCATGCATGTGCAAACCTCGATTGTAAACCTCAGTGCTTCCCATTGTTTCCCTGCACCACATAAAGGTAGTTAGTGACCAGGTTAAGTGAGGATTTTCATGCTATTTGTAAAATATGTTGATGAAAAATAAGCACATTGCAAATTCATCAAATTAATTGAAGCCACATAAAATACCCATTTATCCAAACCAAGCACGATTAAGAACTTGGAAATATAGCAATTGTATATGTTTCTCATGTATTAAGTGCAGCCAAATTCGATTATTCCTCACATGCAGAACAATACAAAATTCTACCCACGACCATTGGACATCGCATTGCATAATTGAACCAAGAAGTTAACTAAACACCACAACAAATGAACCAAACATTAACTAAGCACCACATTGCACAATATAACATACTCCTAATAGAAGATCAGACAGTTAACCAACGCAAGCAAGCTTAACGACTTGGAAATATAGTAATTGTATTTGTTTCTCAGGTATTTAGTACAACCAAATTAGATTTATTCCTCACATGATATACAATAACAGAATGCACCCACAACAATTGAACATCGCATTGCAGAATTGAACCAAACAGTTAACTAGACACCACAACAAATGAACCAAACATTAATTGAGCACCACATTGCACAATGTATAACATACTAGAAGATCAGACAGTTAACCAAACCAAGCAGACTTGACAACTTGGAAATATAGCAATTGTATTTGTTTCTCATGTATTTTTAAAGAAAAAATCGATTTATTTCGCACATAGAAGACAATATAAAATTGCATCCTGAAGAATTGAACCAAACAGTTAACTGAACATGACAACTAATTAACCAAATAGTTAATAAGTGAGCACCACATTGCATGACATATAGAACATATACACTAGAGGAACAGATTGCATGATAAAATTAGATAGCACAATTCACTGGAATTTGCTAAGGAAAGGCAGTAGCTAGCAAAATGAACATAGGTCCTCATAGTAAGCTAATAAGACAAGCTAATCCTCATTGTCGAAGATATCGATAACGATTGGCTCCTTGTACATGGAAGAGGCTGAGGCCTCTGCATCGTGGGTGCGCTCGTCGTAGTGGTGAGTTGCCTGAGCCACTCTAGGCACCAATCTACTGGCTATCGAGTCGAGGTAACCATGTGCACGCTAAGAAAACACCTCGTAGTCTTTGTCGAAGGCACCGAGGGCGGCCTCGAGAAAACGCCATGAATTGTCATTTAAAGCAGCCAACCGTGTCGCGGCGTCGGCGCGTGAGGCGTCGACGGTGGCCACTACAGCAAGGTGCTGCTCCAAGATCTGGGGGTCGGCATGAATGGCGGCCATCGCGACCTCATCTGCGTGTGCGGCCGCGATTTGCTTCTCCACTGCCAAATGCTCCTTGAGCTCCTGGCTATACTATGTGCACCATGGATTAGGGCGGCGCTTATTTGGTGGAGGGGTTGGTGATTTGGGTGGAAGGTGTCGCGCCGGTGGTCGGGGCATGTGGGATGTGGAAGGAGGAGGATGATGGGGGTCGGGCATGGATTACCTGCCTGGATAGACGAGGCCGAGCAGCGTGAAGGAGGGTCGTCAGCGAGGAGGTGGCGCTGCAAGCAAGGAGTGAAGGTTTCAACTTGTAAAGGAAATGTGGCTTTTGGAAAGGGGAAGGGGTGGGGAGGTAGATATCTCCGTAAAAACCGAAATTTTTCAACCGGTTCATCGAAAAAACTAGCGCGCAAAGTGTCATCAGACACGTTCCCTTATTCAACACTATGTAAGATATGTGAACATCACAAACGATTCAGATAGCTTAACCCGTGTGTGATGAGTTTGAACGTTAAAATTTTTGGTTCGAATTTCCCTAGTTGCAGTGGTCATCCACGTCATTGCATAATTTGCGTACACAAAGGAGACTAGAGCACACCCACACTTCTTAATCTAGCAATTTCAGCAATTAAACAGAGGTAGCTGACCTAAACATTACTCTAACAAATTAAAGACCGACGCTCTTAAAAAAACAAAGAGTACTACTATGGCTGGTGCTCGTCGATCTCCGCCGCCTCCTCCATGTCTAGCTCACGCCCGACGATCGCCTGGGGAAGGGGCTCCATGGCATCCATCGCACCATACTCGACAAGCCTCTCGCCATATGCATCCGGCATATCTTTGGAATAGGCTGGCACGAGCTTGGCGTGGGCGGCCGCGATCTTGCTTTGGGTGGGCTCCGTTGTGGTAAGGTATGCCGCGCAGGAACGGATGGCTGCTCGAACGCTCTCGATGATTACCAAGTGTTCGGCCATGGGTTGCCTACCATTGTCGGAGAAGCTTCATTCAATTTGTGTGGTGACCGCCATGAGATGGGCGTGGGTGGCCTCGACATGGTCTTGGGTGGCCTCCAATAGGGCTAAGGCCACCGTTGTGAAATGGACAGCTGTTGTGCCGCTCTCACCAGTTGATATCCCCGAGGTAGATATTGCTGTCGCCACCTGAGAAGCAACAACGGCTGTTTGGGCTGCCTTGGCCGCCCGATCGCATATTGTGGCCGTGCTCACGAAGCTTGTTAGCACGCGCCTGGCAGTTGCGGCCGTGCTCTCGCCGGAGTGGGCCGTCGAAGTTGCCCTCACGAAGCGGGTCCAGATCCACATCTTTCATCGACGACAATTGAATAGTGAAATCATATTTGGGGAGCGAGCTAGTGTGCTTGACATGCCAGCTGTGGACTACAGTCGACACACCGTCTCGCGTAAGTCGTATGCATACTATACACCGAGGGTGCTCCAGTATATTTTGTACTGCTTCACACGGTTGGTGATAATAAACTGTGTGCGATCTACTTCATATTTTGTCTAGATTTAATTTACATAATGGGGTCACAACTGCAAAGGATGGTGTTTGAATTGCTAGAAATTTTATCTGCAGTGAACATACAACTATAGGTGTGTCGTCAAAAAACTGGAATTATTCAGGGTTCCTTTGGACATTTTTATACATTAACTTAGTTTTCTAGGCATTTCAGGTGCACAATTCAACATTAAACTACATGCACATGCTTTGGTGCACCAAAATGGGTTGTAAAATGATATGTGTGTCCAGAGGTTGATGCTTATGTCCCATTCAAGAAATGGGGATGAATTTCAAACACCACGGCATCGTGGCTCTCCGGCAAACGTTGAGGTACTTGCTTTAATTCTAGTAAATACAAAACTCTCCGAAATTCATGAACCTTGGCATGCTATCATGGAACGGCATCAACATATTGGGGTCAAAAAATATTGTCCCATTTGGGGCAAGTTATGGTATAAGCTTCTCACAAACCAGAGCTTCTCTCACAACAAGGCTGGTGGTTTCAGTAGGGAACGTGCCACCTTGGGGAGGAAACGATATCTGTTGCCTCTTCTTACATTCAATTTTTTTCTTGTGTCAACATAGAACAGCAGGAGTGTTGTGCATTTTTGGGATTTTTCGGGGTTCCCTTGGATATTTTTATACATTAACTGAGGTTTCTATGTATGCATGTGCATAATTCAAAATTTAACTACATGCACATGCTCCAGTGCATATAAACGGGTCGAAAAATCAAATGTGTGTCCTTGGTTGCAACCTTAGGTCACATGCAAGAAATGGGAATGAATGTCAAACACCTTTGCTACCGTCGCTCGGCCGCTAACATTGAGATACATGGTTTTAAAATTCTAGTAAATCAAAAAATCATCTGGAATTCATGAAACTTGACATGCTATCATGGAATGGCATCAAACATGCAGTCGTAAAAATATTGTCCTATTTGGGGCAGGTTGGGCTATAAGCTTCTCACAAACCAGAGCTTCTCGCAACATGCCTCATGGTTACGGTAGGGAACGTTTCACCATTCTAGACGAAACGATATCTGTTGCCTCTTCTTGATTTCAATTTTTTCTCTAGTGTCAACATTGGACAACAGGAGTGTTGTGTTAAATTTTGGAATTTTCGAGGTTCATTTGGACATTTTTAAACATTAATTGAGTTTTCAATGCATTTATGTGCATAATTCAAAGTTGAACTATAGGCACATGCTCTAATGCATATAAATTGGTTGAAAATTCAAATATGTGTCCTTGGTTGCATCCTTAGGTCCCATGCAACAAATGGCAATGAATATCAAACACCCTGCCACTGTCACTCGGCCGCAAACATTGAGATACCTGGTTTCTAAACTCTACTAAATCCAAAACTTGTCTAAAATTCATGAAACTTTGCATACTATCATGGAGCAGCATCAACTTGTCGTGGTAATTGTTTTGTCCCATTTGGGGCAGGTTTGGGTATAATCTTCTCACAAACCAAAGCTTCTCATAACAAGCATGATGATTTTGGTAGGGAAGGTTTCACCTTTCTGGACGAAACGATATCCGTTGCCTCTTCTTGATTTCAATTTTTTCTCTAGTGTCAACATAGAACAACAGGAGTGTTGTGTTAAATTTTGGAATTTTTCGGGGTTTGTTTGGACATTTTTATGCATTAATTAAGTTTTCAATGCATTTATGTGCATAATTCAAATTTGAACTACATGCACATGCTTTAATGCATATAAATTGGTTGAAAATTCAAATATGTGTCCTTTGTTGCATGATTAGATCCCATGCAAGAAATGGGAATGAATATCAAACACCCTGCCAACGTCACTTTGCTGCAAACATTGAGATACCTGATTTCTAAATTCTAGTAAATCCAGAACTCGTCTGAAATTTATGAAACTTGGCATGCTATCATGGAGCGGCATCAACATGTCATGGTAATTTTGTTGTCCCATTTGGGGCAGGTTTGGTTATAAGCTTCTCACAAACCAGAGCTTCTCATAACAAACCTGATGATTTCGGTAGGGAACGTTTCACCTTCTTGGACGAAACAATATCCATTGCCTCTTCTTGATTTCATTTTTTTCTCTAGTGTCAACATAAAACAATAGGAGTGTTGTGTTAAATTTTGGAATTTTCGGGATTCGTTTGGACATTTTTATACATTAATTGAGATTTCAATGCATTTATGTGCATAATTCAAATTTGAACTACAGGCACATGCTCTAATGCGTATAAATTGGTTGAAATTTCAAATATATGTACTTGGTTTCATGCTTAGGTCCCATGCAAGAAATGAGAATGAATGTCAAACACGCTTTCACCGTCACTCGGCCGGAAACATTGAGATGCATGGTTTCTAAATTCTAGTAAATCCAAAACTCATCTGAAATTCATGAAACTTGGCATGCTATCATGGAGCGGCATCAACATGCGGTGGTAATTTTTTATCCATTTGGGGCAGGTTTGGTTATAAGCTTCTCACAAACCAGAGCTTCTCACAACAAGCCTGATGGTTTCGGTAGGGAACGTGCCATCTTTGGGGACGAAACAATATCCATTTCCTCTTATTGGTTTCAATTTTTTTCTAGTGTCAACATAGAACAACAGGAGTGTTGTGTTAAATTTTGGTTTTTTGGGGGTTCGTTTGGACATTTTTATACATTAACTAGGTTTCTAGGCATTTTATGTGCATAATTCAAATTTGAACTACATGCACATGCTCCAGTGCATATAAATTGGTTTAAAAATCAAATATGTGTCCTTGGGTGCATGCTTAGGTCCCATGCGAGAAATGGGAATGAATTTCAAACACTAGGGCACTGTCGATTGCCGTCAAAACATTGAGATACTTTGTTTTAAAATTCTAGTAAATGCAAAATTCGTCTGAAATTCATTAACTTGGCATGCTGCCATGGAATGGCACCGACATGTTGTGGTATTTTTCGTGTACATTTTGAGAGAAGGCGCACTTGTATAACAACCAACAAAGGCATTTTGAAACAAATAGATACCACTCTAACAACGCAAATGTTTTAGATAGAACAGCAGTATGTAAACCGACAGCTTCCCAATAAGCCAAGGGAAAATGTGTTGAGCAGGATTTGTGCAGCTCTTCATCGCAAACATTTTAGATAGAACACCTGCATGCCAAGTAAGAACTATGGTCTCCCACAGCAAGCCAAGGGAAAATTCGCCGCGCGGGATTTGTGCATATCTTCAACCCAAATGGTTCAGATTGAATAAGGTATGGAAAGGGAGACTTCGACGCTAAGCCAAGAGAAATTTGGCAAGCAGGATTTTTACCTCCCTAAAATGCAAACAATTTTTTCAGATGACCCGTGTGCAACCACGTACATACAATTTGGTAGGATTTGCATCTGTCATATTTGTCAAACTGGAAAGATTGAGATTTGTTGATCTAGTAACATTGCCATTTGTCAATCCTTGTAACACTACAATTTGTTGAAATATGCAGCTAAAAGTCACTACCACTGTCTAATGTTTGCAACTAAAATTCAGTAATTCACCATAGATTTCATTCATAGATTAAACATTCATTCTTAATTTATACAAATAGTTCAACTCGAAAGCTGAACCGACCAAACTTTTCCCCAATTGTTGCCAACCACGTACTGAAATAACTAGTTCAACTATATATACTAGCTAATTTTAAGTACGTGGTACAGTTCCACCACATCTATAGTCAGATGAACTGAACAAAATAGCCCCAAATACTACACTACTACTACTACTACTACTACTACTACTACTACTACTACTACTACTACTACTACTACTACTACTACTACTACTACTACTATGGAGGAGCTTTGTACTACTTCCGACGGCCTCTCCTCTGCCGAGCGCACTCACTAAGAGGAAGAGGAGGAGGAGCCTACCGACGAGCTGGACAACTGCAATACGGTGCCTGTCTCTGTTGCACCTTTAGCGACGCTCAGCTCGAACGCCCTCTGTCGCTTCAGACGACCCCTCTCGAAGCGGTCGGACTGCTCGTAGATCTCCTGATTCCTCGCCTCTGTGTCGGCATGTGTTGCGGCCACAACGGTGGTAAGGCTCTTTGCGTGCTCGACGAGGTGCTCCACCTCCTCCCGCGGGAACTCAATGTAGCGCGCAAGGTCGCTGACGCACGTGCGGGCCTCCACCTCTGCCTCCCTCCTTTGGGTGGCGGTGGCGGAGCGGGTGATGATCCCGGCGATCGACGGTGGTCTGGCGGCCACGGCGGTCGACAATGGGGTGGCGGCCACGACCAGCACCTCCCGCCTTTGGGCCATGGTGGCGGAGAGGGTGATCGCCACGGTAGCCGGCAGTGGTGTGGCGGCCACGACGACCACCTCCCGCCTTCGGGCCGCGACGGCATAGCAGGCGATGGCCCTGGCTTTTGACGATGGTGTGAAGGGAACGGCGGCCGGCAACAGCTGCCGACAGACAGCGGTGACAAAGCGTGTTGTGGGTGTTCCGCGCACACCCAACAGGGACACCACGCGCACTACACAACGCTAGGGACCGCGCCGCCGCGGTGCAGCCTCCCATCTGGGCTGTCCTCTGATGACGGCAGAGTGGCTGAGCGACGACGACAGACCGGTGCCATTGGCGATTGTGGGAGAACCAGACGAGATAAGCTACAAGGAGGGAGGGGAAAAACAACACAGGACTCGCCGACCATGAGGGTTTATATAGTAGGCTGGTAAGCATTGGGATTCTGGGGGATCTCACCGAGTCGGGGGGAAGCTTGCGCCGGAACCTGCGCGGTTGTGCGGGAACGGGCACACCACCGTTTGGCCAACAGAATGCTCCCGCGTGCTGCTCAAGCTTGCGCTCGAAACCGTCTACGACTGCGGGGTGACAAGACGTGCGAGAGGAGGACAAAAGGACACGTACACATACGGTTAATAAAAAAACGTTTGCGATTTAATTACCTACTATACCCCCGTCCTGGTTTATAGGTAGGATTTAACTTGCATGTCACCAAAGATTATATCGTTGGATTCATATTAGAACATAGTTTCCAGTTTTATAATTTTTGTAACATGCATTAACATTTTGTTGGTTCAATTTAAGATTTTATACCATCAAGCGTTTGCCCACAACACACACGACTTATTACATCACAAATAGCTCGAACGAATCAACTGTATGCCACGTATCGCACACACATCTCTAATCTAATTCGTGATTGATGTTTCCGACATCGCTCGCATAGCTTGTCTTATTTGGCACGTATCACTGTGTCGGCCTCTGCTTGCGTCCCTCGGTAAGCTCTGCTCGCCGTTAGGCGCTACAGCGTGCTATGCTCGCCGTTAGGTGCCACATCGCGCTCTGCTCGCGTCCGTCGGCGTGCTCGGCTTGTGGACAGCTTTTCCTTGCGTGTTCAACTACTATATGCATATATATGGTTGCTCGCCATTGAGGTGACCGCGGAGTGCTCCGCTCGCGTCCCCCCCCCCCCCCCCCCCCC
>LR738710.1:438019912-438049617 GCA_902687465.1 Secale cereale | reverse complement strand
CCCGCACGCGCTCTGCCAGCGCTTGGGCTTGCGGACGATAATGTCAGGGGCCCTATATGCATGCGGTTGCGCCGTGCGCGTTGCCACGTGATGCAATTATGTGTTGCATGATGGAGTTACGCGCTGCAAATTAGAACAGCCATCAGGGCGTGCCGATATTCCAGGCCGTCCGGCTTCCCCTTTAATTCCCGCAACCATTATAACCTTAGTCTCTTCAACCATTTGATCGTGCCCCACAACACAGCTAGCACACCCACAACGACACATAGAGAGGGGATGTCTAGTGGCGCTCCAATTGAGTTCGGCGAGTATAAATTGGAGACCCACGCGAGGGAGGCGGATCTCTCAGTGGTGTACACCATCGACTTGGTCATGGTGGACAACGACATCAACACCGTTGGGCAGTTGCTTGCTCAAGACAAGTACAAGGTGGCCGGCAGCAACCTCCAGTACACCGACGACCGTCCCAACATAGATCAGAAGATTGTCGTCGCCCAGTTGTGCGTGCTCCATCATGTCCTTATCTACCACTACTGCATGGCCACAGAGCCTTTCGACCGTTCCACCAGGTTTGTCAATAGCACCGACTATGAGTTCCCTACGGTGGAAACCACCGACGACGTAAAAGCGCCCAGGGTTATGGGCTTGGCCTGCAAGAACCTTGTTGAAATCCGTGAGCACTACAGGGTCTAGGGTAGCACAAAAAATGACTCCCTGGTTGAACTCGCCTCGGCCATCATCGACCCATACTATGAAAATATGAAGCAGGATGCCAACAGAACACGTCCCATATCCTAGCACGGGGCTTGGATGCGGCAACTGGATAAACCTCACCTCGGGTTCGCGGCCAAGAGCGTGTACACATGCTGCGAGATGTACAGGCAGATCATTGACATGAGGAAGTGTCTCGTTACCCAAATCGACGAGGCCGGATTGAGCCACAAGCAGAGCAAGCGTCACAAGAAGTAGATGATGATCAGATGATCGTTATCCGAGTTAATCATGCATGTAATATATAGTTTACTTTGGTGTGTGGAAATGTCATGTGTGTAGTAGTCACCTATGTAATTATGCATGTAATAGTTTACTTTGGTGTGTGCAAATGACATGCTTGTAGTAGCCACCTATGTAAGTGGATGTTTAATTTAGTTATGCAACCATGTCCTTATAAGTTGTGTATGCAATCCAATCACACAACACACACGTCTTATTACCAGCAATCGTCCGTGTTATTATCAGTCTTCGCACACATTTCTGATTACAGACCTGTTTGCCACGTATCACGCACATCTTGTTATATTGAACCATTTTTGTTCTCTTGTCACAAATCCAAGTGAACCGCATGTCGTATATCGCAAACACCTTGATCTGGCTGACCGTTTCTTTTGTGTTTCCTAATCACAAATAGTTCATCCGAGTAAATCGTATGCTATATATCGCACACACCTTCATCTGGCTGCCCGTTTCTTTTGTTCATCCTCATCGCAGACAGTTAATTGAACTGAACCATATGCCCTGCATCGCACACGCAACTAAAACCTGAACCGTTTTTGATGCTTCCGTCATCGCAAACGTTTTGCACCTTTTTTGAAGTGTTTTTACAGCACCTTTTGCGATTATTGCATCACACACAGTTTTGTCGAAGGGTCTCTGACCATAGTGTCGCGTTAGCAACATCCTACAGTAGTGCCTTGACCGCCGTTGGGGTGTCCGAAAATCAGGACAGGACCAAGGGGTGAGGGGCTACATCATTAATTAGGCCCATGAGTCGCGGTGCTCAGGAGTCCACCTTGACGAACAGGCAGCCGGAGTCCTTTGAGTTTTGGTCATCACAAGGGCGTTGGTACTCTGTGTCGGCAGGGCCTGGTGCTGCACATACCTCGACAATCATTGGGGCATCCGGAAACGAGGACATGACCATTGGGCGAGGGGCTACGTGACTAGTTAGGCCCCTGAGACGCGATGCTTAGGGGTCCCCCTTAACATACGAGCCACCCTCATGACCTCTATACCTTTTCTAGTCAACCCTTTCGTGGGAGGGGCACACGTAGACCAGGTACAAGGACCTGGTGAGGTGGCGTGCGCCAGGCCGTGCGTGAGGCCGTGCTTGAGAGCAGCCCCCGTGTCCAGCCCCCTCACGCGCTCATCACAGGGAAGGGTTGAGCGGTTGGCCGAGAGGCCATCCTGAGGTTAGTGCAGCCCGGAGGTGCCCTCAGTTGTTTATCCACCAGCGTGGAGCATGGGGCTACCACTTGGAGTGGGCATAGTTGCTTCTCGACCGCGTCGTCCGCCAACACGGAGCATGGCGCTTCCACTTGTGCGTGGGTGGGAGGTCCCTTCGGGGGAGTACTCCGGGCTATGTACAACCCCACATGAGGAGGTGTATATGGGCACTCGTGAGCCAGCACGGGACTCATGAGGCCCTACCTCAAAGGAGGGTTGCGCCTGGTCTTCTAGCGCTAGGCGCGCTTTGTAAAAACCTATGTGACTATGGTGACCTGCACCGAAACAACCTCCGGAGGTCGTTGCATGAGAAGGCCGAGCACCAAGGACCCTAGGAGGTGACGTGGACAGGGTCGGTCCACCTGACAGAGCTCAGTCGTTTGGGTTTATCAACATTGCAGGGACGGACCCAAGCATATGTGTCGTGCCCAGTCTTCTAAATGCAACAAACCATGGGAGAAGTCCTCAGGCGCGCGGTTCTCATGGCGGTGTCCCACATCGCAGATGAAAGAAAGCGACCATGCACCCTGACTCGTTATAGTCAGGGTGTGGTGATACTCACAGTAGCGATGCACCAAACATGCAAGTTTAAATGCTCAAACAAATTCATCGAAGGCAAAGCTAGTTCTAGTACATGCGCAAATGATACGGCCGGAGGTATGTGCCCTGAAGACCTGAGGGTAATCCAGCCTAACGGGTGCCCTTATCTTGAACAAACCAAACGTCACCTGGGAATGATGCTGCTAAAGCATCGAGGTAGCAGAAGAGTCGTGCCGCAGATGTCGGTCCTCACGAGCTGGGTGGCTCCTGAGGCCCCAGGAGCTCGCGAGACCCGAAGGGCTCGCGAAGGTCCAGGTCCTCCTAAGCCGTAATCGCCATATGCCTTGATTCCTGAGTAGCCATGTCATGATGCATGCTCCGCTCAAACGTGGCTCCCGCGTTCAGTATGCCGAAGGGCATGCGAACGTGGTCGCATGGGCGGCATCCACACCGGCCGACATTCAAGGGCCATAATTGGTCCTGCGAGGCGGTCCTGTTGAGGCGCGGAATGTTGACGCAGACATGCAGCTTGCCATTCGGGTCAGGAGGGGCAGCCATGTCGACAGGCCACGCGGGACGACGCTCGCCGCGCATGGCCCACGCCTCTTGAAGCTCCTTGATCGCCTTGGTGATGACCTCTTGTGCTCATGGTGGCTGACACTGTGCTCCTTGCTCGCAAGGACGTGCACCAAAGCACGCCTCCAAGTGGTGCCCGAGCACCTTCCTCGATGTGCCAGTCAGTTCAGAGGCCCTCCAGATGGAAGCCCCTTGTCCTTTCCGGAGGGAGGCATCGGGTACCCCTTCCTATGTGCAAGGGAGGGATGCCCCAACGACGGGCGGGTGGCCACGGGTGTCACCCGAAGTCATCCCAGCCTCCCAACGGCCTTCGAGGAGGAGCTTCTTCTTCTTCAAGGGAGTGGCCTCTGGAGGAATGGCACCATCTCCATCTTCAGGGCTGTCAGCTGCCACGCGCGCGGTAGGCGTGCTCGAGGGCATAGATCGCATCTTCTTTGTTGTAGGCGATTGTGATGATGCCACAATAGCCTGGCATCTTGAGGACGTTGCAGCCATGGTGAACCGCTGCCATGAACTTGGCGAGGGCGGGGTAACCCAGGATGGCGTTGGACGGGAGGCCGATGTATGCGATATCAAAGTCGATGAGCTGGGTGTGGTAGTTGTCGCGGGTGCCGAAGGTCAGCGGAGGCGCATTTTCCCCAGAGGAATGGTGGAGCCATCCATCACTCTAGAGAAGGGCTTGGTCGGTAGGAGCTGCTCATAGGGCACCTGGAGCCTCTCAAAGGTCTCGAATGAAAGCACATTGAGCCCCGCACCGCCGTTGATGAGGGTCTTGGTAACGGAAATGTTGTTCATGGTTTGCGTGTAGAGCATGGGGAGCACTCCAGCAGTGGTCGCGCACTTGATATGATCCTTAGAGTCAAAGGGGATGGCCCACTGGGACCACTTGAGGGGGCATGCATCTTCAAGCCTCGGGAGGGTCGCATTGATCTCACGGGAGAACTGCTTGAAGACGAGGTTTGAGGCAGGCGTGTGGGCTTCACCAAGGATGCATGCGACCGCGCGAGGCTCCTCGAAGCCCCCAACCTCCTCATCCTGATAGTTGTCTTTGTTCCTTCTTGGTGGTGGCGGCAGTGGAGGGAGACCGCCGCGACCTAGAGAACGGTCCTCATGAGCCCGATCACGCCAGGGGCCCTCACGTGGCCCATCACACCAGCGATCCTCGCGAGGCTGGTTACGCCAGCCCTGGCATGGATTGTGGTTGTCCCAGCGTCCCTCGCCGCTGCGTCCCCTGGTCACTGCGCTTGAGACGACGACCCAGGCGCTTGTCATGTATCGCCCTGCGCTCTTTGCAGTCCTTGGTGTTATGGGTGTGGTGGTCATGGAAGATGAAGTAAGGGCAGCAGTACTTGACTAGCTTGACGTGGTCTCAGCCACGCTTCTACTTGGGCTCTGCCGCCAGCACGGCGTGGCCCTTGCGCTTTACTTCCTTAGCCTCGGCCTTCTTGACTTCGGGGTCATTCTCGAGGTGCTTGAGGAGGGGAGATGCCCCTCTTCAGCCCTGTCACACTTGTCCGACAGGTTGAATAGCTCTCGAGCCGTGCATAGCTCGTCATGGATGGCGAGCTCCTCGGTCATCTTGACGTCAGTGATGCCTTCTGTGAACGCATAGGTGATGGCTTCGTTGGACGCCTTTGGGACCTTGAGACAAAGTTGAAATGATGCATGTACTTCCAGAGGGTCTCGCCAGGCTGCTGCTTCACGCGTCGCGGGTTGTTGACGGTGAGGGCGCGGTCACGAGTCCCTTGGAAGTTGGCGATGAAGCGCTCGCGGAACTCGTCCCACGTGGTGATGGACCGTTCGTGGAGGCTCATGAGCCAGGAACGTGCGCCCTCCTTGAGCGCCATGGGGAACCAGTTTGCCATGACTTTCTCGTTGCCGTTCGCCGCCTCGATGCTCAGTGCGTAGAGCTGGAGAAACTCCATTGGATCATGGGTGCCATCATAGAGCGCTGGCAGGTCGGGCTTGTACTTGATTGGCCAGACGACGCGGCGTAGCTTCTGGGAGAAGGCGCGGCATCCCACCACGCTCACTAGCACAGCTTGCTCGGTAATGGGGTTTACTATCACCACCCGGTCATGGCGCGGCTGTGCGAGGAGCACGTGTCCGTTGCACTGCGGCCGCTGGACGACCTGACAGCTGACCTCGTCGCATGCATGCACTAGGGCCTCGTCCTGCAAATCACGCCTGGGGCTGCCCTCGACATCGCGCCGGAGCAGGGGCGGGGGCACGCCATGTGCCACCTCTCTTGCGCATGACGGGGAGGACAAAGCAAAACGGAGTGCGCCAGAGCCTCGCCCGCGGCGCTGGCGAGCTCGGTGATGCAGCCTAGCCAGTTGTCGTAGGCATCTTCGGCGAGACGATAGCGCGGAAGCTCCCGCACCATGAGGAGCACAGCCTACGCGCTTGCCGGCCCGCAACGAACCTGAGAAGACGAGGCCACGACGACGGTGAAGCAAGGTGTGGCAGTGAGGTCGTCGCCCAACATGGAAGGAGGGGGCAAAGAGCACTGTTGCTCTAGGACGACTAGTTCGGTGGCGGTGTTGACCGCCGGCGAAGCGGAGTGATGCCTGGCTCAGCGACCCACCGGGGCTATTTGAGCAACATGGGTGGCCCTGCGCTCGATGCGTCTCGGCAAGCCTCAGCCATGAGCACAGTAGAACACGGATGGTAGGTGGTTGATGAAGAACGGAGCTTCGACACACCCTTACCTGGCGCGCCAAATGTCGGATTCAAGGGCTCCGCAAACCCAAAGTGGTTCAAACTCTGGGGCGTGAACGAAAGATTCCGCTTCACCGACAAACTCTGGGTTCAAACTCTGGGTTGAGGGAGTCCTATATTCAGGGGTCCTCGGGCGTCCGGGTCGATGAAGCTGGGCCGTGTTGATGGGCGACGAAAGTACAAGCGAAAGACTCTCCCCCGTATTCGGTCAGGACTCCTATGTGCGTAGAAAGGCAAGCGTAGTGTTCGGATGTATCTATTACTTCCTCCCCAAGTCACCTTTGTAACCCTAGCCCCCCTCTGGCGTGTATATAAGCCGGAGGGTTTAGTTTGTAGAGGCTGACATCAGAATCATAACATCCTCAAAGGCTACGCTCTAGGGTTTAGCCATTACGATCTCGTGGTAGATCAACTCTTGTAATCATATTCATCAAGATCAATCTAGCATGAAGTAGGGTATTACCTCAATCGAGAGGGCCTGAACCAGGGTAAACATCGTCTCCCCTGTCACATGTTACCCGAGATTTACCGGTTTTGACACCGACAATGGTGCTTTCATTGAGAGCTCCAATGTGCGCTCGCGATGCACGATCGATGGCTCGTCTCGTAATTAACGATGAGATCACCCTCGAAAACAACTTGGCAATTCGCCAGGTTGTCCAGCTCGGCGGGTTCACTGTATGCGCCCGCACGGCCTCCGAGCCGGCCACACTCCCTGCGGTCATCAAGCATCTCCCTTATGTTAACTCCGGCCACTCAGATGTCGCGACCTCAGTAGACCTCTCGCCCTTAAACGAGCTGCTAGATCATATCGCCGCCATGGGGCTTTCATCGCCAGGAGATCAAATTGGACCTAAATACGGTCAGGATGAGATTGATCCCACCCTGATCACTCATCTAGTGGTGGCTGTCGAGGATGGAGCCGAAGGTACTCCCCCTCTTGAGACGGAGACCGTCACGGTTCGGATCTCCGAACCCATCGAGCCGAACACGCCCCTGTCGAGTGGCACTTTGTGTTTTTTGAGCTCCGGGATTGACGCCGGGCCCACGGAACGATCAGATCCTGCTGAGCCCAGATCATCCACACTAGAGGTTGTCAAAACCCCGAATACCACGTTGGGTCGAGACTTAAAATTACCAATACCCACCCACCCTGGGAAAAACTCTCCAAGTAAATCCGGATTCCCGGACATAAATGATCTCGCGAACATACAGGAACAACCCGAGAAGACGGTCAACCACTTCTGGGCCAGATTCCTGCTTGTCAAGAACAAGATTAAGGACTGCTGCGACGATGATGCGGTCTCCCTATTTTACCGCAACTGTCTGGACGAGTGAGTCTTGAACGCCCTCAACCGACATCATGTTCTGAGTTTCACAGAACTGTCGCATTTAGTACGAAAGTACTTCACAATGGAAAACACTTGGAAAGCCCAGAATACACCTCTCGAACAGTCTGTATTCGGGCAACACACTGTTAAGGCTAAACCGACATACCCTAGCAGGTCATTTGATAATATGCCTATTGGCAAGAAGGACAAACCTTTTACAGGGCGCAGGTCCATACTGGACGAACTGCTTGATAAACCTTGCCAAATACATGCAGCCCCAGACAATATCCCAAGCCACTGCCTTAGGGCATGTTGGGTACTCCGGCAGGTAGCAAAGAGCGGTGCGGCAATCCTTGCCACCGCGGTATCAGGGGAGAAAGACGTCGGTGTTTTCACTGTCTTCGAGACATTCTCCTCAAATAATCGCCGCAAGAGAGCGAATCGTGAACTTGCCGAGGTCTACCAAATTAGCTCTGCAAGCCCATGGAGCGACACGGCAATTAGTTTTTCTGCTAAAGATGCACCTCGAGTTCGGCCGATCCGAGAAACATCAGCTCTTGTACTAGATCCAATAGTAGATGGCTTTCACCGCACTAAAGTACTTACATACGGAGGAAGCGGACTGAACCTCATATACGAGGAAATGCTTGCAAAAATGCAGTTTGAAAAATCCCGCATTGAGCAAACTAACACAACCTTCAGAGGAATTATTCCTAGCTGAGAAGCCCGGTGTTCGGGAATCATTAAGTTCGACGTTGTATTCGGCACATCCGATAACTACAGGTCGGAGGAACTGCTCTTCCACATTGTTACCTTCAATAGCGGATACCACGCCCTTTTAGGACGGGAAGCTTTTTCACGCTTTCAACCATACCCCGTTATGGGTACATGAATCTTAAAATGCCAGGGGCCAATGGAGTAATCATATTAATAAGTGATACGGATAGAGCACTCAGCGTCGAGAACAAAACGACATCTTTACCCTTAGAGGCATTATCTGAGGCCCTCGCGGCCGAAGAATTGACTACCTTACGATCCACGGTGGACAAGGACGATGTAATCCTCGCCAAAAGATCGAAATCTACCTCCTTCAAGCCAGCAGATGAAATCATAAAATTCCAAGTGCACCCAACGGACCCTAATAAGACAACGTCTATCGGAGCACAACTGGATCCGGCGGTCGACAGCGCGTTACGCGCCTTCCTTCGGAAAATTGGGATATATTCGCCTGGCACCCTTCAGATATGCTGGGCATCCCTCGTAGGCTGGCCAAACACAGCCTCAATATTATCAAAGTGTTCAAACCAGTCAAGCAGTCACTGCGGCGATTTTCCGAACCCAAAAGACAAGCAATGGGAGAAGAGCTAGCCAAGCTATTGGATGCCGAATTCATCAGAGAAATTAAACATCCGGACTGGCTAGCCAACTTAGTCATGGTGCCGAAGAAGGATAAATCCTGGCGCCTCTGCGTCGACTTTACATACCTAAACAAGGCCTGCCCTAAGGATCCCTTTCCTTTGCCCCACATTGATCAAATTATCGATGCAACGGCCAGACACGACTCGTTGTGATTCCTTGATGCTTACTCCATATACCATCAGATAAAAATGAAGGAATCTGATCAGGCCGCAACGACATTTATCACCCCGTACTGTCCCTTATGTTTCAACACTATGCCCTTTGGACTCAAAAACGCTGGCGCCACATATCAACGCATGATTCAAACATGCTTAGAAAAACAAATTGGCAAGACAGTGGAGGCATATGTGGACGACATAGTCGTTAAGACCAAACACGTCGAGACATTGGTGGATGATCTCCACCTTACGTTTGATAACCTTTGAGCATATAACATAAGGATCAATCCAGGAAAATGTGTCTTTGGTGTTCTGGCCGGAAAGCTATTAGGGTTCATTGTATCCCATAGAGGAATCAAAGCTGACCCAGCTAAAATTCGGGCCTTGTCAGAGCTCAAAACACCAACCGATCTCAAAGAAGTGCAAAAACTAGCAGGCTGCGTAGCGGCCTTAAGTCGCTTCATCTCCATGTTAGGAGAAAAAGCATTGCCACTTTAGAGATTGCTGCGATGCACTGACAACTTCGAATGGATGGATGCGGCCACAGCTGGATTAGAAGAAGTAAAAACTCTACTAGTGAGCAACCCAATCCTAGCCCCCTCGGGTGTTGGCGAACCAATGTTGCTGTATATATCAGGCACGCACCAGGTAGTGAGTGTCGTGCTCGTCGTCGAACGAGCCGAAGAGGGACATAAGTTCCCCGTTCAAAGACTCGTATACTACGTATCTGAGGTCCTACCATCATGCAAATCACGGTACCCCCACTATCAGAAAATTGCCTATGCGGTCTTCATGTCATCTCAGAAACTTCGACACTACTTTCAAGAGTGTTCAATCACAGTGGCATCTGAAGTACCACTTAACGATATCATTAACAATAAAGACACCACTGGATGCATAACTAAATTGGCCATCGATCTCTTACCGTTCGACATATCTTATAAGCCACGCCGGCCTATTAAATCCCAGGTATTGGCTGACTTTGTGGCAGAATGGACCGAAGCCGAACTCCCTAAAGAATGCGGCTCATATTCCCACTGGACAATGTACTTCAACGATTCCAAAATGCTAGCTGGATTGGGGGCCAGCATAATATTGATATCTCCAACCGGGGATACAGTCTGGTACGTACTACAAATTATGTACACAGACTCGAACAATGCGGCCGAATATGAGGCCCTATTGCATGGTCTCCGCCTTGCTGTATCCATGGGCATACAACGCCTCGAGGTACACAGAGACTCAAACCTCGCTATCTCCCAAATAAACGGATATTTTGATGTGAAGGATTGAAAAATGGAAGCCTATCGCAATGCCATATTGAAAATATCGGCTCAATTTTAGGGGTTGGAATTCCATCATGTAGCCCGGGATAAATAACCAGGTCGCGGATGTACTCACTCGCATGGGCGCTAAACGCAACCAAGTCCCGCCTAACACCTTCGTGGAAAGGTTGTTTAAGCCATCAGTAACATGGCAGGATGCAAGCGACAATACTGATTCGGATCCGAACACACCCCCGGCCAAACATAACCCAACCGTCATCGGAGACTCAGACATGGAGATAATTTCTTCGGCTCACGAGATCATGGCTGTCATAGCGCCCTGGACAGAGCCCTTTTTAGCCTACCGTAATAGGCAGGAGCTCCCCGATGACCAAAATGAGGCCCGCCGCATAGTCCGGCGTTCTAAAGCATAAAAGTTCACGAAGGTGAACTATATAAGAAAAACACTACTGGTGTTCTCCAAAGGTGCATCTCCAAAGAGGAGGGAAAGCAAATTCTCACTGAAATACATGTTGGAATGGGCGCCAGCATGCTGCAGCCCGGGCGCTCGTAGGAAAAGCTTTTCGAGCTGGCTTTTTCTGGCCCACTGCCCGAGTAGATGTCCAGAACCTAGTCCAACATTGCGTTGGCTGCTAGCTCTTGGCAAATCAAAGTCACATGCCTCCCACCGCTTTGAGAACAATCCCCATTACTTGGCCTTTTGCGGTGGGGGCTCGATATGGTCGGACCTCTTAATGGGGGAAGCCATAAAAAGAAATACTTGCTGGTGATGGTAGATAAATTCACTAAATGGATAGAAGCCAAGCCAGTAAAAACAGCTGACGCAGGTCCGGTGATAGATTTTATATCCAGTGTAGTACACCGTTATGGTGTCCCGCACAGTATTATCACAGATAATGGCACCAACTTTACAGCTGATGAGGTAAAAAATTGGTGCGCAAAGTTAGGTATTAAACTTGACTATGCTTCTGTGTACCATCCTCAAACAAACGGTCAAGTCGAAAGAGCCAACAGTCTGATAAGAGCGGCATTAAACCCCGACTAGTGCTCTCCCTACGGGAGTCTGATAAACCCTGGGTCGAAGAGGTTGACTCTGTACTCTGGGGGCTGCGGACCACACCTAATTGGACGACCGGATACACACCTTTCTTCATGGTGTACATCGCAGAGGATGTTCTGCCCTGTGACATTATTCATGACTCACCTCGAGTGCGCATGTACGAGGAGAGAGAAGCCGAGCTAGATCGTCAGGAAAACCTAGATGGACTTGAAGAGGAGCGCGATACAGCGCAGGCTCATTCCACATTTTATCAACAACAGGCCAGGCGATACCAGAGCAGACAAGTGCGGGCCAAGACATATAACGTCGGCGAACTCGTTTTACGCCTCCCGGAGAAGAAGAAGGACAAGCTCAAACCAAAATGGGAGGGCCCCTTCATTATCGATGAAGTACTCACTAGTGGAGCCTATCGCCTTCGAAATGCGCAAGACAACCGCCTTGAGCCAAACCCATGGAACGCTGCCAGGCTCCGACGATTTTATGGATAGTTCGGTAGCAATTTTTTTCTCCTTTTAAGTTAGGTCTTGTCTCTTATCTTTTATTATTCTCCCTCCCCCCCCCCCTTTTTTTACTTATTCTCTCATTGGTAAGTATTCGACTCACCCGAACTACCACAGGACAAGTACATCTTTGAATGTATCTACCTCAAATATACTTGGGGGCTTCTTTCACGAAGCCCATTACAAAAAAAGCTTCTTGTTTCAAATGTCATCTATTTTTACAGTCCTTCCTTGCCATTATATGCACCAATATGACTTAAGTTCTAGCCAAGCTGGGTTGCCTGGCTCCTATGCTTACCCCTACATTCCCGATTGTACGCATGCTGACCTAGAGAAAGGAACCCTTAACGGAACTATTCTCTCTGGAAGATGGTTCTTACGTTAAACTATAATATAACATAACTCCTCGAAAACAGTTTGTCTGTTCAAGCAATTATGACCGGATTGCCTGGTTTCCAAACATACCACGTGTTTACCATAGGTATAGTATTCAGAAACACTCCAGCCTTTGGGTTTATGGAGGTTAAAGAGGAAGGTCAGCCATGACAACCTTTTTATAATTTTAGCCGGAGATAAGTTTGATGTTAAAAGTACATTGATACATAGAATCAAATGACTACTCTTTCTCTATTCCCTCTATAAGGTTGTCTAGTCTACAGTCTGTTGGGACAACTTGCAATTGTCTCCACTTGGTCATATACCACGCTCACGGGGATTTCTTGCCCATCCAATCCTCGAGGTCCCACGCGGGCCATATGATTCGGATCAAGATGGGTGTAGCGTGTCTTCACCATGGCCCGGGCTTCTCGAGCATCCATGCGACATGCTGATGCTTTCCGTAGTTCGAAGCGGTGTCGAGCCCCTTTGAACAAGTTCGCCAAGTCCTCCATAGTTTCTGAGGGGAATCACCCGGCCATAAAGCTTTGGCCATATTCGTCACGGCCTTCCGAGCTCGCTCGTGTACTCTAGAAAGCTCTTGCAGCACGTCACCCTCAAAACCGGACAGTTCCCTTTTGGGCTGCCCAGTTAAAAACCTGCAGTAATAGTTTTATGAAAAACTTTCAAAATAAGGGACTATAAGGAGAGCTAGGTATAAGGGACATACTGAATATGCCGCCTTTTAGCATCCGGTTCTCTTCCATGACATTTGAGAGTTGGGCTCCTACGTCCTTTAGCTCCTGTTCCAGCCTAACATTTTTATCCTGCACTTGGTTTCTTTTATCTATGGCTTGCGTCAATACGCGCTTACCAGTAGCTATTGCCCCTTCGGCATATATTTTTGTCCGTCAAGCAGCCCTTAGCTCCCTCTCCATCTGGTCGGTCGGCCCTGTTGCTGCATTACAATCAGTGTGTACTTAACGACTAGTGATCAGCACAAATATCATATTGTCCGGACACCATTGTTCTTACCACCAGCATCCTTTCCGTATTTCTTCGAATTTTCCAATTCGGTGGTGACAGTTGTTAGCTGGGTCCGGCACTCTTCCAGCTCCTTGGATAAGATGTTATTCTTTTCTTGAAGCACCTGCAAAAACACAATGATCCTCAAATCAGTTGTACCAACTGCTTTAAGTCTTGGGGGCCACTGGCATGGGAACATCAAAATGTACACTTACCCGCATATCTTTTGAAAGCCGGTGAGTGGCTCCAGCGAGTCCGTCTTGAGCAACTCAGATATAAGCATCTGCAGAGCTGAGGGCGTTAAACGCCTCCTCGGAAAAGGCTGGGTCATGCGTGGCTGCTTTCCGCCGCCAGTGAACCATCACAACCTCCACTTCGGAATTATTAACCGACATTTCATCTGAATCCTCTTGAAGGGGACAATCCGGCGCTGAATCCGGATTAACCCTTGTCCTCGTAGACGGGCCGGATGCCGGATTGGCTGGGGCTTGATCTTCAGGATTTCGGAAACAGTCCGGTGTGTGTTCCTCCTAAAAGGAAAAACAAGGCGGAAAGTTGTAATACCGACTTCACCACCCAGCATGTGTTAAAACAAACATACCTCTTTGAAGGTTCGGTGGTGTTCACGGTCCTCTTTCACTTCAAGGCCTCACCCGATGCAGGCGTAGCCCTCTGAGATGACGGTCTTCGCACAGTTCGGCGTGAGGAGCACTGCCCCTTTTGAGCATAGAAAAGTGCGGCGGGTAAGGCGCGCAGGGAATCTTCTCTTTGAGGAGGTATGTCCTTGGTACTTACGTGAGAAGAAGGAATGACGCCAGGGTAATCGGCTATAATAGCCACCAGGGCGCCATCACGACAGGCTTGATAGAAGACTCCATCTTACGCCTATGTCCGGATCTTCATCATATCTGGGCCCGCGTTTCGGAAGTGGTCCTCTAGCTGTGGGGCGCGAGTATTAATCCCCTCGATCACCTTCCTCCACTCCTGTTGGGAAAAACTGAATTCAGTTCAGTCAACACATCATAACAAGGAAAAAATGGGCGAATATAGCGGTCAAGAGAGAAACTTACCTAGTCAGGAGGATTGTACATAGAAAAACCCTCCCGGCACTTCAAGCGAAGAAAGTCTTGCTTCTATCCCTTGTAAAGACCTTCTAGGATGGCGGCTAGATCGGCAGGGTCATCCGGACCCGGGCGTAAGCAGCGTGAGGCATCATTCAGGCCATTGTAATGCCACATAGGAAATCCTCTAGCTTGGAGCGGTTGCACCCATCGCTTTATTAAAATCGCCATCACTTCAATTATAGACAACCCCGAACTGGCAAGCAATCTGATCTTGCCGGCCAATCTGCTGACCTCCGCACTCTCTTCTTCTGAGGGGCTGCGGGGACACCAGTTGAAAGGCTTCTTTGGAGGAGCATTGGAATACTTGGGGAGGCCTTGCCGAACTGTATCCGGCAAAGCAACGTCCTCAATGTAAAACCACTCCGGAAGCCACTCTTCGAATGCCTTCTTTGGAGTGCCGGACAGATAGCCTGTCCCTGCTATGCGCCATACTTCGTCGCCACCAACTTGAAATATGGATCCCTTTTCTGAGCGAGGGACAAGGCAGAAGAACTTCCACCACAGCTCAAAGTGAGGCTCGCAGCCCAAGAATAGTTCGCATAAAGCAACGAATCCCGCAATGTGCAGAATAGACCCCGGTGTGAGATCATGCAATTGAAGACCATAGAACTCCAGGAGTCCCCTAAGGAAGGGGTGGACGGGAAAAACCTAAGCCTCTTAGAAGGAAGGGGACAAAACATACCCGCTCTCCATCGGAGGGGTTGGGAAATGTCTCCGCCAGGGCTTGATCCCCGGGAGGGAGATATCCCTGCGCTTGAAGCTTTCTCAGATGTGCATGGGATACGGAACAACTTTTCCAACCACCCACTCGAGGGCCGTGAGGGCGCGAGGAAGAGCTTGCGGCGCTGGCCATGTTTGAAGATTTTTTGCAGGCACTAGGGATTCTTCCGCGTGGAATGGAATAGAGTGGAAACTGAGATCTAATCTCTTATATAGGCGCCTTCCCTACACAGTCAAGGGGGTACTTGCAAAAATACCCAGACGGTTTGCATTCGTTGGACACGTGGAGGCAAAGGCAGCGGTGGCGAGGAATCGACGGAATACAATATTGAAAGAAGCCGAGCTATCATCTAGAAGGACTCACCTTGCAAGACCGAATACATGAAGCCGGACACAATCTCGTCCTTGAAGGCAAGCCCGGGGGCTACTGAGGGAGTCCTATATTCAGGGGTCCTCAGGCGTCCGGGTCGATGAAGCTGGGCCGTGTTGATGGGCCACGAAAGTAGAAGCAGAAGACTCTCCCCCGTATTCGGCTAGGACTCCTACGTGCATAGAAAGGCAAGCGTAGTGTTCGGATGTATCTATTACTTCCTCCACAAGTCACCTTTGTAACCCTACCCTCCCACTGGTGTGTGTATAAGCTGGAGGGTTTAGTCCGTAGAGGCTGGCATCAGAATCATAACATCCTTATAGGCTAGGCTTTAGGGTTTAGCCATTACGATCTCGAGGCACATCAACTCTTGTAATCATATTCATCAATATCAATCTAGCAGGAAGTAGGGTATTACCTCGATCGAGAGGGCTTGAACCTGGGTAAACATCGTGTCCCCAGTCTCCTATTACCATCAATCCTCAAACGCATAGCTTGGGCCTCCCTACCTGAGATCTACCGGTTTTGACACCGACAATGGTCAAAGGAAGGGGGTGACACGGTGATTTACCTAGGTTCAGGCCACCTTGCGGTGTAAAACCCTACTCCTGCTTTGTGGTGGATTGGCCTCGCGAGTGGGCTGAATATGAACTGTTACAGTGGAAGAGCTGCATCGGGAGGGCTCGAGTGGTGTATGTGGGTCCGATCTTCGGATCTCGGATCCCCCTCTACGACGGATGTTGGTCCCTATTTGTAGTGGCCTTGTTCCTCTTCCCGCATCATTTGGGCAGGGAGGGACTCCACAACGGCCAATTCTGAAGGGGGCAAGAGGTACACCTTATCCTGACAAAAGGTGGACTTCGCCTGCAAAGCCTCTGCTCCTGACACGGGGGTGGGCTCGGCCATGACATCTGCCCTGCCCAAGTAGTGGTCTTTGTCGTGTAAGACCAGAATGGAAACCTTTGACGCTCCTCTCGGGAACACGCACCTGACCTTGTCCTTCTTGCATGATAGGGGAAACTGCCCCTCTGTGCCCACTGGCGCTCGCCTAGCTGTAGTCGTGATGGCTCACGTCACTCCTTCCTCAAGAGGAGGAGCACCGGCCTTGGAATCTCCGCTCCTCGGGATGCACCTTGCGGAGCCGCTCCCTAGGAGGTCTTGGCGCACCTTGCCTCGCGAGGGCTCTCCTTGAGTAGTCTCAAAAGTAGGCCCATCTAGGCCATCGTGAGGCCGTGCGTGGGGCCATAGGAAAGAAAGTCTGGGCACCCTGGTTCCCGAAACGCCGACACATATGTTCAAGAATTACATAGGCACCATATAAAGAATGATAACCAGGGTTGTATACTTGTATTATTAAATATGATAAAGAAATAGGTGAAAGACATTCTGATTGCTGAACAAGGTGGATCGAAATGCCTGTATTATGCTCTCCTCCCACTAGTATGAGTCGGTGCTATACAAACGGTTTTTAACCCCTTTCCGCGATGGTATTTGAAACCGTCACCTAGTGAGTGTGGGCGATAGGGGAGTCCTTCCCACACGACCACAAACCGTCGGGGATATGCCCTCCTGGCACACACGCTCTGCAAAATGAGGTCGTGTGCGGCCGCCGAGCGACCAAATACGGTTATACATACAGTAGTGCTGAAAAAATACAATTATATAGGCAAATCATTTCCAATCGTCAGTACATCCCACACAGTCAGTCCCCGCTAAAGGTTTCCATTCGTATGTACATCCCACACAGTCGCTCCAAGGAAAAGGTTTCCGTTCACAGGTACATCACACACAATTTTTCCCGTTAAATCGTTTGTGATAGCTTTGCCATTGCACACGATATTAACAATTTTATCGTTTGCGTTATTGAATGCATCACACACAGTGCATAGAAGAAAATGTGTGGCAAAGGCTGTCCATCACACACAGTTTTTATGTGGTAAACGTTTGCGCAAGGTGGCCTAACGCAAACAGATTTCAAGAGAAAGTCGTGTGTGATTATTCATTTATCCAACACGGTTTATTCCTAGAAACTGTGTGTGTTGCATGAGGTCATCGCAAACGGTATTTTTTGAGTAACCATTTGCAATAGTAAAACCCAATTAGCAGGCTAATTCGCCATTAGCAGGCTAATTGCCCTATTGTTAATAATCCATTTATTAATATAATTGACATTCATATTTAGCACATAATATATTTCATTTACACATTAAGGAAGCATAATTTCATAATTGGAATGCATCATAGTGCAACATGCTATAACTTCAGCACTCGGCTACCCCATTACACAACTACACCAGAACCAAGTTTCACATGCAACATGTAGAACCTTTCAAAATTAGCATCATAGATGGTTTATAAACAAATGCATCTCATCTAGAAAACTGTTGAAGCGGAAGGCAAATATTGAGCCTTCATTCATGTTAAAGGTCTTTGAAACTTTAGGCCAGTGCCTGTGGATGATTGACCATCCATCCTTTGTCCTCTTCAGGAAACACTTCAATATTGAACCGTGGGTGTTGTATGAAAACCTTCCTCGCCTCCTGACCATAGAGGTAGTTTGAGAGGTAATCATCAGTGAACGGCTTTGGAAAGGCCTGAAAACAAGGATGTGCATAAATATCTTCTCTATATTGAAAATGGGTCAAAG
This sequence comes from Secale cereale, assembly GCA_902687465.1. Taxonomy (NCBI): domain Eukaryota; kingdom Viridiplantae; phylum Streptophyta; class Magnoliopsida; order Poales; family Poaceae; genus Secale; species Secale cereale. The sequence goes on along the minus strand of LR738710.1, from coordinate 438,031,541 downwards.
GAATAAAAAAAGGCAAGGTATAATAGTTAGTACCATCTTGTAGTGAACTGATGTATGGTTCATTGCGCAGACAAAGATCTTGTTCTTTTGTCGCTAATTTCTTTAGCCTAACAATTTTTCTGAGTTTCTTGATTTGATTGATATTCATGGACAACTCATTTCCCCATATGCAAAAAGGTCGAACAGTGTGACGCCCCCGATTTGTTCGTACACTAATCATGCACGCAAATGTGTACGACCAAGATCAGGGACTCACTGGAAGATATCACAACACAACTCTAGACACAAATTAAAATAATACAAGCTTTATATTACAAGCCAGGGGCCTCGAGGGCTCGAATACATAAGCTCGAAAACACAAGAGTCAGCGGAAGCAATAATATCTGAGTACAGACGTAAGTTAAACAAGTTTGCCTTAAGAAGGCTAGCACAAAAGTAGCAACGATCGAAAAGGCAAGGCCTCCTGCCTGGGACCTCCTAACTACTCCTCGAAGCCGAACTCCACGTAGAAACATCCTCGGGATCAACTGGGTCCTAGACTCCACCATCTGGTCGCATCATCCGAGAAGAAGGGACAAAAGAGGAAAAGGGGGAGAAAGCAACCGTGAGTACTCATCCAAAGTACTCGCAAGCAAGGATCTACACTACATATGCAATGATATATGTGTAAAGGGGTAATATCTGTGGACTGAACTGCAGAAAGCCAGAATAAGAGGGGGATAGCTAATCCAATCGAAGACTACGCTTCTCGTAACCTCCATCTTGCAGCAGAAGATGAGGGTAGCTAGAAAGTAATAAGTATCCTCGCTTCTCGCAGCCTCCGTCTTGCAGCAGTAGAATGGAATAGATGGTAAGTTCACCAAGTAACATCGTATAGCATAATCCTACTCGGCGATCCTCCCGCACATCACCCTGTGGGAGAGCAACCACCGAGTTGTATCTGGCACTGGTAAGGGTGTGTTTTATTAAGTATCCAGTTCTAGTTGTCATGAGGTCGGAATACAACTCCGGGTCGTCCTTTTACCGAGGGACACGGCTATTCGAATAGATTAACTTCCCTGCAGGGGTGCACCACATAACCCAGCACGCTTGATCCCATTTGGCCGGACTCACTTTCCAGGGTCATGCCCGGCCTCGGAAGATCAACACGTCGCAGCCCTACCTAAGCACAGCAGAGAGGTCAGCACGTCGGTCTAAGTCCTAAGCACACAGGGGTCTGGGCCCATCGCCCAATGCACACCTGCACGTTGCGAGGGCGGCCGGTGAGCAGACCTAGCAACCTCCATTACTAAGGAAGTTACGTTACGCGGTCCAACCCGGCGCGTGCCGCTATACCGCTAACGTCAAGAAGGCTTCGGCTGATACCACGATGTCGAGTGCCCATAACTGTTCCCACGCAGCTCGTTAGTGCGTATAGACCAAATGGACAGACTCAGATCAAATATCCAAACTCGTTAAGCGTGTTATTATGAAATAACCGCGGACAACGACCAGGGCCAGGCCACCTCTCCACTGGGTGTCTCAACCTGCCCCTGTCGCTCCGCCACAAAGATCCCCTCGGGGGGTCGTCAGGAACTCAGGCCCATCACTACCTGGATGGAGCCACCTGTCCTTTCAGCCCCCACATCGAATCACTTGCGGGTACTCAATGAGCCGACCCGACTTTAGTCACATCATGTGTCATGTAAAGTGTATGTAGTATATACCCAAGTGATCACGGCCAGATAGAATAGCAGGGCAGACGGACAAGGATGTAGGGCCACTGATGGAATACTAGCATCCTATACTAAGCATTAGGATGGCAGGTAAAGTATCAACAGTTGTAGCAACAATGACAGGCTATGCAACAGAATAGGAGTAACCGAACAGTAACATGCTACACTACTCTAATGCAAGCAGTAGAAGAAGAATAGGCGATATCTGGTGATCAAAGGGGGGGCTTGCTTGGAAGCCCTGCAGACGAAAGGAATCTTCGGAAGCGTAGCCGTAGTCGAACACCGAAGCATCAATGGTCTCGGGGTCTATCACAGTATCGGAGTCTACCGAAAATAAGCAACGAAGGGGAAACAAATAAATAACAGAGCAAACAATAGCATCACAAAGCATAACATGGCAAAAGGCGGTGCTACATGTGACCAAACGCGGTGCTCGGTGATACAGGCGAAGAGGAAAAACACCCGAGAAAGTATTCCCGGTGTTAGGCATTTTCGGGTAGATGAAACGGAGGGGGAAAGTTGCGTGTTCGATATGATAGAAATGTGTGGCGGACGAACGGACCCCGTATTCGGATTCGTCTCGTCGTTCTGAGCAACTTTCATATATAAATTATTTTCATCCGAGTTATGGTTTAAAAGATATGATTTTCTAAACTTTTTATTAATTTCTGTAATTTAATTAATTAATTTAATAGAACATTATCCAGAATAGTACAGATGGCGTCAGCATGACGTCAGCACGACGTCAGCAGTCAACCAGTCAGTTGACTGAGTCAAACTGATGCGTGGGGCCCGCGTGTCATACACAGATAACTAATTAAACAAATTAATTAGTTTAGCTAACAGATTAGGTAGGTTAGTTAATTGATTATGTTAACTTAATTATAATTAATTAACTTAATTAACCTATTTTTTAATTATTATTATTTTTTCTTTCCTTTTTTTTAAATGTCCTGGGGCCACGGGCCCCACCTGGCAGTGGCCCAGGGGCTTAGCGGGGCGGGCTGTTTAACGGGCGTTTGGGGCACGGGTGCCCGCACCCGAGGCCAAGGCAGGGCACCAGTGGCCAACAACCGCGGCGAGCCAGCCGCAGCTGCCGGCGGCGGCGGGCCGCGTGGCCGCAGAGCGGGAAGGACAGGGGGGGCGGGCTCCCGGCGAGGTCGCCGGAGCCGAGCGCCGGGCGGCTAATGCGGGCGCGGCCGGCGGCCAGAGGCGCGCGGCACGGCCGGTGTGTGGAGTAGAGGCGGGCGCGGCGGAAGGGACGATGCGGGCAGGGGAGCTGCGCAGGGGAGGCGAGCGGTGGTGGCGGTGGCCGCGGACGGCAGGCGCGGGGCGCGCAAGCGCTCGCTTCGGCGCGGGCATGAGTTGTGGAGGCAGGGCGGACGCATCGACGTTGACGCGTGCAGAGGCACGCCGAGCGGGGCGAGGCCGCGGTGAGCACGGTTGGTACGCGGGTTAGGCGGCCACGGCGAACGGTGGACGACGTAGAGAGTAGAGGAGGAGGGCACGGCCCTCACCAGCGTTTGCAGGTGCACAGGGGGCGTCGAGGCTCGATGAAGCGAGCTGGTGGAGAGGAGGAAGAGGATGACGGAGCGACGACATCGAGGCGGCGAGGCGGAGGCTCGGGCGTGAGGCTGCGAGGGGGAGGCTCGGGCGTGAGGCTTCTTGCCTCTATGCGTGCGGCGGCGCGAGGGAAAGGGGTGAGGGGAGCGTGAGGAGTGGGGGGGGGTTAATTTAGGTTTCGGGGTTTGGGCCAGGAGGTGGCGGGGTGGGCCGGCCTGCCTAGGGAGGCAGTGGCCAGACGGCTGGGCCAAGGCCCAGTTCGCCATGGGGGGGGGGTCTTTAATCTTTTTTAACTTTTGTTTTGTTTTCACTTTTGTTTTTACTTATTTTTCTTTTTCTGTTTTCGTTTATTTACCAGTTAAATTTTGTTTTGTACATTACAAATATTGTACCTAATTTAGTAGTAGTAATTATTTCACCGCCACAAATATTTTGGCACATGAATTAAAGTAGTTTAGAATTGTTTATTATACTAAGAGCATTTAAATAATAGTTTTGTCGGCGTTTTACTTACTATAGTGCATTTAAATTCTTTATAGGAGTGTGGTTTATTCACCAATATTTTGTATGGATTATTTGCCACAATCCGAACATTTTAGTTTTAATGTTTCAAAACTTTTGTTGTTTGCCTTTATTTCGAATTTGAATTTCGAATCGGTTTTGAAGCAACGCGAGATTATCAACAGTAACTGAGGTGACGTGTCGTCATTAGGAGAGGGTTACTGTAGCTTAACTATCCGGGCGTCACAATTCTCCTCCACTACAAGAAATCTCGTCCCGAGATTTAAGCGGTGGAGTAGGGGGGAAGTGCCGGTAGCGAAAACCTAACGAGTCTTCTCGGTCTTGGCTGCCCTTTCGAAGAGGTTGATACCTTTCGTTGATGTCTTCATTTCTCTGCTTCAAGTCATCGTGATCATGTCGTCAACCTTTCTTCTGGATCTCCATCGTCCTACGAACGCGATAAGGGGGGTAATTTTGGAAGAACGCATCTTCACAAGGTTGGGCATCCGACGGTGAACTAATTCGGAAATACACGAAGTACCCTACGAGTAGTATTGTAGTGAACTCCTTGAGAGCAATACACGATGGTACAAAAGTTTCAAATGGGTAGGCCTCATTCGACGCCTAGACAGCAGCTGGAATGGGGGCTTGAACAACGAGAATAACATGGTGTTTGATACCAGGATGAAACATAGTATAATTTAGCTCGTGAACCACATACGAAGCCAGGTGCAAAGGATACCATAGAATTCAGGTTGTAAAGAAGAGTCAGGTTTCGATCCAGTGGACCTTAGGGTTATGGGCCCACCATGTGGATTGAAAGTAAGAAGGGTGGTGACATCTTGCACAGCCTCGACAGGGAGGCATGTCAGTGGATAGCCTTCCAGCTATGTCGGCAACAATGTCGGAACCAAGGACGGGAGACGAAGAGAACCATTTTCTTGCTCGTTGAAACGAGGCGAGCCAATAGGCAAAGTTCTCGCCCATCGGTAGTTACCGGAATGTTATCATCAATAGTAACAGGGTCTTACTGACAGAGTTGTACACCAAGGTGTTTACATAAGCAGAAAATTATTACTGCTTAGATTATATGTAGATTAAAGAAAGGTTAAACAAACAAATGGAAAGGAAAATTGTGATTACACACAATTATTAGGAGTGTATCCTTCCCATGGACAAGAAGAACATGGCATACAGGGTAGGAGAGCAAGTACCCAATCATTTAGATAAAGATGCAAGGATTATTCAAGATGTTACCCATACAACGGTGTTTGGATAACTGACCAAGAAACATTTAGCATCACAACTCCAATGTTCTTGTTGATGAGCGGGGTATCATAGTCATGCTTCGAGGTAGCAATGATAGGGTGTTTCAATCAAGGGACAGACCTTGGATGCACAAATGATCCATCAGAAGTAACTTATAGAATAAGTGATACAATCATCTCCTAGAAGAATGGCTATCCTTGCAAAAGAAATTATAATGATGGGTCCTCCTGCCAGGGGTGCTGGGCATGACATCATATTATCGGGTCATCAAAGGACCAACATTATAACTCCAGGAAAGTTGTCCCAACCATCATATCTGACCGAGATTCAGATCCGATTGGTGTCAGGATACCTCAGACTCAAGATGTTCTAGAAGAAAAGGTGCAACACACATCGACGAAATGAAATTGCAAGATTCTCGGTAAATGAACTATGGGAGGAGGTTCCCGAAACAATAGTTCATCATTAAACCAAGGAGAGGATGAGGAGGTGGCTGATGGGCTCAGCGACAATTCACCGAGAATTCCAAACGGATGGATTTCCACAATAATGTGAACAAGAAGATGACACTTATCAATTCAAATGATATAACGTTGTATGCTCGAGAAAAACATACACCATTAATCATTAGGTGAAAGGTGTGCTCGGAATATGACCTTAGGCAGCAAGATCAATGTTAGAGTGATGATTCAATAACCAACAGTCTAAGAACGAACTGTCGATCGTTAACTTCAAAGCAATAGGGTTGCTACAAGTGCAGAACTCAAGTAGCATCTTTAGCACATTGGCATCCCGGTTGAAAACAACACAGGGACCAAGGAAGAATGGTGATGGGGAGTAGTATCACTATACCAAGAATTCTAATGAGGTGAAGCAGGCTCGCAACATTCTTGACATAAAAGATGGTAATACTTCAAGATAGAACATATTACAAGTTGGAGAGTAAGTTTTAATCATAACGTGGACAAGCTCGCGATGAAAGGAAGTCAAGGGTGTTGTCGATGATAATAAAAATCATCGAGGGCAAGGAGGGTATTTCTGATCATAAACTCCGTTGACGTCTCAGAAGAAGTCAAAGTGTTGAAGGTGATCACGACACACTTGTCGGGAGGTTTCAAGAGGATGCAATCGAAGATCGGCTGCGTCAAGCAAGGGAATGACGAAGTGGCAAGTTATTGGATCAATATAAAATATGCAAGCTCGGAATCAAAGTTGCCTTACTGAACAAGCAACCAGATGTTGAAAGCTCGACGTGAGTTGTGCTCAATCTCTGAAGAATTCATACACCAAAGAAGGACGAGGAAGCACAGTCAAAGATAGCTAGACAAGGGGCGTACGCGGTAGTCTAGGAATAAACCAGATTGAGTTTTAAAAAAATTCCCAGTAACATCTACTAGGGGTGTTGAATTTTTAGAGCAGATTTGATTTACTAAACGGTGTCCTCGGTTGACGGCAACCTAGAACCCGTAGAGTGATTTCGACAAGGAATTTATTACTTCAACAAAGTTAGTAAAATGAAGTGCAAAGACATGATATCCTCGAGATACCGGAGGGTAAAACTCGTAGGCAGAACATGATAGTAGTAGAACTGGGTCGTTGACCGATGACAGAAGATATTTTAACCTTGTCAAAAATTGACGAGGCACGGGAATGAATTTCTTCCAGATATATTGAATAAGGATAGCATGGTCGGAACCATAACTGTAAGGGATCAATTTAAGGATACCGAAAGGATTATTCAGACAAAAATTCATTTTGCAAGAAGCTTCTGAGATGGTCTACATCATTTTCATGGGCATGAACACAAGTTCAAGGTCGACTCCCACTTCTTTAATGCAAATCATTTCATTCACCTCTCGCCTTAATAAAACTGTAGTGTTGGAATTTTAACTGGTAGAACACCGGAAGAGTATGACTTGTGAAAACTTTCGGGTTTTCACGGATTAGGGGAAGGCATAGGTTCAACCCATCAGTCGTCTTAGTAACATATACCACAAGTTTCAAAAGTAGATACTCAAGCTCGAAAGCAGAGCATGGTTGGCCAAGTAGAGGATACAACTCATCAAAGGCATTATGTATCAGGGGAAGAACTCACAAGGTGATTGAATATGGAAGACGCTTGTCGGATAACAATCCAACAATGGATTGGGCGACCCACAACGAAGCTGGTGTGAGTATCGGTACTCACTCATAGGAAGAAAGAATGCAGAGGCATCAGATTCAAGAATCACCTGATTAGTCTGATGCTTAAATAGAAAGAAATTATGGTTTCCAAAATGAAGGATCAGAAGGAGATGCTCTGATCAAGAATGGACAAGTTGAAAACATTTAGTTGGACAATCAATAAAGGTTTGAATTGCCGAGAACCAACTCATGTCCGGAATGACGCCTGAGCCGGAAGGATAATTTTAAAGAGGATAACCTGATGACTACGTGCATACGCACATATTGAATCAATAGGCTCAAAATGGCTAAGACAAGGGATGTTAACGAAGACTACTAGTCATATGGAATTATCCATAATGCAAGCAGGCAAGAATTTCAAGAGTAACAGCCTGCAGAGGATTTTCGAAACATCGAAAAGTATTCCGAAGAATTTTGTGAGACACATGAACAATTGAGAAGCACGGATCTTTGATAAATGTGACAAAATAACCGTAAGGGTTTTCACGCGAAACAAAACGGCAAGACAATAAACTCAAAGGATTCTCGAGACAACGGAGAATATTTCGAGGCCTCTTGTAACAACAAGAGCGACGAGGAATGATCATGAGTATGACAAGTGCATGCAGGTATCCATAGTGATCTATCGGTGGCAGTGAATTACAAAGGCGATGAACACAAGTTCTCGGGTTAACAGCGAAGAGTATCTTCAAGGTCTTCTGGTGCAGCGGACGATCATCGACCATAAGGTGCTCTCCGGGTGAAAGTGATAACGAGATCCTAATGTTAGATTTAGCAAAATTCCTTTATCCCGAATAGAAGAGAGATAAGAGTCCCAGAGTATAGACGAGGAGTAAAAGATCCTAATACCACCCATTGGTGTTGTGGGCCCGTAAACCACACAACAAGTTAGTAAATTTGTTTTTCAAAGACTAGACTCAACTTCGGCCAAGGAGTTGAAAAGGGGGATTCCTACAGGCAGTCGGCTCTGATACCAACTTGTGACGCCCCCGATTTGTCCGTACACTAATCATGCACGCAAATGTGTACGACCAAGATCAGGGACTCACTGGAAGATATCACAACACAACTCTAGACACAAATTAAAATAATACAAGCTTTATATTACAAGCCAGGGGCCTCGAGGGCTCGAATACATAAGCTCGAAAACACAAGAGTCAGCGGAAGAATAATATCTGAGTACAGACGTAAGTTAAACAAGTTTGCCTTAAGAAGGCTAGCACAAAAGTAGCAACGATCGAAAAGGAAAGGCCTCCTGCCTGGGGCCTCCTAACTACTCCTCGAAGCCGAACTCCACGTAGAAACATCCTCGGGATCAACTGGGTCCTGGACTCCACCATCTGGTCGCATCATCCGAGAAGAAGGGACAAAAGAGGAAAAGGGGGAGAAAGCAACCGTGAGTACTCATACAAAGTACTCGCAAGCAAGGATCTACACTACATATGCAATGATATATGTGTAAAGGGGTAATATCTGTGGACTGAACTGCAGAAAGCCAGAATAAGAGGGGGATAGCTAATCCAATCGAAGACTACGCTTCTCGTAACCTCCATCTTGCAGCAGAAGATGAGGGTAGCTGGAAAGTAATAAGTATCCTCGCTTATCACAGCCTCCGTCTTGCAGCAGTAGAATGGAATAGATGGTAAGTTCACCAAGTAACATCGTATAGCATAATCCTACTCGGCGATCCTCCCGCACATCACCCTGTGAGAGAGCAACCATCGAGTTGTATCTGGCACTTGTAAGGGTGTGTTTTATTAAGTATCCAGTTCTAGTTGTCATGAGGTCGGAATACAACTCCGGGTCGTCCTTTTACCGAGGGACACGGCTATTCGAATAGATTAACTTCCCTGCAGGGGTGCACCACATAACCCAGCATGCTTGATCCCATTGGGCCGGACACACTTTCCAGGGTCATGCCCGGCCTCGGAAGATCAACACGTCGCAGCCCTACCTAAGCACAGCAGAGAGGTCAGCACGTCGGTCTAAGTCCTAAGCACACAGGGGTCTGGGCCCATTGCCCAATGCACACCTGCACGTTGCGAGGGCGGCCGGTGAGCAGACCTAGCAACCTCCATTACTAAGGAAGTTACGTTACGCGGTCCAACCCGGCGCGCGCCGCTATACCGCTGACGTCAAGAAGGCTTCGGCTGATACCACGACGTCGAGTGCCCATAACTGTTCCCACGCAGCTGGTTAGTGCGTATAGACCAAATGGCCAGACTCAGATCAAATATCCAAACTCGTTAAGCGTGTTATTATGAAATAACCGCGGACAACGACCAGGGCCAGGCCACCTCTCCACTGGGTGTCTCAACCTGCCCCTGTCGCTCCGCCACAAAGATCCCCTCGGGGGGCCGTCGGGAACTCAGGCCCATCACTACCTGGATGGAGCCACCTGTCCTTTCAGCCCCCACATCGAATCACTTGCGGGTACTCAATGAGCCGACCCGACTTTAGTCACATCACGTGTCATGTAAAGTGTATGTAGTATATACCCGTGATCACACCCAAGTGATCACGGCCCGATAGAATAGCAGGGCAGACGGACAAGGATGTAGGGCCACTGATGGAATACTAGCATCCTATACTAAGCATTAGGATGGCAGGTAAAGTATCAACAGTTGTAGCAACAATGACAGGCTATGCAACAGAATAGGAGTAACCGAACAGTAACATGCTACACTAATCTAATGCAAGCAGTAGAAGAAGAATAGGCGATATCTGGTGATCAAAGGGGGGGCTTGCCTGGAAGCCCTGCAGACGAAAGGAATCTTCGGAAGCGTAGCCGTAGTCGAACACCGAAGCATCAATGGTCTCGGGGTCTATCACAGTATCGGAGTCTATCGAAAATAAGCAACGAAGGGGAAACAAACAAATAACAGAGCAAACAATATCATCACAAAGCATAACATGGCAAAAGGCGGTGCTACATGTGACCTAATGCGGTGCTCGGTGATACAGGCGAAGAGGAAAAACACCCGGGAAAGTATTCCCGGTGTTAGGCATTTTCGGGCAGATGAAACGGAGGGGGAAAGTTGCGTGTTCGATATGATAGAGATGTGTGGCGGACGAACGGACCGCATATTCGGATTCGTCTCGTCGTTCTGAGCAACTTTCATATATAAATTATTTTCAACCGAGTTACGGTTTAAAAGATATCATTTTCTAAAGTTTTTATTAATTTCTGGAATTTAATTAATTAATTTAATAGAACATTATCCAGAATAGTACGGATGGCGTCAGCATGACGTCAGCACGACGTCAGCACGACGTCAGCAGTCAACCAGTCAGTTGACTGAGTCAAACTGACGCGTGGGGCCCGCGTGTCATACACAAATAACTAATTAAACAAATTAATTAGTTTAGCTAACAGATTAGGTAGGTTAGTTAATTGATTATGTTAACTTAATTATAATTAATTAACTTAATTAACCTATTAATTAATTAATTAATTAATATATATATTTTTTTTAATTTTTTTTTGTTCTTTTCCTTTTTTTTAAATGTCCTGGGGCCACGGGCCCCACCTGGCAGTGGCCCAGGGGCTTAGCGGGGCGGGTTGTTTAATGGGCGTTTGGGGCACGGGTGCCCGCACCCGAGGCCAAGGCGGGGCGCCGGTGGCCAGCAACCGCGGCGAGCCAGCCGCAGCTGCCGGCGGCGGCGGGCCGCGTGGCCGGAGAGCGGGAAGGACAGGGGGGCCGCGGGCTCCCGGCGAGGTCGCCGGAGCGGAGCGTCGGGCGGCTAATGCGGGTGCGGCCGGCGGCCAGAGGCGCGTGGCGCGGCCGGTGTGTGGAGTAGAGGCGGGCGCGGCGGAAGGGACGATGCGGGCAGGGGAGCTGCGCAGGGGAGGCGAGCGGTGGTGGCGGTGGCCGCGGACGGCAGGCGCGGGACGCGCAAGCGCTCGCTTCGGCGCGGGCAGGAGTAGTGGACGCAGGGCGGACGCATCGACGTTGACGCGTGTAGAGGCACGCCGAGCGGGGTGAGGCCGCGGTGAGCGCGGTCGGTACGCGGGTTAGGCGGCCACGGCGAACGGTGGACGACGTAGGGAGTAGAGGAGGAGGGCACGGCCCTCACCAGCGTATGCAGGAGCATAGGGGGCGTCGAGGCTCGATGAAGCGAGCTGGTGGAGAGGAGGAAGAGGATGACGGAGCGACGACGTCGAGGCGGCGAGGCGGAGGCTCGGGCGTGAGGCTGCGAGGGGGAGGCTCGGGCGTGAGGCTTCTTGCCTCTGTGCGTGCGGCGGCGTGAGGGAAAGGGGTGAGGGGAGCGTGAGGAGTGGGGGCGGTTAATTTAGGGTTCGGGGTTTGGGCCAGGAGGTGGCGGGGTGGGCCGGCCTGCCTGGGGAGGCAGTGGCCAGACGGCTGGGCCAAGGCCCAGTTCGCCATGGGGGGGGG
>LR738710.1:437934124-438019799 GCA_902687465.1 Secale cereale | reverse complement strand
GGTCTTTAATCTTTTTTAACTTTTGTTTTGTTTTCACTTTTGTTTTTACTTATTTTTCTTTTTCTGTTTTCTTTTATTTACCAGTTAAATTTTGTTTTGTACATTACAAATGTTGTACCTAATTTAGTAGTAGTAATTATTCCACCGCCACAAATATTTTGGCACATGAATTAAAGTAGTTTAGAATTGTTTATTATACTAAGAGCATTTAAATAATAGTTTTGCCGGCGTTTTACTTACTATAGTGCATTTAAATTCTTTACACGAGTGTGGTTTATTCACCAATATTTTGTATGGATTATTTGCCACAATCCGAACATTTTAGTTTTAATGTTTCAAAACTTTTGTTGTTTGCCTTTATTTCGAATTTGAATTTCGAATCGGTTTTGAAGCAACGCGAGATTATCAACAGTAACTGAGGTGACGTGTCGTCATTAGGAGAGGGTTACTGTAGCTTAACTATCCGGGCGTCACAAACAGTGGGTCAAAACCTCTGATAGCAAGACCTACATGTGCAAGACCAAATTGTTAAAAACCTAAATATTAGAGTGGTTTCTGCAATTGCACGATAATGTGCTATTAGACAATGGACCATGCACGTGCTAACCTCGATTGTAAACCTCAATGCTTCCCATTGTTTCCCTGCAACACATATAAGGTAGTTAGTCATCAGGTTAAGTAAGGGTTCGCATGCTATCAGTAAAATATGTTGATGAAAAATAAGCACATTGCAGATTCATCAGATTAATTCAAGTCACATGGAAAACCCATTTATCCAAACCAAGCATGACTAAGAACTAGGAAATACAACACTTGTATATGTTTCTCATGTATTAAGTGCAGCCAAATTCGATTTATTCCTCACATGCAAAACAATACAAAATTCTAGCCACGACAATTGGACATCGCATTCCAGAATTGAACCAAGCAGTTAACTAAACACCACAACAAATGAACCAAACATTAAATAAGCACCACATTGCACAATATAACATACTCCTAATAGAAGATCAGACAGTTAACCAAACCAAGCATGCTTAACAACTTGGAAATATAGCAATTGTATTTGTTTCTCATGTATTCACTACAGCCAAATTCAATTTATTCCTCACATGGTATACAATAACAGAATGCACCCACAACTATTGAACATCGCATTGCAGAATTGAACCAAACGGTTAACTAAACACCACAACAAATGAACCAAACATTAACTGAGCAGCACATTGCACAATATAACATACTCCTAATAAAAGATCAGACAGTTAACCAAACCAAGCATGCTTAACAACTTGAAAATTCACACAATTGTATTTGTTTCTCATGTATTTAGTACAACTAAATTCGATTTACTTCTCACATGGTATACAATAACAGAATGCACCCACAACTATTGAACATCTCATTGCAGAATTGAACCAAACAATTAACTAAACACCACAACACAAATGAACGAAATGTTAGATGAGCACCACATTGCACAATGTATAACCGAAGCAAGCATGCTTGACAACTTGATTTATTTCTCACATGGAAGACAATACAAAATTGCAGCCTGAAGAATTGAACATCACATTTGCGTAATTGAACCAAACTGTTAAGTGAAGATGACAACTAATTAACCAAACAGTTAATAAGTGAGCACCACACTGCACGACATTTGGAACATATACACTAGAGAAACCGATTGCATGGTAAAATTAGATAGCACAATTCACTATAATTTGTTAAGGAAAGGCAGGAGTAGCACACGCAACGGGTAAACCGAGCATGCTTAACCGACATAGCTAGAAATGGCAAGGTGCTCCTCGAAGATCTGGGGGTCGGCACGAATGGGAGCCATCACGACCTCATCCGTGCGTGCGGCCGCGATTAGCTTCTCCGCTACCAAATGCTCCTTGAGATCTTGGCTATACTGCGTGCACCATGGCTTAGGGTGGCAGTTATTTTGTGGATGGGTCGGTGATTTGGGTGGAAGGTGTCGCGCTTGCTCCGGCGGTCGGGGCACGTGGGATGTGGAAGGAGGAGGAGGATGGGGGTTGGGTGTGGACTACCATCCTGGATAGACGAGGCATAGGAATGTGAAGGAGGGTCACTGGCGAGGAGGCGGCGCTCCAAGCAAGGAGTGAAGATTTCAACTTGGAAAGGAAGGCGGAAACAGGGGAAATGTGGCTTTTAGTAAGGGGGAGGGGGCGGGGAGGTAGATATTTCCGCGGAAGCCGAAACTAGCGCACAAAGTGTCATAAGACACGGTCCCATATTCAGAAATGTGTACGATATGTGAACATCACAAACGATTTAGATAGCTTAACCCGTGTGTGATGAGTTTGAACATCAAAAATTTTGGTTCAAATTTCCATGGTTACAGTGGTCATCCACGTCATTGCATAATTTGGGTACACAAAGGACACTACAACGCACCCACACTTCTTAATCGAGCAAGTTCAGCAATTAAACAGAGCTAGCTCACCTAAACATTACTCTAACAAATTAAAGACTGTCGCTCTTAATTAAACAAAATAAAGAGTACTACTACGGCTGGTGCTTGTCGATCTCCGCCGCTGCCTCCATGTCCAGCTCGCGCCCGACAGTCTCCTGGGGAAGGGGCTCCATGGCATCCATCGCACCGTACTCAGCAAGCATCTCGCCATCTGTGTTCGCCATCTCTTTTGAAAAGGCCGTCACGAGCTGGGCGTGGGCGGCCGCGATCTGGGCTTGGACGGGCTCCATCGTCGCAAGGTATGCGGCGGAGGAACAGACGGCTGCTCGAACGCTCTCGGCAATTACCAACTCTTCGGCCATGGGTTGCCAACCGTTGTCGGAGAAGTTTTGTTTGATTTGTGCGATGACAGCCACGAGCTGGGCGTGGGCGGTCTCGACTTGGTCATGGGCGGCCTCCATCAGCGCTAAGGCCGCCGCTGTGGAACAAACAACTGTTGTGCTACTCTCGCCAGTTGCTATCCTCGAGGCAGATGTTGCTGCCGCCACCCGAGAAGCAACAGCGTCCGTTTGGGCTGCCTCGGCTGCCCGGTCGTAGATTGCGGCCGCGCTCATGCACCTTGTTAGAAAGCGCAAGGCGGCTGTGGCTGCGCTCTCGCCGGAGTGGGCCATCGAAGTTTCCCTCACGACGCGGGTCCATGTACCCATCTTTCACCGGTGACGGTTGAACAACGAAATGATATTTGGGGAGCGAGCTAGTGTGCTTGAGACGCCAGCTGTGGACTGTAGCCGATGCACCTTCTCGCGTAAGCCATAGGCGTACTATACTCCGACGGTGCTCTAGGATATTTTGTGCTACATCTCACATGGTTGGTGATAATAAACTGTGTGCGGTCTACTTGATTTTTCATCTTGATTTGAATTACATAATGGGGTCACAGCGGAAATGGATGTTGTTTGAATTGCTAGACCTTTTATCTGCACTGAACATGCAACTATATGTGTGTCGTAAAAGAATTAGAATTATTCAGGGCTCCTTTGAACATTTTATACATTAAATTGGTTTTCTAGCCATTTCAGGTGCACAATTTGAAATTAAACTACATGCACATGCTCTGGTGCACCAACATGGGTTGTAAAATGATATATGTGTCCACGGGTTTATGCTTATGTACCATGCAAGAAATGGGGATGAAATTCGAAAACCACGGCACCGTGGCTCTCCGGCAAACGTCAACGTACTTGCTTTTGTAATTCTACTAAATCCAAAATTCGTCCAGAATTCATGAAACTTGGCATGCTATCATGGAGCGGCATCGACATGTCGTGGTATATTTTTTGTCCCATTTGGGGCAGGTTTGGGTATTAACTTCTCATAAACCAGAGTTTCTCACAACAAGTGTGATGGGTTAAGTAGGGAACGTTTCACCTTTTTGGACGAAATGATATCCGTTGCCTCTTCTCGATTTCAAAAATTTTCCTAGTGTCAACATAGAACAACAGGAGTGTTGTGTCAATTTTTGGGATTTTTCGGGGTTCGTTTAGACATTTTTATGCATTAATTGAGTTTTCAATGCATTTATGTGCATAATTCAAATTTGAAATACATGCAAATGCTCTAATGCATATAAATTGGTAGAAAATTCAAATATGTGTCCTTGGTTGCATGGTTAGGTCCCATGCAAGAAAAACAAAGGAATGTCAAGCACCCTGGCACCGTCACTCGGCCACAAACATTGAGATAACTAGTTTTTAAATTCTAATAAATCCAAAGCTTGTCTGAAATTCATGAAACTTGGCATGCTATCATGGAGCGGCATCAACATGCTATGGTAAAAAATTGTCCCATTTGGGGCAGGTTTGGGGATATGCTTCTCATAAACCAGAGCTTCTCACAACAAGTGTGATGGTTTCAGTAGGGAACGTTTCACCTTTCTGGACGAAACGATACCCGTTGCCTCTTCTCGATTTCAATTTTTTTCCTAGTGTCAACATAGAACAACATGAGTGTTGTATCAATTTGTGGGATTTTTCGGGGTTCGTTTGAACAATTTTTATGCATTAATTGAGTTTTCAATGCATTTATGTGCATAATTCAAATTTGAACTACATGCACATGCTCTAACGCATATAAATTGGTTGAAAATTTAAATATGTGTTCTTAGTTGCATGCTTAGGTCCCACGCAAGAAATGGGAATGAATTTCAAACAACAGGGCATCGCTGATTGCCGGCAAAACGTTGA
Source organism: Secale cereale (assembly GCA_902687465.1). NCBI lineage: Eukaryota > Viridiplantae > Streptophyta > Magnoliopsida > Poales > Poaceae > Secale > Secale cereale. Next base: position 438,015,116 of record LR738710.1, on the reverse strand, counting down.
GATACTTTATTTTTAAATTCTAGTAAAAGCAAAACTCGTCTGAAATTCATGAAACTTGGCATGCTATCATGGAGCGGCATCAACATGTTGTGGTATTTTTTCCCATTAGGGGCATGTTTGGGTATATGCTTCTCACAAACCGGAGCTTCTCACAACAAGCATGATGGTTTCGGTAGAGAACATCCCACCTTTGGGACGAAACGATATCCATTGCCTCTTATTGCTTTAAAAAAAATTCTTGTGTCAACATAGAACAACAGGAGTGTTGTCTCAAATTTTGTGATTTTTCAGGGTTCGTTTGGACATTTTTATGTATTAGCTGAGTTTTCAATGCATTTATGTGCATAATTCAAATTTGAACTACATGCACATGCTCCAGTGCATGTAAATTGGTTGAAAAAACAAATATGTGTCCTTGGGTGCATGCTTAGGTCCCATGAAAGAAATGGGAATGAATTTCAAACACCAGGGCACCGTAGATTGCCGACAAAACGTTGAGGTACTTTATTTTAAAATCCTAGTAAATCCAAAACTCGTCTGAAATTCATGAAACTTGGCATGCTATCATGGAGCGGCATCAACATGCCATGGTAAAAAAATTGTCCCATTTGGGGCAGGTTTGGGTATATGCTTCTCACAAAGCAGAGCTTCTCACAGCAACAATGATAGTCTCTGTAGGGAACGTCCCACCTTTGGGGGCGAAACAATATCCATTGCCTCTTATTGTTTTCAAATTTTTTCCCGTGTCAACATAGAACAACAGGAGTGTTGTGTCAATTTTTGTGATTTTTCGGGGTTCGTTTGGACATTTTTCTGTATTAAGTGAGTTTTTAATGCATTTATGTGCATAATTCAAATTTGAACTACATGCCCATGCTCTAGTGTATATAAATTGGTTGAAAAATCAAATCTGTGTCCTTGGCTGCATGCTTAGGTCCCATGCAAGAAATGGGAATGAATTTCAAACACCAAGGCACCATTGTTTGCTGGTAAAACGTTGAGCTACTTTATTTTTAAATTCTAGTAAATCCAAAACTCATCTGAAATTCATTAAACTTGGCATGCTATCATGGAGCGGCATCAACATGCAGTGGTAATTTTTTTGTCCCATTTTGGGCAGGTTTGGGTATATGTTTTTCACAAACTAGAGCTTCTCACAACAAGCATGATGATTTCAGTAGGGAACATCCCACCTTTGGGGACGAAACAATATCCATTGCCTCTTATTGCTTTCAAAATTTTTCCCATGTCAACATAGAACAATAGGAGTGTTGTGTCAATTTTTGTGATTTTTCGGGGTTCGTTTGGACATTTTTATGCATTAATTGAGTTTTCAATGCATTTATGTGCACAATTCAAATTTGAACTACATGCACATGCCCTAGTGCATATAAAATTGGTTCGAAAAATCAAATATGTGTCCTTGGGTGCATGCTTAGGTCCCATGCAAGAAATGGGAATGAATTTCAAACACCAGGGCATCGTTGATTGCCGGCAAAACGTTGAGTACTTTATTTTTTAATTCTAGTAAATCCAAAACTCGTCTGAAATGTGCCGAGCAGGATTTTTGCGGCTCTTGATCACAAACGTTTTATATAGAACACCATATGCAATGTGAGATCAGGATTTGTGCATCTCTTCAGTGCAAACGGTTCTTTTTGATGACCCGTGTGCAACCATTTACAAACAATTTGGTATGATTTGCATCTATCATATTGGGTATGTTGCCATTTGTCAAACTTGAAAGATTGACATTTGTTGATCTAGTAACATTGCCATTTGTCAACCTTGTAACACTGCGATTTGTCAAAACATGAAGCTAAAAATCACTAGCAGTATCTAATTTTTGCAACTAAAATTAAGTAATTAAGCATATATTACATTCATAGATTAAGCAGTCGTTCTTAATTTATACAAACAGTTCAACTCGATAGCTGAACCGACCAAACTTTTCCGCAATTGTTGTCAACCACGTACTGAAATAGCTAGTTCAACTGTATATACTAGCTAATTTTAGATACGTTGTACAATTCCACCACATCTATAATCAGATGAACTGAGCAAAATAGCCCCTAAATACTACTACTACGGAGGGGCTTTGTACTACTTCCGGCTGCCTCTCCTCTGCCGAGCGCACTGCTACCTCTTGAGCTTGCATTGTATTCCCTCGAAGAGGAAAGGGAGATGCAGCACAGTAGCGTAAGTATTTCCCTCAGTTTTTGAGAACCAAGGTATCAATCCAGTAGGAGACCACGCGCCAGTCCCTCGCACCTGCACAAACAAATAAGAACTTCGCAGCCAACGCGATAAGGGGTTGTCAATCCCTTTACGGTCACTTACGATAGTGAGATTTAATAGAGATGATAGTTTATATTTTTGGTATTTTCGGTATAGAAACAGAAAGTAAAGAAAGCAAATAAACAACGGCGGCAGAAATTGACGGGAATGTAAAATGATAAAGATAGACCCGGGGGCCATAGTTTTCTCTAGTGGCTTCTCTCATGATAGCGATATTCTACGGCTGGTAAACAAATTACTGTCGAGCAATTGATAGAAAAGCGAATAATTATGAGACTATCTAGGCAAGATCATTGTATATAGGCATCATGTCCGAGACAAGTAGACCGATTCCTGCCTGCATCTACTACTATTACTCCACACATCGACCGCTATCCAACATGCATCTAGTGTATTGAGTTCATACGAACAGAGTAACGCCTTACGAAAGATGACTTGATGTAGAGGGATAAACTCAAGCAATATGATGAAAACCCCATGTTTTTATCCTCGATGGCAACAATACAATACGTGTCTTGCTGCCCCTACTATCACTGGGAAAGGACACCGCAAGATTGAACCCAAAGCCAAGCACTTCTCCCATTGCAAGAACTATAGATCTAGTAGGCCAAACCAAACCAATAATTCGAAGAGACTTGCAAGGATATTATGAGCACACATAAAAAGTTCAGAGAAGAACCAAATATCTTTCATAGATAACCTTGATCATAAACTCACAATTCATCGGATCTCGACAAACACACCGCAAAAAGAGATTACATCGAATAGATCTCCTCGAAGACCGATGAGAACTTTGTATTGATATCCGGAGAGAGAGAAGAAGCCATCTAGATACTAGCTATGGACCTGAAGGTCTATGGTAAACTACTCACAACTCATGGTGAGGACGATGATGATGATGAAGGCCTCCGTGATGGATCCCCCTCCCGGAACATGCTCCAAGACGGGATCTCCACGGGAACAGAAGCTACGGCGGTGGAATTAGGGTTTTCTCTCTGCGTACGATGTTTCTGGGGTACATAGGTATATATAGGAGGAAGAGGGGCAACAGGGGCCACAAGGGCTGCTCTCGAGGCAGGGGGCGCCACCCCACCCTCGAGGGTGGGCCCCCTGTCCTCTGGATTGGCCCCGAAGTTTATCTTGCGTGATTTCGTCCAAAAATATCTACTGCGAAGGTTTCATTCCGTTTGGACTCCGTTTGATATTCCTTTTCTGCAAAACCCTAAAATAGGCAAAAAAACAGCAATCTGGACTAGCCTTTTGGGTTAGTTGGTTAGTCCCAAAATGATATAAAAGTGAATGATAAAGCCCATTAAGCATCCAAGACTTCATAAATAATAGCATGGAACAATCAAAAATTATAGATACGTTGGGGACGTATCATGCACTCAGTAAGAGGCAGAGGAGGAGGAGCCTACCGACGAGCTGGACAACTGCAATATGGTGCCTACCGCTGCTGCAGCTTCAAAGACGCTCACCTCGAACGCCCTCTGCCGCTCCAGACGACCCCTCTCGAAGCGGTGGTTCTACTCGTAGATCTCCTGATTCCTCGCCTCTAAGGCGGCACGTGCTGCGGCCACAGCGGCGGTAAGGCTCTTTGCATGCTCGACAAGGCGCTCCTCCTCCTCCCACAGGAACTCAGTCTAGCGTGCAAGGTCGCTGACGCACGTGCGGGCATCCACCTCCGCCTCCCGCCTTTGGGCGGCGGTGGCGGAGCGGGTGATGACCTGGGCGGTCGACGGTGGGCTGGCGGCCACGACCACCGACGATGGGGTGGCGGCCACGACCACCACCTCCCTCCTTCGGGCCGCGGTGGCGGAGCGGTTGATGGCCATGGTGGCCAGCAGTGGGGTGACGGCCACGACGGCCACCTCCTTCCTTCGGTCCGTGGCGGCGGAGCGGGAGATGGCCCTAGCTTTCGACGGTGGTGTGGCGGCAACAGCGGCCGGCAACAGCTGCCGACGGGCAACGGCGTCGTAGCGTGTGGTAGGTGTTCCGCTCACACCCAACAGTGAGCCAGGTGCACTACACTATGCCGGGGACTGCGCTGCCGCCGCGGTGTAGCCTCGCAGCTGGAGCTTTCCTCTGATGATGGCGGAGTGGCTGAGCGACAACGACAGACCGGTGCCATTGGCGATTGTGGGAGAAGAAGACGAGATAAGCTATAGGGAGGGAGGGGAAATGCGACGCGGGAATCGCCGGCGGTGAATTTTTATATAGCAGGCCAGTAAGCATTGGGATTTTCGGGGATTTCATTGAGTCGGACGGGAACCTGCGAGGCTGCGCGAGAACTGGCTCACTAACGATTCATTGGCGCCACCTTTTGGCCAAAAGAACGACCTCGCGCGCTGCCCAAGCTTGTGGTGTAAGCTGTCTGCGGCAGCGGGGTGACAAGACGTGCGAGAGGAGGACGAAAGGCCACATACACATATGGTTAATAAAACAACGTTTGCGATTTATTTACCTGCTATACCCCCATCCTGGTTTATAAGAATATTTTAACTAATAAAATACGAATGCATGTCACCAAACATTATATAGTTGGATTCATAAATCAACATAGTTTCCAATTATATAATTTTTATAACATGCATTAAAATTTTGTTGGATAAATCTGAGGGCAAAGTATGGCACAAAATATAAAGGGAACTATAGACATGACAGAGGTAGTAGCACATGGCCGCTCTCTATGCAGCGACACAACTGTCGTTCGGCTTGTAGGAGACCATTTCCTGCGTGTTCAACTACTCTATGTGTGTGGTTGCTTGCGGTTCAGGCGGCCGCGGCGCGCTCTGCTCGCATCCCGCTGCGCGCGCTCTGCTCTCGTGTCCCTTCGGGTGCTCTGCCCTCGTCCCTCCACGCACGCAGCCAGTGTTTGGGACTGGTGCACGATGATGCATGTTTGTGTGCATGCGGTTGCGCCGGGCACGGCGCGACAATGCAGTTACCCGCTGCAAAAACTGCCATGCGGATGCGCAGAGAATCCAGGCCGCCCGGCCCCCATTTATTCTTGTGGCCATTTACCTTCATCTCTCGCGCCACACGACACAATAAGCACATCCCCGACGACACATACAGAGAGGACATCCAGCGGTTCCAATGGCGATCCCCGTGGCTCCAATAGCACTCCCAATGGCTGACGACGACAACGGTGGGCAGTTCACCATGCATCACCTAGTGGACACCCACGTGAGGGGGAAGGCCATCTCAGTGGTGTACACGACCGATCCGGTCTCGGTGGAGAGCTCCATCCAAACTATGGAGCAGTTCCTTGCCGAGAACAAGTACCAAGTGGTCGGCTTCGACCTCGAGTACACCATCGGTCGTGCCGAGCACAATCAGAAGGTTGTCGTCGCCTAGTTGTGCATGCGACATGATGTTCTCGTCTAACACTACCACCTTGCCACAAGGCCTTGCAAGCGTATCTCCAGGTTTATCAACAGCTCCGACTATAGTTTCGCTACGGTGGACACCACCAACGATCTAAAAGCGCTCGCGGAATTGAAATGCCCGAATCTTGTCCACATCCAGCACCACTACATGGCCTGGGGCAGCGACTAAAACAAACTGAACTCCCTGGTTGACCTTGCCTCCGCCATCATCGACCCCTAGTACATGAAGATGAAGAATGAGAGCAACAAGGAGAAGAACTCCTGGCATAGTTGTAATGCCCAGTATGCGACTATGTCTCCCACGTGTCGAGGCACGACTTAAAGACATAAGCGCATACTAGAATGATCTCAAGTATGGTATCTTTGCACAACTCATGTAAAAGCAAGGATGAAAGTGTAAAAAAGGTAGTTGGCTTACACTCACCACGTCACACAATGAAATACATTAACATACATCATCCAAATAACATCAGAGTCCGACTACGAACGAAATCCAAACGAAAGATACCATAAAACAACACAAGGCCCGGATCATCCTAGTAAGAGCCACTACTGATCGTCGGGATATGACACATAGTAACGTCCACGCTCTTGATCGAACTCCCAATACAGCTCTGAACCACCACCTGTGTAGTTCTCAACGGTACCTGCATCTGGTGTTGTGTAGAATCTGTGAGCCACAGAGGACTCAGCAATCCCGTTCCTGGGTAACAAGACTATCAAAGCCTTAGGTGTGGAAAAGTCTTAAAACAAGGTTGCAGCAGCACTAAGCACTAACTTACGAGTTTAGAGCGAGAAGATAACAAGTGCCAACGATCGCCAAGTTGATCACGAAGTGATCCTAACTACTCATGATCAAACATAACCCCACCGTGTTCACTTCCCAAACCCCTTCGGAAAGAGACCATCACGGTTACTCATGCAGGTAGTGTATTCAAGAACAAGGTGTCAAGTTATCTACAACCGGATATTAACAAATTCCCATCTGCCACATAACCGCGGGCACGGCTTTCGAACGATCAAAACCCTGCAGGGGTGTCCCAACTTAGCCCATCACAAGCTCACGATATGCGGGGTCGCAACTCCAAAGTGGGAAGACCCGAGTATTCCCGAAATCCCGTGCTCAAGATATTTTGACAAAGGTAAAACTAATCCAGCAAGACCTCCCGGCGTGCCGACACCCTTATAGTAGCCGCGCGTATCTCGTCTCAGGCCACAACTTAATGAGTCATCCTACAGGTGTATACCAAATACCTCGGGTTTCCCCAAGGCGGCCCCGCAGTCGGCTCAGTTTGGACCAACACTCATGAGGAGCACTGGCCCGGGGTTGTTAATTAAGTCCACGGGATAGCTAGTCCCTATGCAAATTTTAGTTGTTAGGAAAATGTAAAACCAATGTTGGGCCTTGCTGGAAAAGCTTTAAACAGAGCGAATTATCAAGGGGGCCCATAAACCCCAACTGTGTTAGGGACGCAAAATCAAAGAACATAACACCGGTTTATCGGTTCCTAAGGTGGCATGAGTGGAACAAAACATCAAGCAAGAGGCTTAGCCTTCCACCCATTACCAATATATAGGTCATTTAGATTAACAGTTTATATATTGTGATATCCCAACAATAACTTCATCACGAAGCAAGAATCTTCAAATCTTCACCTGCAACTAACAACGCTATAAGAGGGGCTGAGCGATGCATACTTAGCGAAACAATGGTTTGCTGGGAGGGTGGTTAAAGAGTTTCATGGCAACAATAGGAGGGCTGACAAACATACATAGGCATCGAGGCAATATCTAAAGAGCGAGACATCTAGCATAGGTAGAGATAGTAGTGATATCTGGGTATGGTCATCTTGCCTATTGATTCCACGGAGGGATCATAACCTTGCTCCTCAAACTCAGCCTCGGAAGGAACCTCGAACTCCGAATCGGTTCCCGGCTGTACCCAACACAAGAACACAACAACGGCACAATATCAAACACGGTGCAATGCACAAACAACATGATGCAAGTATAGCATGGGATGCAAGTATGATGTGCGTATGCATGAGGATGCTCTTGAGCCTAAGGTGAAGATGATGGAAAAGGCCTCATCTTGGGAAACCAAGAAAGCCACTGGAAAGAGGGGAAGATTTCGGTTGAAATCGATATAAAGATCACCGGAAACAGATGCACGGTTTGCAAATGGCAAGAAAAACAAGATTCTAGCAAAACTACAGTTTACAGCGACATGGCATCTTTGGAGCAAGAAATAATTATGCTACAGCACCCAAACATGGAGACAAAGGGCATGGATGTGAAATAGACATGATACTTAACAAGCATGAACTTAGAACACAGCCAAAAATCTACTGGAACACAATTAACCAAGCATGGCAAGTTGCAATAAATTTACAGAATTCTCAGACTTAGTGAAAAATTACAAGGCATGGCAGAATTACAACGGATAGGCAAAATTACAAGACATATTTTAGAAGCTACTCAAAGCAAGAACATGCTTATAGGATGCTTGGAACACTAGCTACACTCGTGGCAAAACTGAACTTGTTGATAACATGCTGAGAGATACATTTTATAGCCTCTTGAGAGCATGAAAACAACAAGCTACAGCAAGCCAAGATGCAAGCAAAAGGCATGGCAACAACATACATAACATGCTATTCAAGAGTAACCACATGGATACTTCTACAACATACCGGAACATGTGCCAAACACCCTGGCAAATGTGCAAAAGTTTATCCAGACTTAGCAAAATCTGGGCATGCTGACAGATAAAATTTATAGCAACTTGAGGGCCTCATAACAACAATCTACAGAATGGCATCATGACAAACAAAAGCATGGATAGCTAGAGCATAACATCTACATCTAGGAACACCCACTGGATAGCTCTAAACATGCACAACAAATATGGTGGCATCATGGATACATGGCATAAAAGTTACCAGATTCACACTTAGCAGAAATTTATAAACATGATGACATGTTAACAAGCTTGTTGCACTCATATCAAGACATATCATGGCATGAAAATGAATCTATCATGTAGAGCACATACTCAAGAGCAAAACTCATGTTGACACTTAGCTCATATGGCACATGGGTAAATAAGCACAAGCATGGCAAAACATCATCTCATAACAAGTTCAGAAACTCATCAGCCAAATGCAATAGAGATATACATGGCAATATGACACCTAACATGAATGCTACAGCAACAATCATGTAGAGCATTTCATAACGAAGAGCTGGACATATCATTCACTCCATTCGGACCATCATGCACAAAGTTATCAGCTCACGAACATGGCAACAAATTTACACAGACAACAAGTTACAGCAACATGCACTCTTGCCACGAAGATTGAGTCAAATAGATAATCACTAACATGCATGAAACTGGTACTAACATGTAGAGCATGACGAGACGAACATTTCGACATATCATACGTGCAAAACGGAGCACCGAGCACAAAATTACCACATGGCAAAGGAGGTAACAAATTTAACGAATCTGGGGACTTAGTGGAATTTTGACCTCCGAGAAAGTCAACTCGGGACGAAGGCGTGCGGGACGAGGAGATCCGGGACGGGGACGGGCATTTGGATCGTGGAGTTGGTGGATCTAGTCCACCTGACCAGATCTACCGGATCGGGGGCGGCGCCGGCGGGGAGCGGATACGGCGGCGTCCGGGGTCGGCCGGGGCGGCGGCGATGGCCGGCGGCGTAGGGTGCGGAGGCGGCGAGGCGGCGGGATGGCGGCGACACGGCGGCGGCGAGGTGCCCGTGCCGGAGGCGACGGGGACGCTGGCCGGGGCGCGCCCATGGCGGCGGATGCGACGTGCCGAGGGGAGCCGGATCCGGGCCGGCGGGCCTGGACGGCGGCGCGGTGGGAGGCTGGCGACAGGGCGCCATGTGGCAGGCAGGGATTGGCCGGGCGGGGCGGCTGGACGCATCCGGCGGCGTCCAGACGTGTCTGGCGTGGAGAGGGAGACAAAATTAGGGTTTGGATCCGGATTTCCGGGGGAGAAGGCCTATTTATAGATTCTGGGACCTAGGAAGGTCCAAATGGGGTGCAGTTTTCACCTACACGATCGCGATCCGACGACCGAGAGGATGAGAGTGGTTGTGCTTGGTTAGTGGTATGTTGTGGAGGGGGTCTTGGGCCGAAAGAAGAAGAGCTTTTAGCCCACTAGGTTAACCGTTGGAGTATCCAACGACCTCCAAACGTGATGAAACTTGACAGGCGGCCTACACGTACTAAAACAACAACGCACGACAAGTCTCACCTCATTCCGAGAATGTTTCACGGCCACAAACGAAAAAAGGACTCGGAGGTGCCACGGGCACGTGTGTGAGTGTCGGAACTCGAAACGGACAACGGGAAGAGACGAGCGGAACCGGGTGCAAGTGACAACACGTATGCAATGCAATGCACATGATAACATGACATGGATGAAATGCACACACGCACACGACAAAACGAAGAAACTCGAAATGAAAGAAGAGCCCAGAATGGAATTGATGAAGTCAACGTTTCATATATGCCATAAATGGAAAGTATCACATATGGGGTGTTACAACAGTGTGTGGCATGAGAGACTGGACGAAGAACCTATCAAGTACGCGGCCAAGGATACGTACACAAGCTACGAGATGTACATGCGGATTGTTGACATGAGGAAGTGTATTCTTCCTACCCCAGACGAGGGATCGAGCCACAGAGCAATGGCGGGAGCGTCACAAGAAGTGGATGACTAGATGATCATTTCTCCTACTTTAGAATGCATGCAATTGTTCTAATGCACATGCTCGAATGATCTGTATAGTCACTTATGTAATTGGATGTTTATTTCAGTTATATATACATGTTATTATTGTGTAGACAGAGCATATCACACGGCTTATTCGGAGCAGTCGTCTGTGTTATTATTGGTCTTCGCACACATTTCTGATTACGGACCTGTTTGTCGCGTAACACACACATCTTGTTCAGTTGAACCATTTCCAATGTGTTGTCTAATCACACACAGTTCATCTTAGTGAACCATATGATGTATATCGCACACACCTTCATCTGGCTGTCCGTTTCTTTTGTTCCTCCTCGTCGCAAACAGTTAATTGAACTGAACCGTATGCCCTTCATCGCACATGTAACTAAAATCTGAACTGTGTTTGATGCATCCGTCATTGCAAATATTTTGCACCTTTTTTAACGGTTCTTTTACACCACCGTTTGCGATTATGGCATCGCACACAGTTTCATCGAAGGGTCTCTGATTGTAGTGTCGCGTTTGGACCATCCTGCAGTAGTGTCCATGCAGAAGGCACACATGACTCTAGTCCAACTCCTTGTGATGGTCGACAGCCCATCCTTCACTGTCTTCATGAGGACATATAAATAGTCATTGTGTTTTGGTAGAAACAATTTAGCCTTTGCATGCCCTGCAATCATGTAGTTTGAGAGGTACTCTTGAGTAAACTGCTTCGGGATCCACTTCAAAGGAAAAAGATTCAGACATTGTCATCTAACCCATTATGGGTAGTAAAAAGAAGGTTGTAGAGTTCTTACTTAGCATCCTGCAGTTCACTCTTGTTTTGAATAAAGTGTAAACAAATAATTTAATAGCCATCTTTTGACCAATTTTACTAACAATCTTTGTCAGTTTCCTCACTTGATGTTGGTTCATCAATATATCATTACCACATACACAGAAAGGGTCGAAGCACGTATCTTTACCAATGATATATGTACCTAAAAGCACCAAGTTAATATTAGAAGCTAAACAACAATTGCAAAATGATATAGTACAACACTCCCTCCGTCGCATTATATAAGATCTTATAACATTCAATATACTCACATATTGGATGAATTAATATCTTATATTTAGGGGCAGAGGGAGTTTATTACATTTTTACGAATATTGGCCGATTAACTAAAGTTAACTGCTGCCGCTCTTCTATGTATATCTAGACATCATCAGAATGTTAAGGTAACACTCTTCCTTGTTGCTATATGGCTTAGGATTGCATATTTAGCTATTCAGTACAATGCATGTTGCTATGTAGCCCTAAATATATTAGATATAGCCCTAGTTAACCTACCGATATATGGGTGATAGATATAATCAGTTAAAGATTCGATTCAACGGTTAATCCCTTATCAGGCCCCGGCCTATATGGTACCAGTTACCGATATCCTGAATAGTGAGCATATATAACCCATGGGGTGAAACTAACTTCGATGGTAAACAGCAGTTGTTCACAATATTGTCCTATATACGTCCATTAAAAGGCATTTTAGGCACAACAGGCTAAACACCAACCAAATATATCCTCCTTCTTTGTCAATTTTACGTTCCTCGTTGTGTCATATTAGATGGACGTCGACCTCACGGTCCCATGGAGGGAAGCGTCACAGGTGAGTGCGTGACAACCATCGTATGCACGTGGCCCAAAGAGGTGTTGGTGATGCTTTAATACCCAATATGTCCAACTTCTTTGTGACACCTGCCTCGGAAACCGAAAAGTCCCCAAACAAAGCGAGATTGTTCATGATGTGTGTGTGTAGTATGTGCTGGCCGCCCTCCTCCCCTATTCGACGCGTACTATATACTCCTACCGCAACACAACCCAAAAAAACCCTCCTTGTTGGTCAAATTAACCTCTCTTGTTGGGTCAAAGTGATGGAGCACAACCTCGCGGGCCCACGGATGGAAGCACCGCACGCGAGTGACTGTCCTATATGATGTGTAGCATATGTTGCCCCACCCTCTTCGACGCGTACTTTATATATAGTCCTACCGTACATAACACAAACCCAAAAATGACCATCCTTGCTGGTCAAATTAACCTCTCTCACCGCAGGTCATAGTGACGGACGACGACCTCGCGGGCCCACAGAGAAAGTCACATGCGGGTGAGTGTCCTGCGACCACCGCATGCATCTCGCCCAAATATGAAGGTCAAAAAAAATCTACAGCGAACATGCGACCGAAGGAGTTTAGTGTTAAAAACTGAAAAATATAACATTTTTCAGTTTTTTTACACTGATTGATTTCCTAGGAATTTAATGTGCCAAAATCAAATTTGAGCTACCTGAGACCCGTGATAGTGCACGAAAACTAGATTCGAAAATCATATGTGTACGTGTCCCTGGGTGCAGGTTTACTCCCCATGCAAGAAATTTCTAACATCAAGAATCTTGAATTTGAAATTCAGTAAAGCCAAAAATAAGTTGAAATTCAGGAAACTTATCATGGTGTCATATGGACACCAATAGACTGTGATTTCTTTTCAAATTTGAGTCAATTTTTTATATAATATTCTTACAGATAGGAAATTATCAATAATTAGCAACCAATATCGCAAACAAACTCTTTATTCTAACCGTGTGTGTTAGACCAACAATGTATGTGTCGTGCTTCGGTTAGGCAATAAAGCGACATAATTAATTATCAAAAAGAAAAAAGTCAATATAATACGTGATGCCACGCATCCCGTGTGTTGTACGAGCACGCGTGAGTTGATGAGGCGCATGCTAGCAGTCCGCCGCGCAGGTAGACCGAGAGGCCGAGGCATGTGCGTGTTTACTACACAGTGTCACCGAGGGGCTTGCTAGTAGCTATGTGAAATACCGGTAGGCATGCCGGCAGTCCATTGCGCATGCTCACCGGGAGGTGAGCCAGCCCTTTGATCGCCGCCCACCTCACTACCAGCGCTTCATATTAATGGTCCGCCCGATCCGTTGGTTATAATAGGCAGCCGCACCCCTTGTCCACAGTTGCCACGCCGCATGGAGATTATGAGGATGTTCCCAAAGCGCACCATCGGAGGGAGTGGCGACGCCGGGGCTGGTGAAGCACCCGCGCAATGCATGAAGCTGGCCAAAGAGGTTACGGTCACTGCTGACGAGGTCTCACGTGGGCAACCGCGTGACCTTGACTTCTTCACCGTCGTTATGCCTCCCCAGCCGGATCCGGAGGTCTACAACTACTCCGGCAAAGACTCCGACTCGGACGGAAAACTCGTTACCCCCCCCCCCTCTTTTTTTGGGAATAGGAATTCTATGGTTATGTTCACCCAACCCATGAAGTCAGAGTAAGATTCGTTAGATCCTTGTAGTGTATTGATTGTTTGAATGGTATTCATGGTTAGTGATTAATTGTTTGTTCTGTACAAATGATTTTTTTGCCTAATCACCCGACTAGGGTTAGTGTTTGTGCTAATAATTGGTTGCCACATCTAGAGAATTGATTCTGAATGTCCTACATATATGTTTGTGCCTTTTTTCTCTTCCAGATCTTGAGAATTGATTTTCAATGTCCTACATGTATGTTTCTGCCATTTTTTTCACATAGATGAGGCTCCGGCCAGCGGTGCCACCGTCTGTATATCCTGCACCCGGCAGCGCGGGCAGAAGCGGCCACACCCTAGATCTGAGGCGACCATAGAATATCGGCTCAACTGCCCAAGCGATCTCCTGGATGCCATCCTTGGGGAGAAAATCTTCCCTCCGCCCACCAAGGATGGCTACCACACACAGGTCCTCGCATCTCGGCGGCGCACTCTGTGGCGCATCATGCCTCTTAATCTCGACTGTCGTCGGCTATCTATCATTCATGATTGTGAACTCCATGGAGCCATCTCCTCCCACGAGGGCTCCGTTCAATGCCTATGCATCTGGGCATGCTGCTTGCTGCACATACCCTGCACAGTGGATGTCTGGCTGACATCTCGTCAATTCGAAAAACTCCAGCATCTTGAGTTCTACCATTACTATGCAAATAGCTTCCCACCAAGCGTTGTAGTTGTGCCCTCACCACTGATACCCATCTTATGGTTTTTCTCCTCTCTCCACACCGCCATCTTAGCATGGTTCTATCTAGCATACAATTTGGTACAAATTCTTCGACTCCCGCTACTAAAAAAACTCGTGCTTGTGGTGGTCGATCTGTCGGAGGCCTCACTGCACGACATCATCCACTCCTGCTGCCCTGCCCTAGAGCGATTGTGATACGTCTCCAACGTATTTATAATTTATGAAGTATTCATGCTATTATATTATCCATCTTAGAGGCTTTATATACATTTATATGCTATTTTATATGATTTTTGGGACTAACCTATTAACCTAGAGCCCAGTGCCAGTTTCTGTTTTTCCTTGTTTTTGAGTTATATAGAAAAGGAATACCAAATGGAGTCCAATTGACGTGCCAATTTTTGATGATTTTTTATGGACCAAAAGAAGCCCCTAGAGTAAAAGAGTCGGGCCAGAAGAGTCCCGAGCTGTCCATGAGGGTGGGGGGTGCGCCCACCCCCCTGGGCGTGGGCCCCTATCTCGTGGACGACTCAGAGACCCCCTGGATGTGAGACCGACGCCAAAAATTCCTATAAATACAGAAACCTCTAGAAAATAACCTAGATCGGAAGTTCCGCCGCCGTAAGCCTCTGTAACCACAAGAAATTAATCTAGGCCCTCTCTGGCACCCTGCCGGAGGGGGCCATCATCATTGGAGGCCATGGAGGAGGATCCCAGAGGGGCCATCATCGCCATGAAGGCCAAGGACTAGAGGGAGAACCTCTCCCCATCTAGGGGGGAGGCCATGGAGGAGGAAGCACAAGGGGGAGAACCTCTCCTCCTCTCTCTCGGTGGCGCAGGAGTGCCATCGGGAGGAGAATCATCGCCGCAGTGATCGTCTTCATCAACATCACCATCATCATCCCCATCCTCATCTCTTTTACGCAGTCGACTTTCCCGCACCCCGCTGTAATTCATACATGAACATGGTGCTTTATGCCACATATTATGATCCAATGATGTGTTGCCATCCTATGATGTTTTGAGTAGATATCCTTTGTCTTTGGGTTGGTTGATGATCTAGATTGGTACGAGTTGTATGTTTTATTTTGGTGCTGTCCTATGGTTCCCTCCATGTAGCGCGAGCGTGAGGGATTCCCGTTGTAGGGTGTTACAATACGTTCATGATTCGCTTATAGTGGGTTGCTTGAGTGACAGAAGCATAAACCCGAGTAAGGGGATTGTTGCATATGGGATAAAGGGGACTTGATGCTTTAATGCTATAGTTGGGTTTTACCTTAAGGATCTTTAGTAGTTGCGGATGCTTGCTAGAGTTCCAATCATAAGTGCATATGATCCAAGAAAAGAAAGTATGTTAGCTTATGCCTCTCCCTCATATGAAATTGCAATGACGACTACCGGACTTGTTAACAATTGCCTAGGACAATTCCGCACATCGATCCATCATTATTCCACACTCGCTATTTATAATATTTAGTAATATATTATAACTTTATGATAACAGCACCTACTTTTATATTTTAGCTCTCCGATATCATGCAAAGCTATCCTCTTCGTACCCACAATGTAGTTTTATTTCTCGTTCCTAGTTGAAAGCAAACGTTCGATGTACCTAGAGTCGTATTAGTGGCAGATAGGACTTGAGAGAATATTAATCTTACCTTTAGCTCCTTGTGGGTTCGACACTCCATACTTATCACTTCCACCATTGGGAATTGCTACGATGATTCCCTGCACTTGGGGACCATCAAGCTCTATTCTGGCGCCGTTGCCGGGGAGCAATAGCGTGGGGTTGATATTCTCGTGTGTGCTTGTTTGCTTTCTTCACTAAGTAGATTTTGTTTTTCCTTTTTGTTTATGTTTAGTTGTGGGTGAGACATACAAAAAATTTAAAAGAATGAAACTACAAAAAAATTACTCGCCTCTTATACCTAAAAAGTTTTTCAAAAAGAGAAGTGATTGGAAAGTTATGCATTGAAGAAGTGATGGTCGACCTTGAGCACTTGTGTTCATGCTCTCGAAAAAATGTAGAATTTTTCATGGAAGTTTCTCTGTAAATAATTATACCCTTGTATATATCCACTGTATTATAAAAATAATGTGCCGCGCTTTGGTTTTAGGATAATTAGATTGCTTGTTTTCTATGTGCAGAACAAAAAAAACATAAACTTTGGCTGTAGCGCGTGATTTTAGATTTTTTTACTGGAAGGTCAAATGGGTCTGAAACTTTTTGCACATTACTTATGTACAAATTTTCCAAATTTTCAATTTTTTTAGAATTTTTTAGAGTTACAAAAGTTTACTAAACTTCTAGATTACAGACTGTCCTACTTTTGACAGATTCTGTTTTCTATGTGTTGATCGCTTATTTTGATGAATCTATGGGTAGTATCGGGGGGGTATGAACCATGGTGAAGTTGGAATACAGTAGATAAAGTGCTAATATGAAATTTGAATAAGTTTGCAATAGTACCTAAAGGTAGTGATTTGCTTTATTATACTAACGGGTCACACAAAGTTTTTGTTAAAGTTTTGTGTGGATGAAGTGTTCGAAGATCGAGGAGCTATCAATATGAGAAGAATAAAGAGAGGCAAGAGTTCAAGCTTGGGTATGCCCAAGGCACCACAAGTAAATATTTCAAGGATACTCAAGCATCTAATCTTAGGGATTCCCCGGTTGGCATCCCATCTTTCTTCTTCAACAATTATCGGTATACCTCGGTTTTTGTTTTGTTCACATGATTTGTGCCCCTTGTGTTTTTCTTTTTTTATTTAAGAACCATGCTAGTATGAGATAGCCCTTCCTTGATTTATAGAATTCTTCATGTGCTTCACTTATATCTTTTGAGTATGATCTTATAGAATGATCTTTGTGCTTCACTTAAATCTTTCAAGTACAGTTTTATAGAATGCTTTGTGTGCTTCACTTATATATTTTGAGCTTGGATATTTGCTAGTCGATATTAATCTTAGAATACTCCATGAACTTCACTTATATCTTTTGGAGTATGAATAATACTATCATCTAAAGTGTATTTGGAAGAGTGTCAACTTTAGTTAGTAATGATTCCACTATTTCGAGTTTGCTCCCACTATTCCGAATGAGAAGAATTTTGCTTATGTGGAGAGTAGTAAAATTTCTATGCTTGTAGATAATGAAAATAATGCTTTATGTGATGCTTATATTGTTGAACCCATTCATGATGCTACTATTTTTTTATGAGGGGGGGAATACATGCTTGTAGAAGTTGCAATAATATCAAGTTTCCTCTCTATGAGCTTAAAGTTTTGAAGTTATACTTGTCTTGCCTTCCTATGCTAGTTGATTCTTGTTCCTATAAATTATGTGCTCACAAAATCCCTAGGAATAGGAAGTGGGTTAGATTTAAATATGCTAGTAATACTCTTCATGATGCTCTCTTTATGTTTCAATTCTTATCTTTTATGTGAGCATCATTGAAATCATCATGCCTAGCTAAAAGGCATCAAAGAAAAGCGCTTGTTGGGAGACAACCCAATATTTAACCTTACTATTTTTGTGTGTTTACATGATTAAAGCTACTGTAGTAATCATGTTTTATAGCTTTTGTTTCAATAAAGTGCCAAGTAAGACCTTTGGGAAGACTTGGGTGAAAGTTAATGTGATCTTGCTGTAAAAAACAGAAACTTTGCGCTCACGGGATTAGCTTACATTTTTTACAGAAGAGTGTTTTTGAGTTGATTCTTTTTGCATAAGATAAATAGACAAATTCCTCACGTCCACCAATTTATTTCATAATTTTTAGAGTAGCAGAAGTATGGTTGTTGTTCAGATCATTACAGACTGTTCTTTTTCTGACAGATTCTGTTTTCACTGCATAGTTTGCTTGTTTTCTAGTTTCTATGGCTTATATTTCTCATTATAATTTGTAGAAATGATATGGTACAGTAGGCATTATGTGAGAACAATTATGAACCTTGTCTTTGACAGTACCCAAGTGAATGGTTTACTCTTTATCATACTAACATATCTCACGAAGTTACGTTAAGTTTTGTGTGGTTGAAGTTTTCAAGCTTTGGGTGAGATATCGGTATGAGGAGAATAAGGAGTGGAAAGAACCTAATATTGGGAATGCCCAAGGCACCCCAAGGTAATATTCAAGGAAGACTCAAACTCCTAAGCTTGGGGATGCCCCGGAAGGCATCGCCTCTTTCGTCTTCAAAACTATCGGTATACCTTACTCGGAGCTATATTTTTATTCGTCACATGATATGTGTTTTGCTTGGAGCGTATTTTCAATTTTACTTGATGTTTGAATAAAATAATTGGATCTGAAATCTTGAATGAAAAAGAATTCTCCCATGGCTAGTTAATTATTTGACTACTCGGTGTCCTTCACTTATATCATTTGGAGTAGTTTGTCATTTACTCATGTGCTTCATGTACATCCTATGAGTAAATGGTTGAATGAATTGAATATCATAAATCTGAATTTATATATGTTTCATATGCTTATACCATGGGGACTAATGACTTCACACATAATAAGTATAGGTAGTAAACTTATTGAAAGTTAGCAAACGCAGAATTGGTCACTTGAACAATTCATGAAAGAATATTGAAGGAAGAGAGATTTCACATATAAATATACTATATTGTACATCTTTTGTAATTGTGAGCACTCATTAAAATATGACATGCTAAAAGGTTGATATTGGACAAGGAAGACAACTTAATGGGTTATGTTTTCCTATATCAGAAACGTTATATTCTCTTGGATCATCCAACATGTTGGGCTTGCCTTTCCCTCTCATGCTAGCCAAATTATTTGCACCAAGTAGAAGTAGTACTTGTGCTTCCAAACATCCCTTAAACCAGTTTTGCCATGAGATCCCATCATACATACCTAAGGATTGAGTAAGATCCTTCAAGTAAGTTGTCATCGGTGCAGCGACGGGCTGCATAATAAAGGTCTTGATCACAAGCGGCAATATAAAGTGACGTTCTTTTGCATTAAGATTTTGTGCATCCAACCATAAAAGCGCATGACAACCTCTGCTTCCCTCTGCGAAGGGCCTATCTTTTACTTTTAGCTTCTACCCTTATACAAGAGTCATGATGATCATCACCTTTCCTTTTTACACTTTTTCCTTTGGCAAGCACTTTGTGTTGGAGCGATCCGGATATATATATCCAGTTGGATGTAAGTTTTCATAAATTATTATTGTTGACATTACCCTTGAGGTAAAAGGTTGGGAGGTAAAACTATAAGCCCCTATCTTTCTCTGTGTCCGACTAAAACTTTGAACCCATAAATATCACATGAGTGTTAGCAATTGTGAAAGATTAAATGATAATTGAGTATGTGGAGTTTGCTGACTCAAAGCTCTTACATAGACCCTTCCCGAAAATAAGATGAATTGCAATTGTTTGATGACTAAGAGCACTGTTTGTTAGTTTTCAAGAAAGTTTATGATTTATACTTTAACATGTGAATAGCTTGTTACTTGATCATGAAAAGTTTTATGAGATGAGCTACTGTTATGACAGATAATGATGCTAGAAAAGGTGATTGAAATTATCATTGATCAAACTTGTGCACCTGCTAGCATTCACACTTCATAAAATATTTCTTTTATCATTTACCTATTCGAGGACGAGCAGGAATTAAGCTTGGGGATGCTGATACGTCTCCAACGTATCTATAATTTATGAAGTATTCATGCTATTATATTATCCATCTTAGATGTTTTATATACATTTATATGCTATTTTATATGAATTTTGGGACTAACCTATTAACCTAGAGCCCAGTGCCAGTTTCTGTTTTCTTGTTGTTTTTGAGTTTTACAGAAAAGGAATACCAAACGGAGTCCAATTGACGTGCCAATTTTTGATGATTTTTTATGGACCAAAAGAAGCCCCTGGAGAAAAAGAGTTGGGCCAGAAGAGTCCCGGGCTGTCCACGAGGCTGGGGGGTGCGCCCACCCCGGCTGGGCGTGGGCCCCTATCTCGTGGACAACTCGGAGACCCCGTGGATGTGAGACCGACGCCAAAAATTCCTATTAATACAGAAACCTCTAGAAAATAATCTAGATCAGAAGTTCCGCCGCCGCAAGCCTCTGTAACCATGAGAAATCAATCTAGGCCCTCCCTGCCACCTTGCCGGAGGGGACCATCATCACCGGAGGCCATGGAGGAGGATCCCAGAGGGTCCATCATCGCCATGAAGGCCAAGGACTAGAGGGAGAACCTCTCCCCATCTAGGGGGGAGGCCATGGAGGAGGAAGCACAAGGGGAGAACCTCTCCTCCTCTCTCTCGGTGGCACCGGAGTGCCATCGGGAGGGGAATCATTGCCGCGGTGATCGTCTTCATCAACATCACCATCCTCATCTCTTTTACGCGGTCCGCTCTCCCGCACCCCGCTGTAATCCCTAGTTGAACATGGTGCTTTATGCCACATATTATGATCCAATGATGTGTTGCCATCCTATGATGTTTTGAGTAGATATTCTTTGTCTTTGGGTTGATTGATGATCTAGATTGGTACGAGTTGTATGTTTTATTTTGGTGCTGTCCTATGGTACCCTCCGTGTCGCGCAAGCGTGAGGGATTCCCGCTGTAGGGTGTTGCAATACATTCATGATTCGCTTACAGTGGGTTGCTTGAGTGACAGAAGCATAAACCCGAGTAAGGGGATTGTTGCGTATGGGATAAAGGGGACTTGATGCTTTAATGCTATGGTTGGGTTTTACCTTAATGATCTTTAGTAGTTGCGGATGCTTGCTAGAGTTCCAATCATAAGTGCATATGATCCAAGAAGAGAAAGTATGTTAGCTTATGCCTCTCCCTCATATGAAATTGCAATGACGACTACCGATCATGTTAACAATTGCCTAGGACAATTCCGCACACCGGTCCATCATTATTCCACACTCGCTATTTATAATATTTAGTAATATATTCTAACTTTATGATAACATCACCTACTTTTATATTTTAGCTCTTCGATATCATGCAAAGTTATCCTCTTCATACCCACAACGTAGTTTTATTTATCGTTTCTAGTTGGAAGCAAACGTTCGGTGTACGTAGAGTCTTATCAGTGGCAGATAGGACTTGAGAGAATATTGATCTTACCTTTAGCTCCTTGTGGGTTCAGCACTCCATACTTATCACTTCCACCATTGGGAATTGCTACGATGATTCCCTGCACTTGGAGACCATCAGATTGCTGCTTGTGTTTGGAAAACAAATTTGTATCCGTTGTCTCGTAATAAAGTTGCCTCACCTTGTAAGCATTGGAATTTTCTTTAAAGGAGAGGAGCTCATCATCAAAGATGCCCCTTAACTCCAAAGGCTGTTCTAGGGATGAAAATGGAGTGGAAACTTTTCACTTTTTCGGTGGAGAAATGGAGACGAAGAGGAAATATGGAAACAGAAATGGAAATTTGCAAAACGGAAGTGGAAATGAATTTTTTTATGCGAAAATGGAAACAAATACGAAACGGTGTTTTCCGGTGGAACATTCCTGGAACCGAAACTTTCCGTTTCCATGAATATGGAATTTTCATTTTTGCTATATACCTATGGTTGCTTTGTAGCCCAACCAACAAACAACACACAATGACACAATGAGCCGAATGGATCATTTGAGGGCCAACTTCTACTAACACACATGTACTCAGCTTGACCCTATGCACAATTATCTAGTACTACTATAATACAATGATAAGTACCTAACATAATGATACTATTTTTTAGCCATGTTAACAATTCATTTTTTTTGTTTGTGCATGTATTTCTCTATGATTCAAGGTGTTTGAAGTTTCGGTCAACACCCACTGTTGTTTCCTGGTCCGCTTTGTATTTTCTCCATGTCCGTTTCCGGTAGTATCTGTTTCTGCATTCATTTCTTCTTCTGGAAAAAATATACGAAAACCTATATGGTAGCACTGAGTTCCATCCATTTTCGCTCCGTTTTCATCATTAGGCTGCTCCTTGATGATCGTTGTGCACCTTCGAAAATTACTGTGGTCTCAGCGTCTAAACTGGAGACCTTGGGTGTAATTCCTGATCCGTTTGAAGGTTACAAGATGGTGGTTGGATCCACACTTATTCATGTATTGTGTACTATCATCAACACTTTTTTAATCATAAGCTGCATTTTTCATTTTTGTGCGTAAGTTGTATATCATCAACACTTTGTAATCATTAGTTGCATTTTTCATTTGTGCGCATACGTTTTCTATCATCTTGCAGTACACTTTTGGTACTAATATTATGTTCTATGCTCAATGAAGAGTTTGTCCATGGATACCCTGTCAATGGTGCTGGATTCTGTCAAGACCTTACATATTAGTATGGCGTGTTTAGATTGAACATGATTATCGGCTTGCTGCGATGCTTTCCATGTGTGGAGAATTTGTATATAGAGGTGATGATATCAAGCCCATTGATATAATTTACTAGAATTAACCATTCAGTTGTCGCTCTTTTGACATACTCCTTTTTTAGACATTAACTGTTTCCATTCTTCATGTATATTTAGGCAAAAGGACATGGACAACAATGTATAACCAATCGATGGCATAAGAAGCACCGAGATTTTCTCAGTTCCAATGACATCCGTTTGAGGACAATAACACTGGAAGGATATGCATCCAACCATGCAAAAAGTAGCTTTGTCACATTCTTCATGTAGAGTGCGATAGTAATATTGTCCGTGAGGATTAAGTTTTCTAACAAAAAGTTTCTCACGGATGGACACATTGAACAACATAAAAAGAAGTTTCAGATGGACAAAAGGGCTTCTGAACGTGCTCGGCCTCTATTTACAACAACTTGTATTCATGTACCAGTTAATTTTCTGGCCCCGGATCTTGATTTTATGGATCAGACCGATCCATTTGATTGTTATTGCCGAAAACTTTGGTAGAGTTAGATGTTATTGTCATGTTCAATCTGGATTTCGTGTAAACCTCATGAACATTAATCATCGTGGTTTTGTACCTTTTGTAAGCTGTAATTAGATATTGCTGCCCTTTTCAACTCGATTTTGACCCATATTTAATGTCATACAAACCGGAGCTTCTATCAAGAAGCCTCATGGTTCCAAGAGGGAACTTGGTCACGTTATCTGTGTGCGAAGCAACATACGTTGTATCTCGCCCTTTGATTTATTTCACAGAGGCAACATATATATGCAACTATAGGAGTGTCATGCTAAAAAATGAAATTATTCAAGGTTTGTTTTGCCTTTTTATACATTGATTTTATTACAACTGTTTTTTAACAAATAGCCACCACGTTATCATCGCAAACGGTTGTATTTATTCCAACCGTGGGCGTTCAACTAATCATTTACTACCGCGGGCAGCTGTTTGATTAGACGGGACGACTGCGAGCAGTACGTCCGCCGTTCTCACCTACAAGCACCGCTGCCGAGGATAGCCGCCTGCTACGAGATGGAGGATGAGCTGGCCAACAAGCGGGGGCGGTTCGAGCCAGAACCGCAAGAGCCTCCGGTGAGCGTGGACTTCCTCAGCAGCCTCCCCGACGAGATGTTGGTAACCATCATATCCCACCTCCCCATTAAATCTGGCATGCAGATCACTGTCCTCTCACAGCGGTGGAGCCCCCTCTGGCAATCCATACCCATGGATCTCATCATCGACCACGAGTTCAACTACGAGGAGCAGCAACGCCTGGACACATTGTCCCACGTCCTCAATCCGGATGTTATTGTCTGCCTGATTCTTGTTGTCTGTCGGATGGTCAGACGCCTTGATTCATGTAAACCACGGCAGCAACTTTGGTAGAGTTAGATGTTATTGTCATGTTCAATCTGTTACTTTTACCCATGATTACAATGACAAATGTTGAATGATTTCTAAAGGAAATTCGGAGGATTTCAATACATATTTTTTTGAGATGTTAATCATGAAAGAATGAAGGTGGCATGTCACTCTTTTCATGTATTTCAGAAATCCTGCAAATCAAAGAGACCCGAAGTGTTCAAATATGCAGCTAGGCACTAATATGTTGTCTTCGTTTGCAGATACTAGTAGGCCAAAAATTAGAAAATATTGGGGAATATAACAATCCCATTGAATGCCTTGATCTTCATCTCACAGAAATTACTTTTAACGAGTACCGAGGCACCACACCAGAAATTAAATTCGCCAGGTTCTTTGTTGAGAAAGCAAGGTTGCTAAAGGTAATGAGGTTTGCCCTATATTAACTGGGCGGAAGTGAATGGATTGCTAAAGAGCGCATGCGTCTAC
Organism: Secale cereale; assembly: GCA_902687465.1. Lineage (NCBI taxonomy): Eukaryota > Viridiplantae > Streptophyta > Magnoliopsida > Poales > Poaceae > Secale > Secale cereale. Next base: position 437,990,338 of record LR738710.1, on the reverse strand, counting down.
ATCTGAATGGAAAAGGCTCTGCCGAAGCTGAATTTCAGTTTGTAACTTCATATGACAGATTATTTGGAAATCACTGTATCAGGCCGCTATATGACTTTTCGGTGGTTGATCCTTTCAAAGAAATTATGCATGAAAAAGATACTGAAGAACATGAATTTTATTTTTCAGAATAGTTTGAACGTTGTCATCTTTGGATTTCGGCCTTTTAATTATGGAATTTGAACCTTGCAATATTTATGGTATTTGTTATGTAATGTAATAGGATGTTTAATTTGGTTTTGCAATCATGTCCTGTTATAAGTATATATGTTGCTCTTCTGTAGACAGAGCATAGATGTCATGCAGGCAGACTATACCACATTGATCACGGACAGCACTAGGGAATCCGTCGGTGATGAATTCATCAATCGCTGACAATTGTATACCAGCACGCGTTTGCCCACAACACACATGGCTTATTCCATCACAAACAACTCTGATGGGTCAATTGTATGCCACATATTGCACACGCAACTCTAATCTGAATCATGCTTGATATCTCCGCCCTCGCTCGCACATTTCGTCTTAGTTGCCACGTATCACTGTGCCAGCCTCTGCTCGTGTCCCTCAGCGCGCTTTGCTCGTCGTTAGGCACCGCGGCGCGCTTTGCTCGCTGTTATGTGTTGTGGTGCACTCTGCTAGTGTACATCCATGTGCTCGGCTCATGAACAGCTTTTCCTTGCATGTTCAACTGTTATATGCATATATATGGTTGCTCGCTATTGAGGCCCGCGGAGCACTCTACTCGTGTCCCATCCGCGCGCGCTTTGCCAGTGGTTGGGCCGGCGGACGATCACGTTGGGGGGGCATATGCATGTCGTTGCGTCGCGTGCGTCGCCACGTTGCAGTTACATGCGACACGGTGGAGTTATGCGCTGCAAATTAGAACTACCATCCGGGTGTGCCGATATTCCAGACGGTCCAGCTTCCCCTTTAATTCTCGTGGCCATTATAACCCTAGTATCTACAACCTTTCGATCGCACTGGACAACACAACAAGCACACCCATGATGACACATAGAGAGGGGATGTCTAGCGGCACTCCAATGGAGTTCGGCAAGCATAAATTGGAGACCCACACGTGGGAGATGGACCTCTCGGTGGTGTACACCATCGACCCGGCCGTGGTGGACGACTACATCAACATTGTTGAGTTGTTGCTTGCTCGAGACAAGTTCAAGGTGGACGGCATCAACCTCCAGTACACCAGTGGTCGTCCCAAAATATCTCAAAAGGTTGTCGTTGCCCAGTTGTGTGTGCGCCATCATGTCCTCATCTACCACTACTGCATGGCCACAGAGCCTTGCGACCATTTTTCTAGGTTTGTCAACAACACCCAGACAATGTAAAAGTGCTCAAGGTTATGGGCTTGGCCTGTAAGAACCTTGTCGAAATCCGTGGCCACTACCAGGTCTAGGGCAGCACAAAGAAGGACTCCTTTGTTGAACTCGCTTCGACCATTATCGACCCCTACTATGAAAAGATGAAGCAGGATGCCAACAGAACATGTCCCGTATCCTGGCACGGGGCCTGGGTGTGGCAATTGGATGAACCTCACCTCAGGTTCGCGGCCCAGAGCGTGTACACATGCTACGAGATGTGCATGCGGATTGTTGAGATGAAGAAGTGCCTCCTTCCCAAAATCGATGAGGCTGGATCGAGCCACTAGGAGAAAAGTGGCGGTAAGTGTCACAAGAAATAGATGATGATCAAATGATCGTTTATCCTAGTTAATCATGCATGTAATATATAGTGTACTTTGGTGTGTGGAAATGTCATGTGTGTAGTTGCCAGCTATGTCATTATGAATGTAATAGTTTACTTTGGTGTGTGCAAATGACATGTGTGTAGTACCTGCCTTTGTAATTGGATGATTAATTTGGTTACGCAACCATGTCCTTATAAGAGAGAGAGAGAGAGAGAGAGAGAGAGAGAGAGAGAGAGAGAGAAAGAGAGAGAGAGTGTGTGTGTGTGTGTGTATGTGTGTGTGTGTGTGTTGTTGTTGTTCTTTATGCAATCAAATTGCACAACACACGTCTTATTAGCAGCAATCGTCTATGTTATTATTGGTCTTCGCACAAATTTCTAATTATAGACTTGTTTACCATGTATCGCACACATCTTGTTAAGTTGAACCGTTTCTGTTCTCTTGTCTCAACGCAAGCAGTTCATCCAAGTGAATTGTGTGCCCTCAATCGCACACACCTTGATCTGGCTGGTCGTTTCTGTTATAATGCCTAATCACAAATAGTTCATACGAGTGAACTATATGTCGTATATCGCACACACCTTCATCTGGCTACCTGTTTATGTTGTTATGCATCATCACAAACAGTTCACTGCAATGAACCATGTGCCACGCATGGCACACGCAACTGTAATATGAACCGTGTTTGATGTATCCACCATCACAAATGTTTTGCATTTTTTATGGTTATTTAACATCACCGTTTGCGATTAATGCATCACACACAGTTTCCTCGAAGGGTCTCTAGTTGGACTTTCGTGTTTGGACCATCTTGCACTAGTGAGCGGACCAAAATGGGTTGATAAATCATAAATGTGTCCTTGGGTGCATGCTTAGGTCCCAGGCAAGAAATGGGAATGGATTTCAAACACCTCGGCTTCGTGGCTTGGCCGCAAACATTGAGATACTTGGTTTTGAAATTCTACTAAATACAAAACTGGTCTGCAATTCATGAAACTTGGCATGCTATCATGGACTGGCACCAACATGTTGTGGTAAAAAGATTATCCCATTCGGGGTAGGTATAAGCTTCTCAAAAACCAGAGCTTCTCACAAGAAGCCTTGTGGTTCCAATAGGGAACGTGTCACCGTTGTGGACAAATGATATTCGTTGCCTCTTCCCGCCTTGATTTTTTTCTAGAGGCAAGATAGACCAATCGGAGTGTCATGTTGAAGTTTGGAATTATTCGAGGTATGTTTGGAGATTTTTATAAATTAACCGAGTTTTCTTGCCATTTTATGTGCATAATTCAAATTTGAACTACATGCACATGCTTCAGTGCTCCAAAATGGGTTGAAAATCGTATATGTCTCCTTGGTGCATGCGTAGGTCCCATGCAAGAAATGGGAATGAATTTCAAACACCTCAGCTTCGTGGCTCGGCTGCAAACATTGAGATACTTGGTTACGTAATTCTAGTAAGTCTGAAACTCGTCTGAAATTCATGACACATGGCATGCTACCATGGAATGGCACCAACATCCAGTGGTTAATTTTTGGTCACATTTGGGGCTGGTTTTGGTATAAGCTCCTCACAAACCAGAGCTGCTCACAAGATACCTCGTGGTTCCGGTAGGGCACATGTCACATTTGTCGTTGAAACGACATTCATTGCCTCTTCTTGCCTTGATTTTTTTCTAGAGGCAACATAGACCAATAGGATTGTCATGTTAAAATTTGGATTTTTCAAGGTTTGTTTGGACATTTTTATACATTAACTGAGTTTTCTTGGCATTTTATGTGCATAATTTAAAGTTTAACTACATGCACATGCTCTGGTGCACCAAAATCGGTTGAAATATCATATATGTGTCCTTGTGTGCATGCTTAGGTACCATGCAAGAAATGGGAATGAATTTAAAACACCTAGGCTTTGTGGCTCGGCCACAAACATTGAGAAACTTTGTTTTCAAATTCCTGTAAATCCAAAACTCATCTGAAATTCATGAAATTGTGCATGCTATCATGAAATGGCTCCAACGTCAAGTGGTATTTTTAGTGTCCAATTTGAGAGAAGGTGCATGAATTAACAGCCAATGATGGCATTTTGAAACAAATAGTTGACATGTTATCATCTCAGACATTCATATAATTTAAATCGTGGGTGTTCTGTGAACCATTCACGCGACACCACGCATCACACTTTTCTTGGCTAGCAGGTGTCGTGTGGTCAGCTGCTTGAGTAGGCGGGAGGCATGTGAACGCAGTCCACTACGCAGGCTGATCGGGAGTCATGCGAGCAGTCCTCCTCTGCGTAGGCTCATCAGAAAGCGTGCGAGCAATACGCTGCGCTTGCTCATTGGAGAACCCTTTGACCTCCATCGCCGCTCGCCCCGCTCCTAACCTCTCCATTAATGGCGCCTGAGCCGTTGTTTAATATAGATGGCATGGCTCTTCGCCTCCCATTCTCCTTTCCTATCTCCTAGACCTCCTCCTACGCCATGGCACACAAGGATCATTTGCCACTAGTCTTCTGGTTTGGTGAACTTGACTTCGAGTCAGAGGAGATTAATAATATGGACATGGCACTAAACGGGCTGGCCATGGCAGATGCTGCCCCCACCCCCGTCCTAGCTCCCAACACCGTGCCTGCGCCAGCGACCATCCATGTGGCATTGACGAGTTAGTCACCCAGCACCATCGCGGCACTAGAAGCTGCGGGCGTCAGCGAGGTCGTAGTGGACCCGCGCGAGTTCGTGCATGTGCGCGCCCCTGCGTCCCCGCATGTACTCGTGCGCGCCCCTGCGCCCACCATGGTGCCAATCCCTATGAGCTTGCTCGCACCCTGCGCACCAGTGCATGTGCATGAACCCGCCCCCCTCAGCATCACGGGACGCCGCCATCGACCGCTACCTTGCAGCGCTGCGAGTCACCATTCCCCTACGCCCCGCCCATCAATCTCACGAAGACGGTTCAATTTGCAAGTGTAGAACATTTTGGGTCAATTTTTTGGTTTATTATTGTATCTCGATCTTATGAATGTAAATTCATGGTGTGATTGGTTGAAATCTATGGTTTGTACAAACTTGCATTTTTTTCTCTGAATGTACAGAGTTATCAAAGTAGAAAATAAAAAAACATCAACTTTGTCTCTGAATAGAACACTTTTTTTGAGCGAAAACAGTGGGGATGACCCCCACTACTCTGAAAAGAACACTCATCGTAAATCTTTGAGATTGAACACCTGTATGCAAAGCGGGAGCCATGGTTCCTTCGCCAGTAAGTCATGGGAAAATTTTCCACGCAGGACTTGTGCATCTCTTCACTGCAAACATTTCAGATTGAACATTGTATGCAAATAAAGAGTTATAGTTCCATCGCCACTAAGCCATGGGAAAATTTGGCGGACGGATTTGCACATCTCTTCATCACAAATGATTTCCTATGTTGACCAGTGTGCAACCACGTACAGACAACAAACAATTTGGACATATTTGCATCTGTCGTATTGGGTATATTGCCGTTTTTTAACTTAGAAACATTGGCATTTTTCGATCTAGTAACATTTCCATTTTCAACCTTGTAACATAGCTGTTTGTCAAATGTTGCTGCGAGAAATCACTAGTACTATCTAATTTTGCAACTGAAATTCAGCAAGCATAGATTTCATTCATAGATTAAGTAGTTGCCCTTTCTACAAAAAGTTCAACCTGACAGCTGAACCGAACAAACTTTACCCCAATTGTTGCCAATCATGTACTGAAATAGCTAGTTCAATCACGAGAGCCACCTCCAACCTTCGGGCTGCTGTGCTGGAGCAGGCGATGGCCAGATGGCCGGCGGTGGGGTGGCAGCAACAGCGGTCGGTAACAGTTGTCGTCGGGCAGCGGCAGTGGAGCATGTAGTGGGTGTGTGTGCACACCCAACAGGGACACCACACACAATACATGCCACCGGGGATTGCGCCGCCGCCACGGTGTAACCTCCCAGCTGGAGCTATCCTCTAATGACGGTGCAGTGGCTAAGCGACAATGACGGATCGGTGCCATTGGCGGTTCTGGGAGAAGCAGACGAGATAAGCTATGGGGAGGGAGGGGAAAACGTGATGCGGACTCGCTGGCCGTCAGGGTTTACATAGCAGGCCAGTTATCATTGAGGTTTGGGGGGCTTTCAGCAAGTCGGGCGGGAAGCTTGCACGGATGTGTGCGGGAACCTGCGCGGGAACAGGCTTATCGACGATTCATTGGGGACTCTTTGAGCCAACGCGTGGCCAAAAGAAAGGCATGTGCGGTGCTCAAGCTTGCACTTGAAGCCTTCGGCGGCAGCGCGGTGACAAGATGTGCGAGAGGACACTCTCTACGCAGCATCGCGAGCGATTTTTCGCCCACTATGTGATGTGGAATGGAATGTAGTTTCACATCACGCCCCCGACTCACAACCGCTGACCGGCTTGTAGATGGCCATTCCATGCATGTTCAGCTACTCAATGCGGGGTTGATCACGGTTGAGGTGCTCATGGTGTGCTCTGCTCATGTCCCGCCGCGCACGCTCTGCTCATGTCCCTCTGCATGCACTCTGCCCGCGTCCCTTCGCGTGTGCTACTAGCATTTGGGGCCAGTGCACGAGCACGTACGTTCAGGGATCCATTATGCATGCGGTTGCATTGCGCGTGACGCCACAATGCAGTTACATGCTGCAAAAACTGCTATGCATACGTGCCGAGAATCCAGGCCGGCCGTCCCCCATTTATTCCCTGGCCATTTACCTTAATCTCGCATGCCTCATGACATAATAAGCACACCCATGAAGACACATACCAAGTGGATATCCAATGGCTCCAATGGCGCTCCCAGTGGCTGACCACCATGACGAGCAGCAGTTCACCATGCCTCACGTAGTGGACACCCACATGAGGGGGAAGGACCTTTCGGTGGTGTACACGAATGATCCGGTCTCGGTAGAGAGATCCATCAACACAATGGAGCAGTTGCTTGCCGAAGACAAGTACCAAGTGCTCGGCTTCGACCTCAAGTTCATCGGTTGTCGTGTCGGTCGTGATCAAAAGGTTATCATCGCCCAGTTGTGCATGCGCCATCATGTCCTCGTCTACCACTACTGCTTGGCCACAAGACATTGCGAGCCTTTCGCCAGGTTTATCAAGAGCCTCGACTATAGTTTTGCTACATTGGACATCAACAACAAACAAAAAGCGCTTTAGATTTCAGGCTTGGCCTGCCAGAAGTTGTCGACATCCGTGGCCACTACATGGTCTGTGGTAGCACGAAGAATAAGCAAGACTCCCTGGTTGACCTTGCATCAGCCATCATCGATCCATAGTACGCGAACTTGAAAGGTGAGTGCAACAACACCAAGATCGCCTGGCACAGTGCATGTATGCATAGACTAGATGAAGAACACATCAAGCATGCGGCCAAGGACGTGTACACAAGCTATGAAATATACAGGCGGATCGTTGAGATGGGGAAGTGCCTTTCTCATGTGCTAGGCGACGGATCAAGCCACAGAATAGTGGTGGCAGCGTCACTAGAAGTAGATGATTATATGAACGTTTCTCCTAGTTTGAATGCATGTATTTTTTTATTGAGGTGTGTGCGAATGCTTTGTATAGTCAGTTATGTAATTGGATGTTTAATTAGGTTACAATCATGTTCTTATAAGTATATATGTTGTTCTTCTGTAGACAGAGAAAATCACATCACACACAAACTAAACTAGGGAACCCATCGGTGATGATTTCATCAATTGCTGACAATTGTATACCAACTAGCGTTTGACCACAACACACATGGATTATTGGTAGGAATCATCTGTGCTATTATCGGTTTCCCACACATTTCCAATTACTGGCTGCTACTTGTGATCTGCGTTGGTAAATTCCCCGAAGAGGAGGGGATGATGTAGCACAACAGCGGTAAGTATTTCCCCTCAGTTATGAAATCAAGGTTATCAATCTAGTAGGAGAACCAAACAACACCATGTAAACAACACCTACGCACAAACAACAAAACCTCGCAACCCAACGCGTAGAGGGATTTGTCAATCCCTCCAATGTAAGATAAATAGATAGATTGATAGATGCAAATAAAATAAAGGCAAATAAAATGCAGGAAAGTGTTTTTGGATTTCTGGCAAAACTGGTCTGAAAATATATCATAGGAAATAGACCCGGGGGCCGTAGATTTCACTAGTGGATTCTCTTGAGATAATAGCATATAGTTGGTAAACACATTACTGTTGGGCAATTGATAGAAGAGCAAATAATTAAGATGATATTCAAGACAGTGATCATGTATATAGGCATCATGTCCAAGATTAGTAGATGATTCATGCCTGCATCTACTACTATTACTCCACACATTGACCGCTATCCAGCATGCATCTAGTATATTTAGTTCATGGAGAAAAAGAGTAATGCTTTAAGAATGATGACATGATGTAGACAAGATCTATTCATGTAGGAATATACCCCATCTTGTTATCCTTAATAGCAACGCTACATGCGTGTTGCCGGTGCAACGAACATTCGCGTTCGCTTCCCGGACTTGCGCACAGGCCCGCGACAGATCACACTTCAAGCAGCAATGCTTGATGCAAGGCGAGCCAGAGAAACCGCTCTTTGTGAGATCAAGGAGCGAATCAAGAAGACAAAGAGCGACAACAAGACCCACCAGTGAGGTCTCCCCTACTAGGCAGGCAGGCCTTGCGGGGTCGAGACCAGGACTGGGGCCAAATCCAAAGCTCTCCCTAGCAAGGAGGTCCGCCAAGGTCGAAGCAAGACTGAAGCAATCCCCCGGCAAGCTCCACGCCAGCAAAACCCTCCGCCAAGACACCACCGCTCCACCTCATCGCACACAAGTCATTAATCGATGTAGTGTTGAGCTGTGATGCAGCTAGGTGGATCATGTCTGGTACGTGGCAAGCAAGCTGGAAAGAACATTAACTTTATTGATACATGTCCAGGCGGCGTGTCATGCTGATAAGGAAGATATGGATAAGCGGCGCGGTAGGATTGTCGGGCTTTAACCTCAGCATGACACCTAGCGGTGCATTTAATGCAGTTTATCCTAACTGCCAGAGTTAGGTATGATAGCACTGTTAGCTATCCAATCACACTAAAATGACTGTTTTGCCATCGTGGTGACCCCTTAACCTATAAAAGGAGGCCCGAGGCAACCTAGCAAGAGGTTGGAACTCTTCGACCCCCAAAACTTGTATGCACTTAGTTGCTCTCCCCTAGGCACCCTTGCCGGGCTAGAGCACTCCGTGTCTTCATCTTCGTCTAGTTTAATCCACTAAAGCAGGAGTAGGGTTTTACGTTGCAAAGCGGCCTGAACGTGGGTAAAAGAGAGTTGCCCCTTGTCGTGCTGCCCTATTGTTTCTGCTCTTTGTGCAATGCGATCATCCCCCTCACTGAACCACAAAGGGACTGCCTTGCCCCATAGGTGATCATCTTTCCCCCATGATATCTTTGGCACGCTAGGTAGGGGGGTTCGCTTGCGTGAATCAGAAGCTGTAGCCAGCGCGTTAATCCTCATCACCCTCGACTTCTTTGATCGATCCTAATAAGAAAAACGATGCAGCGGCCCATCCATCCACCTCGAAGGCCCCTTCCTAAGCGGCGGCGGATGACACGAATGTCGCAGCTACTTTGGGTGGGTAAGTCCCGTGTGCGGCACAGCCAGCGTAGGCGGTGCACCCATCATGCTCACCGCGGTGGAGGAGGGAGTCAGAACAGTTGGGGTCGACCAGCTGCACCAACCTTCTGGCGAGCATGGCCAAGTCGGCGAGGGTGAAGGAAACACTCAGCTTCCTCCTCCCCGTCGCGGCCAGCATAGCAATGACGCCAGTTTCGATGCGAGCCAAAATATTTTGGCCACACATGTCGAAGGGGCGACGTCGGGGCACACATGCCACCCAATGGAAGGCAAGCACGACAAAGCCCTGGCCGACCAAGAGCATGGCCTACAAGAGCCATCTCAACCGCACCAAACCACCTTAAAAGCCGAAGCAAGACGGCGGGAACCCGACGGAGATCCTTTTGGCTTGGCCAGGAGTCGAGCAACCTCGTGTTCCGCCTCTCGGGCCATGTCAGCGATGGCGGCAGAGGCGATGTCACGGGTCCGTAATTAGTAGCTAGATGTCTTCCTCTCTCTCTTTTAATTCTCAATACAATGGTCTCGTGGAGATCCATATGATGTAACTCTTTTTGCGGTGTGTTTGTTGGGCTCCGATGAACTTTGAGTTTATGATCAGATCTATCTTTTTATATCCATGGAAGTTATTTGAGTATCTTTGATCTCTTATATGCATGATTGCTTATAGCCTTGTATTTCTTCTCTGATATTGGATTTTGTTTGGCCAACTTGATCTCTTTATCTTGCAATGGGAAGAGGTGCCTGGTAGTGGGTTCGATCTTACGGTGCTTGATCCCAGTGACAGAATGGCAACCGACACGTATGTGTCGTTGCCACTAAGGATAAAATGATGAGATCCATATCTAACACCATAGATAAACGGATCTTGTCTACATAATGTCATCATTCTTAATGCATTACTCCGTTTTTCCATGAACTTAATACACTAGATACATGCTGGATAGCGGTCGATGTGTGGAGTAATAGTAGTAGATGCAGGCAGGAGTCGGTCTACTAATCTTGTACATGATGCCTATGTAATGATCATTGCCTGGATATCGTCATGATTATTTGAAGTTCTATCAATAGCCCAACAGTAATTTGTTTACCCACCATTTGCTATTTTCTCGAGAGAAGCCACTAGAGAACCCTATGGCCCCCGGGTCTTCTTTCTCATATATTTGCCTTTGCTTTTATTTTCAGATCTACGAAACCAAAAACCCAAAAATACCTTGCTGCAATTTATCTAATGTATCAACCAATCTACCAATATTTATCTCTGTCTCACGTTCGTTACCCGAAAGGGATTGACAACCCCTTTAACACGTCGGGTTACGAGGTGTTGTTATTTGTGTGGAGGTACTGTTTACGTTATGTTGCTTGGTTCTCCTACTGGTTCGATAACCTTGGTTTTACATCTGAGGGAAATACCTACCGCCATTGTGCTGCACTATCCCTTCCTCTTTGGGGAAAAACCGACGTAGCTTTAAGATACATCAGACACGATGGTGATATCTTGACTGTGTGTGATAGTGGGCAGACATGTACACGTACATCCGAGAACACGGTCCCATTTTTTGGGCTTCCAATGCATGGCATACGGTTGATCCAAAAGAACTATTTGTCATGAGCCAGAACAATACAAACGGGATTTGTAGGCCCGGAACCATCAATAAATTTTGACCTTGTTTCTCGTTACATTGCAGATTACAATGCAATAAGTAATTACAAATCTGTTCACACTGATCAAACTAATATGTGTTCACTCCGACCAAACTAATATGTGTTCACAGTTAGCACCAGGCTATAAAAACAACTCACTCGAAAATTACTTCACAGTTCCTCTCCTCATCACCCACAAAACTGGTCTTTCTTGTCAAGTCGTTCCGCCATGACTGGTAGGAGGAGTTTCGGGTGGACAAATTACTAGGCAGCAAAGACCAGGGCCGCGGAAGCACTAGAGAGGTCCTGCCGTGAAGCGGCAGCTGCAAGAGAGATGTCTCGGTGCACCGCGGAGCCCTCGAACGAGCTCTCACGGGCACGCAAGGGCTCTCACAAGCGCACTCGCCACGTCGGAGACCGCGACGAGCTAGCGTTCCTGAAGTCCTTGGCCGGCGACGATGACATTCTCGCTAGCCTCATTAAGCAGCAGGAGCTGGTCGACGGCTTGATGAAGCTACTCGAGATTAGCGATGCCTCGGTTGACAAGGCGGTTGTCCTCGTTGAGAAACTCATGGCGGTCGTCCTCAAGGCGCTCGCCAAGAAGGAGGAGGCCGCCGGCAGAGTAGTGCATCGGGGATGACGCTCACAGTGGTCATCGAGGAACTGATGGGTGACTTGAGGAAGCTCCGGATCGCGCGCGAGCAGGAGGTGGAGGAATCCATGGCTGCTTTCAAGGAAATTCATGAGGAATTGAACAAGGAGTTGGAGGATGTCGTCGCCCAGCGATCCATCAATGAGTAGAGACAGTAGCGACCTAGATCATTGTTTGTGATTTTTGTCGGAGTATTCTCGCGAAATATTCCAGGGGGTGGCTTATCATGGATGGGGACAAGAGTACGTTGTCGAGCCCCGGAAGCGGGAATGGGCGAGAGCTCGTTCGCACACAAGACTTACCGAGGTTCGGGGATGACTATGATCAAATGGTGGCTATGTGCTAGATGAAAAAGAAGGGCAAGGCTAGCTCTCTTGCTTCTCCTAGCTATGGTGTATCTGGGTATAATAATAGCTGAACCCTTTGCATGGCTGAGCCCTGGGGGGTTTTATAGGCCAACCCCCAGGGGTACAATGGTAATACGTCCGAGTGATGGGACCCGAGTGCCGGTGTCTTCGGTCGCCGGGTTCTCCGTTGGCTACTGGGGCCCACCTCTGGTGGACCCCGCCGAGTGCCAAGAATCCGGCCGACAGGCAAGGCCCGACGCCTGCAGGCCATACCGATTGCTTTTAGTGTAGCATTGTACTTGATGACGGAAGCCTCGTCAAGAGTCGTATGGCTACTGTCCTGCCGCTTAGTCAGCACGCAGTGTAGCCACGCTCCATCTTGTCGTAGTGGTTGAATGCAGACTCCAAGGGAGAGGAGGGCCGGCTGTTGGAAGCCGACCCGCCCCTTTGAGGGAAGCACATTCTTCTGGTAGCTCACGGACAGGTAGGGCTCGCCGCTCTCTGGCCATACCATACCTTGCTAGCGAGGGCCGTGTCACGCGCCGCATGGCTACAGTCCTACGCTGGATAGGTCGGTGGACGTTGGGTCAGTCAGCATTGTAGCCATGCCCCTTCGGGATTCGGGGCGGCATGTGGTCCTGTAGCCATGTTCCGTCTCATCAGAGCAGGTGAGTGCAAACTTCGAGGGGAAGAGGGGTCGGCTGCTCGAGGCCGGCCCATCCCCGAAGCCGTCTTCTAGGAGTCGGCCACTTTGTCCGGACCGCCTTCCAAAGGGGTGCCGTCTTCTAGAAGCCGGTCATCTAATCTTCTGGCTCGTGGGGCTATGCTAGCCCAAATGTCTTGAAATGCTAAAGGGTGCAGATGAGGCTACCTAGGGTACATAACCTCGATAATAGTCCCCAAAGCTGGTGAGACGTCGCGACTGAAGCCAGAGTGCCTCAGCAGTTTACTCCTCCGAGAGATCCTGCGCCTTCGCTTGGTCTGGCTGGGAAAAGTCGTCTGTCGAACTGGATGAGGCAGGGCCGGCCGCCTGGTGAATTTGAATCGTCGCAGTGGGCGCCGGATTGTCACCGCCAAGTGGCGGGCCTACCGCTTGATACTCGCTTGCCAGGCGTCGCCAGCAGGCTAGGCCAGCCTGCCAGCCCATTGATACGTCCATTTTGGATCATGTTTTCTTGCTGTTATTTACATTGTTATTATGCATAATAATGTTTTTTGGAGTAATTCTAATGCCTTTTCTCTCACAATTTCAAGGTATAGACCAAGAGGGATAATTCTGGCAGACGGAAATCTGGACTTGAAAAAGCTACGTCAGGCCACCTATTCTGCAAAACTCAAAACAAGCTGAAACTTCACGGAGATTTTTTATGGATTATTTAAGAAATACTGGAGCTGATAACCACCAGAGGGGGCCCACCATGTGGGCACAACCCTCCTGGACGCGCCAGGGCCCCCAGGCGCGCCCTAGTGGGTTGTGCTCACCCCGGCCGACCTCCGGTGCCCCTCTTCTGGTATATAAGTCATTTTGACCTAGAAATATTCATGAGAATACTTTCGGGATGGAACACCGCCGTCTCGAGGCAGAACTTGGGCAGGAGCACTTTTTCCCTCCGGCGGAGCGATTCCGCCGGGGGAACTTCCCTCCCGGAGGGGGGAATCACCGTCATCATCATCACCAGCAACTCTCCCATCTTGGGGAGCGCTATCTTCATCAACATCTTCACCAGCACCATCTCATCTCAAACCCTAGTTTATCTCTTGTGATCAATCTTGTTACCGGAACTATAGATTGTTGCTTGTGGGTGACTAGTAGTGTTGATTACATCTTGTAGTTGATTACTATATGCTTTATTTGGTGGAAGATTATATGTTCAGATCCATTATGCTATATATTAGCTCTCTGATCTTGAGCATGTTCATCACTTGTGAGTAGTTACCTTTGTTCTTGAGGTCACGGGAGAAATCATGTTGAAAGTAATCATGTGAATTTGATATGTGTTCGATATTTTGATAGTATGTATGTTGTGATTCCCTTAGTGCTGTCAAGTGAACGTCGACTACATGACACTTCACCATATTTGGGCCTAAGGGAATGCATTGTGGAGTAGTAATTAGATGGTGGGTTGCGAGAGTGACAGAAACTTAAACCCCAGTTTATGCACTATTTCGTAAGGGACCGATTGGATCCAAAAGTTTAATGCTATGGTTAGAATTTATTCTTAATACTTTTCTCGTAGTTGCAGATGCTTGTGGGAGGGTTAATCGTAAGTAGGAGGTTTGTTCAAGTAAGAAAAGCACCTAAGCACCGATCCACCCACATATCAAATTATCAAAGTAGCGAACACGAATTAAACCAACATGATGAAATTAAGTAGATGAAATCCCGTGTACCCTCACGAACGCTTTGCTTATTATAAGAAACCGTTTTGGCCTGTCCTTTACCTCAAAAGGATTGGGCTATCTTGCTGCATACTTGCTACTATTATCGTTACTTGCTCGTTACAAAATTATCTTGCTATCAAACTACTTTGCTACTTACAATTTCAGCACTTGCGGACATAACCTTATTGAGAAACACTTGTCATTTCCTTCTGCTCCTCGTTGAGATCGACACTCTTACTTATCGAAAAGAGATAAAATTGATCCCATATACTTGTGGGTCATCAAGGCAATTTTATGGCGTCGTTGCCGGGGAGTGAAGCGCTTCTGGTAAGTGGAAATTGGTAAGGAAACATTCATTTAGTGTGCTGAAATTTACTGTCACTTGTTACTATGGAGAACAATCCTTTAATGGGTTTGTTCGAGGTATATTCACCTCGACAGGAACCACAATTAGCTACCCGTCAACCCACTTCACCTACTAAAAATATCAAATATGAAATTCCTTCGGGTATGATAGAACAACTGCTAGCTAATCCTTATGGAGGAAATGGAGCCGAACATCCTGATATGCACTTGATATATGTGGAACAAATTTGCGGATTGTTTAAGCTTGCAGGTCTACCAGGGATAAAGTTATGAAGAAGGTTTTTCCTTTATCTTTGAAGGAAAAAAGCATTATCATGGTATAGGTTATGCGATGATATTGGATCTTGGAACTGGAACCGATCGAAAATGGAGCTTCACCAAAAAAATATCATATGCATCTAGTTCATCGTGATTGGAATTATATATATAATTTTTTGTCCTAGTGAAGGAGAAAGTATCGCTCAAGCTTGGGGGAGGCTTAAGTCACTGTTATATTCATGCCCCAATCATGAGCTCTCAAGAGAAATCATTATTCAGAATTTTTATGTTGGCTTTCTCGTAATGATCAATCCATGCTTGATACTTCTTGTGCTGGTTCCTTTATGAAGAAAACTATTGAATTCCGGTGGGATCTTTTAGAAGGAGTTAAACGCAACTCTGAAGATGGGGAACTAGACGAAGGTAAAGAGTCAGGTATTAAGCTTAAGTATGATTGTGTTAAATCTTTTATAAATACCGATGCTTTTTGAAAGTTTAGCACTAAATATGGACTTGACTCTGAGATAGTGGCTTCCTTTTTTTGAATTTTTTGCTGCTCATGTTGATCTCTCCAAAGAGAAGTGGTTCAAATATAACCCACCTATTAAATAAGAAATTAAAGAACCGGCACCAGTTAAAGAAGAAACTATACTTTATAATGTTGATCCAGTTGTTCCTACCGCTTACATTAAAAAAAACACATTTCCCTATTAGGATAAAGGAACATGCTAAAGTTTCAACTATGGTTAACAAAAAGTAATGTTAGAGAACCTAAACCTGATGAAAAAATTATAGTAGAGCCTAATATTTCTATGGTCAATGATCTCTTGGAAGAAAATGTAGATGGGCATGTTATATGCTTCAACGAAGAAGCTGCTAGAGTTGCCAAACCTGATAAAAAGGATAAACATAGACCCGTTGTTGGCAAGCATGGTGTCTCGGTTAAAATAGGAGATCATTGTTATCAGGGTTTATGTGACATAGGTGCTAGTGTGAGTGCTATCCCTTACTCTTTATACCAAGAAATTATGAATGACATAGCACCTGCAGAAATAGAAGACATTGATGTCACTATTAAACTTGCTAATAGAGATACTATATCACCAATTGGGATTGTTAGAGATGTTGAAGTCTTGTGTGGGAAAATAAAATACCCGACTGATTTCCATGTTCTAGGTTCCCCACAAGATGATTTCTATCCCATTATCTTTGGTAGACCTTTCTTGAACACCATTAATGCTCAAATAGATTGTCAAAAACAAACTGTCGATATCAGTTTGGCAATGAATCTCATGAATTTAATTTCTCCAAGTTTAATGGAAAACTTCATGAAAAAGAATTGCCTAGTAAAGATGAAATTATTGGTC
The DNA here is from genome assembly GCA_902687465.1 of Secale cereale. NCBI lineage: Eukaryota > Viridiplantae > Streptophyta > Magnoliopsida > Poales > Poaceae > Secale > Secale cereale. Next base: position 437,973,923 of record LR738710.1, on the reverse strand, counting down.
TTGCTTCTATTGCTATGCCTCCTACTGAACCTTTAGAACAATATTTGCTAGACCATGAGAATGATTTACATATGCATGAAAGAAATGAAATAGATGATATTTTCTTTGAACAACGTCCTCTGCTTAAACGTAATGTACCTATTAAAACTTTAGGAGGTCCTCCTCCACCTAAAGGTGATCCTGTCTTTGAGTTAAAACAATTGCCTGACACTATGAAATATGCTTATCTTGATGAAAAGAAGATATATCCTGTTATTATTAGTGTTAACCTTTCAGAACATGAAGAAGAAAGATTATTGAAAGTTCTAAGGAAGCACCGAGCTGCTATTGGATATACTCTTGATGATTTAAAGGGCATTAGCCCCACTCTATGTCAACATAAGATTAACATGGAACCTGATGCTAAACCCGTTGTCGATCATCAACGTCGATTAAACCCGAAGATGAAAGAAGTGGTAAGAATAGAAATATTAAAGCTTCTGGAAGCAGGTATAATCTACCCTATAGCTGATAGTAGATGGGTAAGCCCCATTCATTGTGTTCCTAAGAAGGGAGGTATTACTGTTGTTCCTAACGATAAGAATGAACTTATTCCAAAAAGAATTGTTACAGGCTACAGAATGGTTATTGATTTTAGAAAATTAAATAAAGCCACTAGAAAAGACCATTGCCCTCTACCTTTTATTGATCAAATGCTAGAAAGATTATCAAAGAGCACACACTTTTGCTTTCTTAATGGATACTCAGGCTTTTCACAAATACTTGTTTCTCAACCTGATCAAGAAAAGACTACCTTTACTTGTCCCTTTGGAACTTATGCTTATAGACATATGCCTTTTGGTTTATGCAATGCACCTGCTACCTTTCAAAGATGTATGACTACTATATTCTCTGACTTTTGTGAAAAGATTATAGAGGTTTTCATGGATGATTTCTCTGTCTATGGGAAGTCATTTGATGATTGTTTAAGCAATCTTGATTGAATTTTGCAGAGATGTGAACAAACAAGTCTTGTCTTGAATTGGGAAAATGCCACTTTATGGTTAATGAAGGTATTGTTTTGGGTCATAAGATTTCCGAAAAGGGTATTGAAGTGGACTAAGCTAAGGTTGATGCAATTTAGAAAATGCCATGTCCGAAGGATATCAAAGGTATTCGTAGTTTCTTAGGACATGATGATTTCTATAGGAGATTTATCAAAGAATTTTCTAAAATTTCTAGACCTCTCACTAACCTTTTACAAAAGGATGTTCCTTTTGTTTTTTATGATGATTGCTTTGAGTCCTTTGAAACACTTAAGAAAGCTTTAATTTCTGCACCTATAGTTCAACAACCTGATTGGAACTTACCTTTCAAAATTATGTGTGATGCTAGTGATTATGTTGTTGGTGTTGTTCTAGGACAAAGAGTTGATAAGAAACTGAATGTTATTCATTATGCTAGTAAAACCCTAGATAGTGCTCAAAAGAATTATGCTACCACGGAAAAAGAATTATTAGTAGTTGTGTTTGCTTGTGAAAAGTTTAGATCATACATTGTTGATTCAAAAGTAACTATTCACACTGACCATGCTGCTATTAAATATCTTATGGAAAAGAAAGATGCTAAATCTACACTTATTCGGTGGGTTCTCTTGCTACAAGAATTTGACTTGCATATCACTGATAGAAAACGAGTTGAGAACCCTGTAGCTGATAACTTATCTAGACTTGAAAATGTGCTTGATGACCCACTACCTATTGATGATAGTTTTCCTGATGAGCAGTTAGCTACAATAAATCTTACTAATAATACTCCTTGGTATGCTGACTATGCTAATTACATTGTTGCTAAATATTTACCACCTAGTTTCACTTATCAACAAAAGAAAAAGTTCTTTTATGATTTAAGACATTACTTTTCGGATGACCCACATATTTATAAATGAGTAGATGCTATTATTAGACGTTGTGTACGTGTGCATGAACAGGGACAAATCCTTCAGAAGTGTCACTCCGAAGCATATAGAGGACATCACGCGGGAGATATAACTGCTCATATGGTATTGCGGTCTGGATTTTGTTAGCCTACTCTCTTCAAAGATGCTCGTAAGTTCGTCTCATCCTATGATGAATGTCAAAGGATAGGTAATATTGGTAAGCATCAAGAAATTCCTATGAATTATTCCTGCTATTGAACCATTTGATGTTTGGGGATTTGATTACATTGGACCTTTTCCTTCCTCTAATGGGTATAAACATATTTTGGTTGTTGTTGATTATGTTACTAAATGGGTAGAAGCTATTCCAACCAGTAGTGCTGATCATAACACCTCTATTAAAATGCTTAAGGCCTTGTTCGGTTACACCCCTCCACAAGAGGATTGGAGGGGATTTGGGGAGGTTTTGACTTGTAGGGGATTAAATCCACCTCAATCCCTGCCAAACCCCCTTCAAATCCCCCTCAACCGAACACAGCCTAAGGAAGTTATTTTCCCAAGGTTTGGAGTTCCCAGATATTTAATGACTGATGGTGGTTCACACTTTATTCATGGTGCTTTCAGTAAAATGTTGCAAAATAAGATGTTAACCATAGAATTGCATCACCTTATCATCCTCAGTCTAGTGGTCAAGTTGAGCTTAGTAATAGAGAAATAAAATTAATTTTGCAAAATATTGTTAATAGGTCCAGGAAAAATTGGTCTAAGAAATTAGATGATGCACTTTGGGCTTATAGTATAGCTTATAAAAATCCTATTAGTATGTCTCCTTATAAAATGGTTTATGGTAAAGCTTTTCATTTGCCTCTAGAGTTAGAACATAAAGCTTTTTGGGCAATCAAAGAACTCAATTATGATTTCAAACTTGCTGGTGAAAGGAGGTTATTTGATATTAGCTCATTAGATGAATGGAGACCCCAAGCTTATGAAAATGCCTAGTTATTTAAAGAAAAGGTAAAAGGATGGCATGATAACAGAATCCAAAAGTGTGAGTTCAAAGTCGGAGAATATGTTCTTTTGTACAACTCTCATTTCAGGTTCTTTACAGGCAAACTCCTCTCTAAATGGGAAGGCCCCTATGTTATCAAGGAGGTTTATCGATCTGGAGCCATCAAGATAAATAATTCCGAAGGAACTAATCCAAAGGTTATTAACGGCCAACGAATAAAGCATTATATCTCAGGTACGCCCATTAATGTTGAAAGCAATATCCAAATTTTGACACCGGAGGAACACATTAAAGAGTCCTTCCGGAACACTCGAGAATCGCCAAATAAGGAGGTACATGATATGGTAAGGAAACGGACTCCGAAAAAACCGCAAAAATATTTTTTTATCAGTTTTGGAATATTTAAAAAAATAGGAAAATAAGAAACTACCGGGAAGCGCACCCTGGTGGGCACAAGACACCAGGGTGGGACAGGCATGCCTGGTGCGCCCAGGTGGGTTGTGCCCACCTAGGGTACCTTTTGAACTCCGTTTTTCTATAGCTAGCTTGCTTCCCAAGATAAAAAATCTTTATATACTCCCCGAACCTGTTGACCGCCGTATCGCGGAGATTTTTTTTTATTTTCTTGCTGTTTTCTGGCATATCCCATCTATCATGGTTACCCCAGGATCCTCCAAGGACAAGTTCTTCAAGAACGTCATCAACCCATATCCGCGGGAGGTGGTGCAGCACCCCCAGGTCATCCAGTTGCATGAGGGGTTGCTGCACATCCGCGATGAGGAAGGACCCAAGGGGACGGGAACCATGGAAGCTTAGCTGGAGGCTATGGAGCAAGAAGTCTTCCGGTGCAAGAACATGGTGGAGCGTGGACTCAACGCCAATCACCTCATGATCACGGACATATCTTGTGATCTCAATGTGGATGGCAGGTCCATGAAAAATATCATATTCACCCTCAACGAACAAATCCACTACCTCCAAATCCAGATCTATGATCTTCAGAACCAAGTCTTCGAATATGAAGCAAGGTTCAAAGGTATGAGTTTGGCAGCTAGTTGCAGGACCCGTGAGACTCATTCTTTCTCTTTCGATGGTGGTCCTCTGTCATGGAAACCCAGGGACAAGACCACATCTACTTAACCACCACCATCTTCTTCACCACCAAAAGAAAACTGAGTATCGGGTATGGGCACTCCCCTTGGCTTTCGCAAGCTTGGGGGAGGTGCCCCAGTATCATATCATCCCTACTATCCTTTTGCATTTACTTATCTTAGTTTGAACTTTTGCTTTAGAATAAATGAAAGTTAGTTCGATCCTTTCCCTTGGAGTTTGCTTAGTGATATATCTATGTAATCGTGTGTGAGCTATATAATAAAGTCTAGTTTTGAGTTTTTACTTTCTTTACTTCCTTGCTACAATAAAAAGAAAAGGTTATAGTTGAATGAATGAAGGAAAGGAAATAAATCAAGATGAACATATGCTAATATTATGGTAGGTGATGGCACCACATAAGGAAAAGTATAAGTAGAAAATTTTATTAGAGATTGACAAACATAGCATTGGTCAATGGTGCAACTCGTGAAAGAATTAATAAGGGAAGAGAAGATTCACATATGAATATACTATCCTAGAAATATTTTGTGATTGTGATCCCCCATCAAAATATTATATGCCAAAATTGTTGGCGTTGGACAAGGAAGACAATTAATGATTTATGTTTGTTCATATTCACATAGAAGTCATATTGTCATAGATCCTTTAACATGTGGTGCTTGCCCAATATCTTTTCTAGCCAAAAATTCCATACTAATTAGAGATACTACTTGTGCATCCAAAAACCCTTAAACCCCAAACCTTTTTTGAGAGTCCACCATACCTACCTATGGATTGAGTAAGATCCTTCAAGTAAGTTGTCATCGGTGCAATAAGGCAATAAAAATTGCTTCTAAAAATGTGAGATCACTTAGTGTAAAAGAAAATTGAGCGTTGCACGAACTTCTGATGGTGAAGAATAAAAGCGACAGACTGCATAATGAAGGTTGCTATCACAAGGGGCATTGTAACGTGACGTTCTTTTGCATTAAGGGATTGAGCATACGAACAAATAAGCGCGTGACAACCTCTGCTTCCCTCTGCGAAGGGCCTATCTTTTACTTTTATGCACAGAGTCAAAGGTTTCCCTCTTTCCTCTTTAATTTTTATTCTTTGGCAAGCATCATGTGGTGAGGAAAGATCTAGGCACATATGTCCAGTTGAATATGGGTGACATGAGTTATTATTGTTGACATCACCCTTGAGGTGAGTATGTTGGGAGGAGAAACTATAAGCCCCTATCTTTCTATGTGTCCAGTTGAAACGTTTTGCTCATGTGTATGCGGTGAGTGTTAGCAATCATAGAAGACTATATGATGGTTGAGTATGTGGACTTGCCTAAAGGCTCTGATACGTGACCCTTCTAGAAAAGATGATGAATTGTAGTTGCAAAAGTTGACTGAAAACATAGTTTCTTGGTTTCTAATAGAGTGTATGCTTTATACTTCAGTTGTGTGATGAACTGTCACTTATTCATGAGAAGTTTATGATACAAGTTCTATGATAAAAGTCTTATGTTTAATTTTGTTGTTGTTATAATAATCAACATGATGCTTCCATGTCCGTATTTTGTTTTTATTGACACCTCTCTCTCAAAGCATGTGGACATGTTTTTCATTTTCGGTTTTCGCTTGAGGACAAGCGAGGTCTAAGCTTGGGGGAGTTGATACGTCCATTTTGGATCATGTTTTATTGCTGTTATTTACATTGTTATTATGCATAATAATGCTTTTTGGAGTAATTCTAATGCCTTTTCTCTCATAATTTGCAAGGTATACACCAAGAGGGAGAATTCCGGCAGTTGGAAATCTGGAACTGAAAAGCTACGTTAGGCCACCTATTATGCACAACTCCAAACAAGTTGAAATTTCACGGATATTTTTTATGGATTATTTAAGAAATACTGGAGCTGATAACCACCAGAGGGGCACAACCCACCTGGGCGCGCCAGGGCCCCCGGGCGCACCCTGGTGGGTTGTGCTCACCTCGGCCCACCTCCGGTGCCCCTCTTCTAGTATATAAGTCATTTTGACCTAGAAAAATTCAGCAGAAGACTTTCGGGATGGAACACCGCCTTCTCGAGTCGGAACCTGGGCATGAGCACTTTTGCCCTCCGGCGGAGAGATTCCGCCGGGGGAACTTCCCACCCGGGGGGGGGGGGATCATTGTCATCATCATCACCAACAACTCTCCCATCTTGGGGAGGGCTATCTTCATCAACATCTTCACCAGCACCATCTCATCTCAAACCCTAGTTCATCTCTTGTGATCAATCTTGTTACCGGAACTATAGATTGTTGCTTGTAGGTGACTAGTAGTGTTGATTACACCTTGTAGTTGATTACTATATGGTTTATTTGGTGGAAGATTATATGTTCAGACCCATTATGCTATATATTACACCTCTTTGATCTTTAGCATGTTCATCACTTGTGAGTAGTTACCTTTGTTCTTGAGGTCACGGGAGAAATCATGTTGCAAGTAATCATGTGAATTTGATATGTGTTCGATATTTTGATAGTATGTATGTTGTGATTCCCTTAGTGGTGTCATGTGAACGTTGACTAGATGACACTTCACCATATTTGGGCCTAAGGGAATGCATTGTGGAGTAGTAATTAGATGGTGGGTTGCGAGAGTGACAGAAACTTAAACCCAATGTATGCACTATTCTGTAAGGGACCGATTGGATCCAAAAGTTTAATGCTATGGTTAGAATTTATTCTTAATACTTTTTTCGTAGTTGCGGATGCTTGAGGGAGGGTTAATCATAAGTAGGAGGTTTGTTGAAGTAAGAACATCACCTAAGCACCAATCCACCCACATATCAAATTATCAAAGTAGCGAATAGGAATTAAACCAACATGATGAAAGTGACTAGATGAAATCCCATGTACCCTCACGAACGCTTTGCTTATTATAAGAAACCGGTTTGGCCTGTCCTTTACCTCAAAAGTATTGGAATATCTTGCTCCATACTTGATACTATTATCGTTACTTGCTCGTTAAAAAATTATGTTGCTATCAAACTACTCTGCTACTTACAATTTCAGCACTTGCGGACATTACCTTACTGAGAAACACTTGTCATTTCCTTCTACTCCTTGTTGGGTTTGACACTCTTAATTTTCGAAAAGAGCTAAAATTGATCCCCTATACTTGTGGACCATCACCCACGCGCGCGATGGGACGTCGCCGCAGGTCCGGGCCCACCACTACAGGGCCTCGGCACGCGCGCGGATCCGCTGCGACTGGGGTGGGCGGTTGCCCTTCTGGGGCATAATGATCTCACGTCTTCAAGGCGTGGGATATGCGCGGTCGTGCGGGGCGTGGGCGCGGTTAATCCTTGCGCCCCCACATATTGCCGCTTCGGCTCCGTCACCGCGGCCATATAAATAGGAGGGAGGGGGTGCGGCTGAATGCACGCGCGCTCCCCCGCTCTCCATCTTCTTCCTCTTTCTACTCCTGCTGTCTTGCTGCCGCCGTGGTATGGCAACGCCGTCGGAGCATAGCCATAGCTCATCGTTTCTTGTTTTCACCATGCCACCGCAACCTCGCCGCCATCTGACCTGGAATCATGGTGTGAGGCGAGTGAGATCGTTCGAATGTCCACGGTGGACACGTCGAGTTTCTCCACGCAACGCGGTGGATGCCCAATAAAGCGTGCATGGGGACGCGCCTTCCGGCCGAGCGGGAGATCTCGCCAGCGCCACAGGCCGGCGAATACATCATCTTCCGCAGCCACTTCATCTGTGGCTTCGGCTTGCAGGCGAGCGGCTTCATCCGCGAGTTCCTCGACTTCTACCAGCTGCAACCTCACCACATCATGCCCAATGCGGTGGTTCTCCTCTCCTCCTTCGTCACGCTTGGCGAAGGCTACTTCAACGTCCTGCCCACACTCGAGCAGTGGGGCAGGTTCTTCTACCTCAAGCTCGTCACTGCGGCCAAGGCCGAGCTGGCCCAATGCGGCGCACCCCTTTCGGGACTCGGTTTCCGCCCATCACTCTACATGAGTCAGCCAAGTTGTGGTAGAAGTCGTACTTCCACGTCCGCAACTTCCACCCGACTCACGATTACGTCAACTAGCCGTCCTTCGCGCCCGGCCCGCATGCTGAGCCACGTAACAACTGGAGCCAGCAACCCGGCAAGCCGCTGCCGGCTGCCATTGCCATCGCCCTCGACCGGCTCTAGGAGATGACGGTGTCGGAGGGGCTCCAGCTGGTGGATCTGTTGGACGCCTTCATCTACTGCCGAGTGTCGCCCCTCCAGTTCCGGCCGAACCCCATCTGTGACATGAGTGGCCGCCGGGACCCCTGTCGGATGTCGACGCTGTCGACTGTCGAGGTGGTCCAACATGTCAATTATTTCTCCCACAACCAGCTCAGTGAGGAGGATTGGAGCTTCGGTAAGCCTCCATATAGCCGCGCCAACCCTTTGCTTGCAGTGAGTATCTGGTCCCATTTCTTTGCTTACGCCATGTTCTTCATCAGCTCTGACCACCCAAACGTGGTGCAGCGCTTCGCCTGCCAAGGAGCAGTCGCCGCGCCGGATCCTGACCACCAATGGATGCCAGACCGGGAGATGAGCGACATGGGGGACCCCGAGCTGGGGGCGGCCGCGATGGAGGAGGACGTCGCCGCCGGGGTAGGCGGCGATGGAGTAGGCAGAGCCGCAGGAGGCGGCGCAGGAGGCGACGCTCGGGACTGGCCAGACAACGACGAGGATGGCAATGAGCAGCGCCGCTATGAAGGCGCCGGCAGGACAGGCGCCGGCTATACGGAAGTGCGGCCGATAGGCGGGGCACCGACTGGAGTAGCCGGCGCGCTTAGCACCTGCCGAGGGGAGAACGTTTAGCAGCCGGCCGCCCAAGAAGACCAAGTCGACGGTCGGCACGACCAAGCGGCAGGAGGCCACGAAGGTCGCCACCGTCCGGAGGGCCCCGAAGGAGCGCCCTATGGTGTCCGGGTGAGTGCTCTGGCTACTTTTGTCATAGTTGTCTTCTTGGTTTTTTCTCTTTTGCAAGCTTTTTATCTTTGATGTCCTTGCCGTGCAGGGCTCCCCTTTCTGTTCATGGGCTCCATCCGCCTCGTTGATCAGCTCAGCACGCGGCTCTGAGGAAGCCAGACGCGTGGTTCGGCCGCCGCCCTTCGGGAGGCGACGAAGAGGAACGTGCGGGAGGCGCAAGAGGAGCGAGACGCCGCGGCTCAGGCGAAGGTTGAGGCGGGGACCGCTGCGCAGGCCGAGGATGAGGCCGCGGCCAGGGCGCAGGCGAACACAGCAGCCAAGCCACAGGTAGAGGCCGACGCCAAGGCCGCGAAGGACCCGACCCGTAGCGTGGTTCCAGAGGCCACCGACTTGCAGCTGCCGGAGCTGTCTATGATGGAGGACCGGACACCGACTGGAACAGCCAGAGCTGACCAGGCAGCGTCAGAGCAGGAGGGGCCTGACCCCATCGTCCCTGAGGTGGAGGTGGTTTCGCGCGCACCGGATGCTTGCAGGTGAGGTGGCAGCCAACCCGAAAGGGCGGAAGTGCCGCCGGCCAACACCGAGCTAGTGACGAGCCAAGTCGTGGTGACCTGCACTTCCATGCGCTAGCACTCGACGTGGGCAACTTCTGCACCAAGGCCGACAGGCGTCGAGGCCGCGAGCTCGCAGGTGGCCGATACTGAGGCCACGAGGTCCGCTCCGCCTGGTTGGGCGCCAAGAGCCGGCCCGGCAGTCCTGAACCTCGCGGTGACGGACGTCCTGGACAAGTTCTCCGCCCTCGGCGCCACTCTCCTAAAGGCGAAGAGCGACATGATGGAAACGCGGATGGCTGTTTGGGTATGCATTTTTGACTTTGCTTTTTGTTTTTGCAAACTTAAGTAGGGGCACGTCAGCGCACCCATTGGGTGTAGCCCCCAAGTTTTGGGCCGACTACTAAGCAGTCAGGCTGGATCTTCTAGCAACTTCTTGTTTTTGTCGATGCTGACGATTCTTCCTTGTTTTTGCAAAAGCAGCCGCCAAGCTGCAGGACCACGTGCATGGGCTCAAGAAGGAGCTTCAGGCCAAGGAGCTGGAGCGCAGCCAGGCAACCGCGGAGCGCGGTCGGCCTTCTAAGGAGCTTGCAGACCATGCGGTCCAACATATGGAGAAGGCCCGACAGCTCGAGGACGAGGAGGCGCTCCTCAAGGCCGAGTTCGAGACTCTGCGATCAAACTGTGCCGAGAGGGAGAAGCTGTTGTCGGACGGCTACGAGGTGATTGAGGATATGCTCGAATGTAAATCATTTCTTTCTTCGTTGCTTAGTCGCCGGCCGCTATAGGAAGCCGACTTCTAAATCTTTAGTCTTCTTTTGAACAGAGTACCTCCTAGGTCGCTCTGTTGTCGTCTGTCAGGCGATCAAGGCACAATCTGACCAGGGGAGGAGGATGGGCATGGAGATTTCGCCGAACCGGCCCCGAACTCTCAGCGAGCAGCTCTTCGCTATCTGGATGTGCCTTGAGCCTGCACACCGTCTGCTCTGCCTACTTTAGTGCGCAGGGTCATAGGTCCTGGAGGGGCTCTGGTCGGACATGCAGGTGCCCCGGACTCCCGGTCGTACCGCTGACTGGTTGGAGGTGGCGGCCGAGTTGCTTGAAGCTTGGAAAGGTGTCGCAGCACGGGCAAGCGCCAGGGAAACGCTAGAGTTCCTCAAGGCCTGGTACCCTGGCGTGAGTTTGGACCAGCTGGCCACGTTCCGCCTGGAGGCCGGGCCGGAGCTGGAGGCGGAGCGCGAAGAGATCATCAAGCGCGTGGCCGCCCTAGCCGACTACACCGACATCGATGTTTTCATCCTGGAGCCGGTGGAAAACGGCACTGAGGTTCCGCCCTCTTGGTTCGGGCTGGACCCAAATGAAGCGGAGGACTCAGCGGAGGAGATCGCCTCCAGGGACGAGGGCGAGGAAGACGGCGAGGACGAGGAAGACGATAACGACGCCCAGACGATAGGACGACCAGCCAGACCCAGCTCGAACCGGCTTCGGCCAACGGGCAGACGGAGACTACGTCAACCGCCGCCACCCACCAAGCCAGAATATGCAAGCCGGACGCCCTGCCAGCCGGCGCTACAGCCACCGCCGACCAGTCCGAGCCGCCTTCCGCAGGTCTGGCCTACTTATCTTTCACACTTTTCTGTCTTGTGCTCAGATAAACAAGTTAGTCATGTGCAGTTCCACCCGCTGGGGGTGTATTTCAAACTCTGTTGAATGTTGGCCTTGGACCTTTTGCAATGTAAATAATTTATTTCCCACATGCTTGTGTCTTTTGCCGGGTTCTAGCTCGGTTTCGCATTTGCTCTATTTGCCTTTTTATTTTGTGGTCTTCCTTTGCCTGCTGCCCTGCCAGCCGGGCAGCCACGCTGCGGTCTGTGGCCGGGTCAGGGACTTGGCCGTTTAGAATAGGCAAGTTACTTCGGCCGCCTAGAGTGTAGCTGGTCGAGCGAGAAGCCGACCGGGTGGCTGCTGGGTAGCCGGACGGGTAAGGTGAGGAGCCGGCCTGGCCTTTATTGGCGTTCTTCCTTAGTCATTTTTCGTGTGGATAGAGTTTCCGACCTTTAGCTCTTGCCAGATGGACAGTCGCGCTGCAAGCTATAGCTGAGGCGAAGAGAGGGCTTTGGCGTCGGCACACTACTTAGCCGACTTCGGGTGGTGCCAACTCAGGTCAAGGCGCGAGCCCCCGGGCCGGCTGACCAGACCCGGACAAGGCGGAAGAATGTAAGAACACATTCATATGTGAAGCTTATCATATAGACCCCCGAGTGTGCCTCCCAAGGAGCCGAGAGCTTGTGCTGGCCGGCTGTTCACTGGATCAGCTGGAGCACAAGATCACCCTCGCGGAAAGCACGTGGCTTGCCCTTCTTGTTGTGATAGCGGCGCAAACTCTGCTGGTAGATGGCGGACCGGCTGCATGCTAGCAGCCGGGCCTCTTCTAGCAGATCGACGCCGTCTTCTCGTACTTCCTTGGCTTCCACCTCCGCATACATGGTGAAGCGAGGTGAGTCGATGACAGCCTCGGCCCCGTACATGAGGAAGAAGGGCGTGAAGTCGGTTGCTTTATTCGGCGTAGTCCGAAGACTCCAAAGGACGGCTGGCAGCACTTTGATCCAGCAGCCGGCCAAGCGCTCCAGAGGTTCGACCAGTCGGGGCTTGATGCCGGACAAGATGAGGCTGTTTCATCGCTCCACCTGGCCGTTTGACAGCGGAAGGGCAACGGGCGCTAGGTCCAGTCGGATGTCCTACGTCGCGCAGAAACGGGCCATGGCGCCTTTGGCGAAGTTCGTGCCATTGTCGGTGATGATGATGTGCGGGATGCCGTACCGAACGGTGATATCCGTTATGAATGTGACGCAGTCGGACCATTCAGCTTCTTGATTGGCCTCGCCTCAGTCCACTTCATGAATTTGTCCATGGCGACCAGCAGATGGGTCATGCCACCGCGTGCTGTCTTGAATGGGCCCACCATGTCTAATCCCCATATGGAAAATGGCCAGCTGATTGGAATGGTCTTGAGGGCGGAGGCCGGTTGGTGCTGCTTGGCTTGGAATTGCTGGCACCCATTGCACTTCTGGACCAGCTCCTTGGCATCATCCAGAGTAGTCGACCAGAAGTACCCACGGCGGAAAGCTTTTGCGATGAGGGCTTTGGAGGCGGGATGGTGGTCACACTCACCTTGATGAATATCTCTGAGGATCGCAATGCCCTTCTCCGGCTCGACGCAATGATGGAAGACACCAGTGACACTGCGCGTGACGAGCTTTATATTGACAATCGTGTATGAGGCCGCCCGGTGTTGTACCTGTCGAGCCAAGACTTCGTCGGCAGGTAGCTCGCGGCTCACTAGAAAGTTGAGGATGGGCTGCGCCCAAGACGGAGCTTCCACCAACATCATGACAGCAACCGACACCATGGTGGCCAGGTTGGGAGGCCATGGGTCGGAGCCGGCCGCTGCTTGCCGTGTTGAAGAAGTCCCCGGGCCGACTGTAGCAGCCCCCGGCCCGGGTTCTAGAGTCCCCGGACCAAGTTTTGGCGTTGCAGCCCCCGGGCCGCCTACAGAAGTCCCCGTGCCGACTGTTGCAGTCCTCAGGCCAGATCCGGCTGCTTTAGGGGCAGTCGACACGAAGATGGACTCTGATTTCAGAGAGGGTTGAATAGACGGCTTGCGTAGGCACCCGAGGGAGATACCAGCTGGAATGGCTTGCCGGGTGGAGCCGATCTGGGCTAGGGCGTCGGCTGCTTCGTTGTCGGTCCGTGGCACATGTAGGAACTCGCACCCGTTGAAGTATCTGATGATCTGCTGAACGAGGGAGCGGTAGCTGGCCATGTTAGCGTCCTTGGTGTTCTAGTCGCCGGAAGGCTGCCGGACCACCAGGTTCGGGTCACCATAGCATAGGATGCGGCGGATGCCGATTTGCTTGGCCAGCCGGAACCCGTGGATGAGTGCTTCGTACTCTGCCACGTTGTTGGAGGCGGCGAAGTGGATCTGCAAGGTGTATTTCAGCTTGTCGCCTTGGGAGAGGTGAGGACGATGCTGGCTCCCAAGCCGGTGCGCATCTTGGAGCCATCGAAGTGCATCCGCCAATGCGTGGAATCCAGCGCTGGCGGCAGGTACTGGGTCTCGGCCCACTCTACTAGGAAGTCGACTAGTGCTTGGGATTTTATGTTGGTGCAGGGCTGGTAGAAGATGGTGTAAGGAGCTTGCTCAATAGCCCACTTGGCCACCCGACCCGTGGAATCTCGGTTGCCCATGATCTCGGCAAGGGGAGCAGTGCAGACAACTATGACAGCATGCTCCAGGAAGTACCGCTTCAGCTTCTTGACGGAAAAGTACACGTCGTAGCACATCTTCTGGTAGTGGGGTAGTTTTGCTTGGAGGCGGACAACACCTCGCTCAGGTAATAGACCGGCCTCTGGGTCGGCTGGCCTTGCCGGCTTTCGGGTGCTGGACAACTATTACTGTGTTGGCGACCCGATTGGTAGCGACGATGTAGAGGAGCATGGGCTCTTTAGTAGCTGGGGTAGCCAGAACAAGTGGCGTGGACAACATCCGCTTGAGCTGGAGGAATGCTTCGTCTGCCTAGTCAGACCACTTGAAGCCCTTGGTCTTCTTCATCAGCTGGTACAAGGGAAGGGACTTCTCCCCCATCCGGCTCATGAACCGGCTGAGAGATGCCAAGCACCCGGTGAAATTTTGGATGTCCCCAACCGGGTCGGCCACTTCATCTGCTCAATGGACCTTATCTTCACGGGATTGCAATCGATCCCGCGCTTAGACACAAGGAAGCCAAGGAGCTGGCCGGCTTGTACTCCAAAGACACACTTCTCCGGATTGAGCTAGATTTGAAAACGGCGCAAGTTGGTGATGGTCTCCTTAAGATCCTCCAATAGGGTGCCGCGCTTCTCTGTCTTCACAACAATGTCATCCACATAGACGCGGGCATTCCGGCCAAGTTGTGGCAGGAGGCATTTCTACATGCATCGCTGAAAGGCGGCGCCAGCATTACACAAGCTGAACGTCATGACGAGGTAGCAGAATGCACCAAAAGGGGTGATGAAGGCGGTCTTCATCCGGTCTTTCTCATTCATCTTGATCTGCTGGTAGCCGGAGTAGGCGTCCAGGAAGCACAGCAGCTCACATCCGGTTGTGGAGTCTATCACTTGGTCGATCTGAGGCAAGGCAAATGGATCTTTGGGGTAGGCCTTGTTCAGGCTGGTGTAGTCAATACACATAAGCCACTTGTTGTTTTTCTTCAAAACGAGGACTGCGTTGGCAAGCCAGTCCGGGTAGAACACTTCCGTGATGAAGTTGGCTGCCAGAAGGCAGGTAATTTCTTCACGAATGATCCTTCTCTTCTCTTCCGATAGGCGGCAGAGGGGTTGTTTGACTGGCTTGGCATCCGGCCGCTATATTAGCTTGTGCTCGGTGAAATCCCTCGGAACACCCGGCATGTCTCTGGGGGACCATGCGAAGATATCCTATGACAGCAAACAACTCCGGATGGGCTGGGTCCAAGACGATCTTCTTGGTTTCCTTGGCCGGCTTGAAGGAGGCCCCGCTGTCCGCCTCCTCGGGGTCGGTCGGCACGGCTGACTACTCGCCGGCCATGGATACCACCCGGTCGATGAGGCATTTCTCTTGGGCAATGACAAGGGACTCGTCTAGCCGAGAGCTGGCAGCTGCACACTCGGACGACTTCTTGTAGTCGCCGACGATGGTGATGATGCCCTTGGGACCCGACATCTTCGTCTTCAGGTACGCATAATGCGGAACCATCATGAAGTAGGCTATTGCTGGCCGGCCCAAGAGCGCGTGTTAGGGGCTGTCCAAGTTGGCCACTTCAAACCAGATGGGCTCATGGCGGAAGTGATTCTTGTCATCGAATATGACGTCGATCTTTATCTTGCCAAGTGGTGAGTGGGAAAACCCAGGGACAATGCCATGGAACACGGTCCGGCTAGGCAAGAGCTGCTTCTCCTTGATGCCTAGCTTTTCCATGGTGTCGCGGTAGAGGATGTTGATGCTGCTGCCGCCGTCTATCAGAACTTGGGAGAAGCGGCAAGTCCGCCTCTCGGTGGAAAAAGTTGGGTCCAACACCATGGCGTAGGCACCCGGCGTGGGCATCACGGCCGGATGGTCCTTCTGGCTCCAGGTGATGGGCTTCTCGGACCAGTGCATGAACTGGGGGATCTCAGGAACAACAATATTCACCTCGCAGTGTTGCTGACGCCTGATGCGCTTGTCATTGGCTTCGCTCATAAAGACGACGTAGGCAGCGTGCACATTGGGGAATTCATCTTGGAGCATGCCGGTGGGGTGGGCTGGCTGCTGAGGAGTCAGACCCGCAAGGCCGGCTGGGGAAGGAGGCAGAGCCTCTCCCTTGGCGATTCGGGCGAGCCAGTTGCACCGCCGAGTCGTGTGGTTGGACGGCTTCGCGCCGCTGTGGAACTGGCATAGAGCATCGAGGGTCTGATCGAAAGAGAGGGCTGGCTACCAGGCACCCTTGCTGCGCTGCTAATGCTTGGGGCTGGGTTGGCCCGCCGTCTGCTGGTCCTGGTCCTCAATGGTTGCCACATGCCGGCTGTTGGAAGCTGACTCCGGGGCCTTGCGCCTATTGTTGTTGTTCGACTGCTAACGCTAGCTCGAGTCGCCAGTCGGCGCCGGGGTATTTGGCGAGACCATCTTTCTGGATGGGTCAACCCGGATCTCCAACTTCATGGAGGATTCGGCCATAGCGTACTTATCCGCTATCGCCAGGAGCTCGTCCAGAGTGTCCGCCTCGTCACACAAGAGCTTGTGCTTGAGCAAGGTGCCCTCTCGACACCCGGCGGTGAATTACTTGATGTTTTGCACCTTGTGCACCCCCTCGCAGGAGTTGCGCAGCTCGGCCCAACACGTTGGGTAGTCGCGAGCGGACTCGGCCGGCCCCTGAACGCACATGGAGAGCTGGCGAGGCTTGAGGGGCCGCTTGTAAGTGTTGTTGAAGTTGGGCGCGAAAGGTTCATTGAAGTCCAACAATATGTTGATGCTGTTGGGCTTAAGGATGTTCAGCCATGTCTGGGCCATGCCCTGCAACATGAGCGGAACATACTTCATAGCAACACGATTGTTGCAGTTGGTATGCTGACCGCCATGGCGTAGTCAATGAGCTAGTCCTCCAGCTTCACAGCGCCGTTGTACTTGGGAGTATTGCAAGGCAGCGAGAACCCTTTGGGGAAGGGCTCGTTGCGGATGCGGGGGCCAAAACAGGCTGGGACGACTGTGTCTTCTTCTTCCATCACTTGGGACCGAGCCAGCTACTCGATCCATTGACGGGCGTCATATTTGCCGACTCGCGGGCCTAGCCAGTCCCCCAGAGTCGGATGATCAACCGACGCCTGAGAACCCGGCCTCTCTCTGCGGGGAGGCGGGCATTCGTCCTGCTGGCGCCGGCCCTCCGGGTTCGGGGAGCTTGCTGGCTGGCCACGCCCGTGTGCTAAGAGCGCCGGCTACGGCCAGGCGCAGCCCCCGGGTTCTGGTTCCGGCAGCCGCCACTAGGGGTCCGGGAGGTCGCTCTGTGCTCATGGTGAGCCTCCGGGATCTCGGCCTGCTTGCCGGTTGCCAGCACGCGGTTACAGGTGTCTTGCTGCATGTTCTCAAAGTTGAGGAGCTCTTGGAGGCGCTCCATCTGAGCGCACCGCTCGTCGCCCTCTAGATTCTGGAGGTCTTCTGCTGCTGCCAGTGTAGCCCGCAGGTTCTGCATGGGGGTCTCATAGATCGGGCGTCGATCTCCCAGCATGCCGGCGATGGCCACGCCGCACTGCCGGATGGCACCGGCCCGGCTTGGCTCAGCCGCAGCCAGCGTGCCGCCAGCGATGCGGTCGATATCGCGCTGGTTGGCTTCCGCATGATGCTTCATGGCCGCCAGCTTGGTGGCGCTATCGAGGATCTTGACGCGGATTGCCTCCAGCGCCGTAGGGTCGGTTTCATCGTCGACAGGAGTAGCCAAATCTCGCATTGCTACTCGCAATGGGTCCTCAGCGACTCCGTCAGCGGGCTGGCCGTCGCCCATGACCATCGCCTCCGCGAAGATGCCGGCGTCGAGCGCGCCGGTAGAGACGTTGCTGGCGACGGGAGGGAGCAGGTCGTCAATAATGATAACGTCGTCAGGGAAGGCATCGTTGGAAGCCGCATCGGAGTCGATGATCATCTCGATGGGCTCGATGAAGGGGTTGATGGAGCCAACGGACTCCATGTCGGAGGTGGGCTCGTCAAAGACAATGAGGTTCTCGAAGAGCTCGGAGAGGGGGTCAATGGAGCGGAGAGCCTCTGTGCTGGAGGCGGGCTCGTCCGAGAGGCTAACCTTGTCGAGGAGGTCGGCAAGGCAGCTCACGGGACAGGCTGCTCCCGCATCGGGCGGTGCGTTGGTGCAAGGGCTAGCAAGCATGCTGGGCTGGCTGATCGGGCCGACCGCAACGTGCTCGCCAGGGAGGAAGAGGGTTCCAGTCCAAAACATGTCTCCGGCCGACGCCGTGAATGGCCCCATGGTGGGTACCAACTGTCGGAGTATTCTCGCGACAGATACCAGGGGGTGGCTTATCATGGATGGGGGCAGGAGCACGTCGTTGGGCCCTGGAAGCGGGAATGGGCGAGAGCTTGATCGCACACGAGACTTACCCAGGTCCGGGGCTCTCCATGGATATAACAACCCTAGCCCTGCTCTGCGGGGTTTCTGCATGATGACTACAGTCAAATGGTGGCTACAAGGTTGCTCCTTGAGCTGTGTGCTAGAGGAAGAAGGGCAGGCTAGTTCTCTTGCTTCTCCTAGCTATGGTGTATGTGGGTAGAATAATTGTTGAACCCTTTGCATGGGTGAGCCCTGGGGGGTTTTATAGGCCAACCCCCGAGGGGTACAATGGTAATACGTCCGAGTGGTGGGACCCAAGTGCCAGTGTCTTCGGTCGCTGGGTTCTCTGTCGGCTGCCGAGGCCGCGTCTGGTGGACCCCGCTGGCTGCCGATAATCCGGCCGACAGGTAGGGCCCGCCGCCTGCGGTCCATGCCGATTTCCTTTTACTATAGCATTGTACTTGATGACGGAAGCCTCGACAGGAGTCGTATGGCTACAGTCCTACCGCTTGGTCAGCGTGCACTTTAGCCACGCTCCGTCTTGTCGTAGTGGTCGAATGCAGACTCCGAGGGAGAGGAGGGCCGGCTGCTGGAAGCCGGCCCACCCCTTTGAGGGAAGCGACGTCTTCTGGTACCTCACGGACAGGTAGGGCCCGCCACTAGCTGTCCCTACCGTCCCTTGCTGGCAAGGGCCATGTCACAGGCCGCATGGCTACAGTCCTGCACCGGACGGGCAGGTGGACGCTGGGTTAGTCCGCACGGTAGCCATGCCCCTCCGGGATTCGAGGGGGGGAGGTCGTCCTGTAGCCATGCCATGTGTCATCAGAGCAAGTGAGTGCAAACTTCGAGGGAAGGAGGGGCCGGCTGCTGGAGGCCGGCCCATCCCTGAAGCCATCTCCTAGGAGCCGGTCGCTTGGTCTGGACCGCCTTCCAAATGGGCGCCGTCTTCTGGAATCTGGTCGTCTAGTCTTCAAGCTCGTGGGGCTATGCTAGCCCAAATGTCTTGAAATGCTAAAGGGTGCAGATGAGGCTACCCGGGGTACATAATCCCGAGAATTTCCTTCTTCTCTTACCGCATGTGGCATTTAAATTTATCTAGAATATTTAATACAATTATTATCCGTGCCATTATAAATTTATCGTCGTATTATCCGTTGCCATTTTATTAGTCGTCGTATTATCCGTTGCCCTATGTGGCATTTTAAATTAGGCCGGAATACGAGTTGAACACAAGAACAAAGCAAATGCAAAAGTTGTGCGGGGCCATGGGATCACAAGCAAACACCCTCCGTCCAGGTGCTTTAATTAAAGGCGTGTTAAATAGTGGCTCAGCCACAATTAATGGAGAAGTTGTGAGCGAGGCGAGCGGCTGGTGGATGGAGGTCAAAGAGCTGGCTTCCCGGTGAGCATGGGCGGCCTTCCTGCTCGCACGTGCCCCCTTGAGCCTGATTCACTGGAGCATGTGCTTGTAGTTCAAATTTGAATTATGGACTACGTTAAATACCTAGAAAACTTAATTAATATATAAAATGGCCAAACAAACCATGAACAGTTTCAAATTTTAGCACGACACTCCTGTTATTCTATGTTGCCTGTAGAAAACAAAGTTCAAGGCGAGAAGAGGCAGCGATTATCATTTCGCCCACAAGAGGGGCATGTTTCCCCCGGAACCACAAGGTTTGTGAGAAGCTTCGGTTTGTAAGAGGCTTGTAATATAGATTGGCCCAAATTGGACAATTATTTTACCACGACGTATATGTGCATGTAGTGACACCATGCCAAGTTTCATGATTTCTTGGTGAGTTTTGGATTTACAAAGATTTAAAAAACGAGATTCGCAATGTTTGTTGCCAAGCCAGGACGCCGAGATAGTTGAATTCATTCCCATTCCTTCCATGACACATGTACATTATTTCCAGCAATTTTGATGCATTGGAGCATTTATTTGTAGTTCGGACTTGATTTATGGACATTAAATGCCTAAAAAACTCAATTAATGAATAAAAACATCAAACGAACCCTGAATAATTTCAAAGTTCAGAGCGAATCACCCGTTGTTTCGTATTGCATGTAGAATAATATACAAGGCTAGAAAAGGGAACGATTATCGTTTCGCCCACAAGAGGGCACGTTTGCCTATCGAAACCACGAGGGTTTGTCGGTGTATTTGGATCGACACCCATGGGATCACAAGAATCCCTACTACGGTTGCGGGGCGCGGGGTTGAGAGAAGAGCGGATCTAACGATCAGGACACGGTTCCTTTACCCAGGTTCAGGCTGCAAAGATGCGTAAAACCCTACTCCTGCTTTGGTCGATTATATGTTGGTGTTCTTCAGCTAACGAGGAGCTCCAAAAGAGTCGTGAGGGGTTCCGAAAAGCCGATTCTTCCTCCTGGTCGCCTCGGGCCTCCTTTTATAGGGAAAAGGGGTCGCCACAGTGGCACACGGGAGGTGGAAAGGGTACAGTGATGCGAGGTTATCCCTCGCATTACAGGACAAGGTGCATTTAAGGCGCCCTGCTTAGGTGTCCTTGCTTTATCGGGGACGAGGGGAGACGCCCGTCTTGTCCATCGTCGCTCCTCCTCGTGTCAACACGCTCCCTGGCCAGCGGTGCCTGAGGTGCCATGTAGGCACACAGGCAGCTGAGGTGGCGCAACAGCGGGCCTCCATGAAGATCTATGGGTTGCCACGTACGAGCCTGTCCAGCTGGTTGGGTCGACAACTGCGTGGGTCGGTGGAAACCCAGTTGGTGCGGGCCTGATGGTGGCCCCATGGGCGTCCTCAGCAAGGGCCTTGCCGGGGCCCCGGCAAGGGTCTTGTCGCGGCGCCTGCTGTCATCCCCGTCAAGGTGCTTGCCGGGGGCCTTGTGGATCCCCTTGGTTGGGATCCCGCCAAGGGTCGTCGTCTTCTTACCTTGTATCTGATCTTGAAGGTCTTCACAAAGATCTGCATGCCACCGCGGGGACATCTCCGGAATCCTCCCCCCATGGGGGTGGCGGACTCAAGGGTGATTCGCTCCGTAGGCGGGAGGGGGGGGGAGCTGCCGCGGCAAGGGTCTTGCCGGGGCTGCCAGAACCGGCCCCGGCAAGGATCTTGCCGGGGAAAACCGCTTCGTCCCCTTGCTCTTCGTGGTCTTGTTCTTGGTGTCGCTCCAGTCTTCATCAAGCTTCAGTCTTGCCCCGGCTTGCCTCCCTTGCCTTGCTTGGTGTGATGGCGCCGTGGCTCAGACTGCCTGTGCATAGTCATAGGGGTACAAAAAGTGCACCCCTCTTTTTGTACACCGACAGGGTTCTTGCGACAGGCTTTGGTTTGTAAGAGGTTTGTATTATAGCTTGGCCCAAATTGGACAATTATTTTACCACGACATATATGTGCGATGTAGTAACACTTGGTGAGTTTTTGATTTATGGGGATTTATAAACTGAGATTTGCAATGTTTGTGGCCAAGCCACGACGCCGAGACGGTTGAATTCATTCCCATTCCTTCCATGGGACCTAAACATGCACCCAAGGACACATGTACGTTTTTTCTAGCCAGTTTGGTGCACTTGAGCATGTATTTGTAGTTCAGATTTGAATTATGGACATTAAATGCCTACAAAACCCAATTAATGAATAAAAATGGTCAAACGGACCCTGATAATTTCAAAGTCCTGCGCGCATCTCCCGTTGTTCCGTGTTGCGTGTAGAAGAAAATACAAGGCTAGAAGAGGGAGCGATTATCGTTTCACCCACAAGGGGACACGTTTCCCTATTGAAACCATGAGGGTTCTTGCGATAGGCTCCGGTTTGTAAGAGGTTTGTAATAAAGCTTGGCCCAAACTGGACAATGTTTTTACCACGACATATATGTGCCATGACATGCCACCGTGCCACCTTTGATGACTTTCTGGCAAGTTTCGGATTTATGGGGATTTAAACAAAATGTTTGAGGAAGAGACAGGATGCCAGTACAGTTGTAATTCATTCCCATTCCTAGCATGTGACCTAAACATGCACCCAAGGACACACGTATATTTTTTCTAGCCATTTTGGTGAACTGGAGCATGTATTTGTAGTTCAGATTTTAATTATGGACATTAAATGCCTAGGAAACTCAATTAGGTATAAAAAGTCCAAACGAACCCTGAATAAGTTTAAATTTCAGCACGGATATCATGTCGTTCCATGCTGCCTATAGAAGAAAATACAAGGCGAAAAGATGCAGTGATTATCATTTCGTGCACAAGGGGCCACGTTTCCCTATCGGAACCACGAGGCTTCTTTGAGAGAAGCTCTGGTTTGTAAGAGGTTTGTAATAAAGCTTGGACCAAATTGGACAATGTTTTTACCACGACATATATGTGCAATGACGTGACACCATGCCAACTTTCATGACTTACCGGTGAGCTTTGGATTTATGGGGATATAAATCCGAGATTCCAAATGTTTGAGGACGAGCCAGGACGCTGGGACAGTTGTAATGGGACCTAAACTTGCACCCAAGGACACATGTATAATTTTTCTAGCCATTTCGGTAAACTGGAGCATGTATTTGTAGTTCAGATTTGAATTATAGACATTAAATGCCTAGGAAACTTAATTTGTGTATAAAAATGTCAATCGAACCTTCAATAAGTTTAAATTTTAGCACAAATATCATGTCGTTCCATGTTGCCCGTAGAAGAAAATACAAGGTGAAAAGAGGCGGCGATTATTGTTTCGCCCACAAGGGGGACATGTTTCCCTATCGGAACCACGATGCTTCTTTGAGAGAAGCTTCGGTTTGTAAGAGGCTTGTAATAAAAATTGCGCCAAAATGGACAAACAAATTCCTCGACATATATGTGCCATGTTGTGACACCATGCAAGTTTTACGATTTTCGGGTGAGTTTTGGATTTACGGGGATTTAAAAATCAAGATTCTTCTCAAGAAATGTTTTCAAATAGCACACCATGGATCGTACGTCTGCACCATTGGATGTTCCCAGATCGAACGGCAATCATCATCCCTTTCGACAGCACATATAGTATATGGGAAAGCACTGTGCGCATGTGTCATGCTAGCTCACGGTTCCTTCTGTACTAAGTTTTCTATATTAATGTTGTTATATGTACAAAAAGGCTACCGTTTCCCGCCACTCCTCTCATCGGTCTAAAAATTAGGACGAACCGTGTGCCATAGACCAGCTATCTAGAAATCTAAAAACAAACTACCCGCCTTGAGCTTTGCAAAAATCGGTTGTTACGCCACTTTTCCTTATTATCGTACACGCATATTCTTATTGGACCGTGCACGATCTTGGGTATTCCCGCCCCACATCATTCCTTTACCCAAATTTTAGTAGCCGCCGCACTTCAACCGTCGCTCACACTCCTCCAGCATGGACCTTAGGGTAAAATTACGGTAGCTGATGCATTTGAACCGTCGCCCTCCCTCGTCCACCACCATCTCCACCCACCATTACTAAAATTTAAAGGAGCCGTGGCGTATCCTCAAACACCCCCCTCGACAGTCCCCTCACCTAGCCCCCTCACCCCCTCAAACCCTAGCTCACCACCGCCACCACCAAGCCCTGCCGGTCTGCCAATTTCTACTAGCTTAGATAATAAAGTTTAGGTTGCCGAGCGATTGCATACCATCGCCCCACTCCCCGGAGTTTTAAGATAAGGCATGCGGTGTCCCTCCCCACCAGATCCACATCCCATACTCCAGAATGTCGTAGCCTAAGCTCGACCACGTATCTTTGGGAGCCCGACAAGCGTTCGTCCAAGAAGAGGTTTATCTTGGCCTCTCCGGCGGACGTTGACGAAGTGGCCGCCATTCGCCCCGACCTGTCGATCCCGGAGCAACACGTCGCCGCGCAAGCCGGCGAAGACGTTGACTACGCTGCCATGCCGAAGGCTTCATGTCAGTGGGCTAGCGTATTATTGTATCTTTGGAAAACTGGTTACGAAATCAAGCTTGTCGACAGCGACGGCTTCACGCGGGCCATGTCACATGTTAAGTGATCCATCCCCAACCCCTCTAGTTTGACCACCTTCAATATGTTCGATGTCCCTGCTGCTGATCTCCTCCACCAAGCGGTCAAGGATTTGTGATCCTTGTATGCCATTGAGCCCATTTTGTCATTTCTGAAGGACACGTTCTACGGCAGCGGCTTGGGATCCTCAATTTCCAAGTCAGATCTCATCAACATGACCACGACCACAAGGAGGGCACCCACAAAGGTTATTCCAAGGTGAAACAACCCATTTGTGACATCAGAGAGCGCACCATGGGTCTGTGCTCTTCCAACTGGATGGATCCCATCCATGACATGTGAGGCAACATGCTATCAGCAAATCTTACCTTTTCTAGCTTGCCAACACGTACCCTTTGTTGTAGTAGCATTTGTCGTGCGATGCTTTAACTGTGTCATGTTTAATTATTTCAATTATGCAAATATGTATTGTTGAATAGAGCTTTGTGATGTTTAAGTATGAATTGTCCACTATAGTTTCATGAATGGATATATTTGGTTGTTTATAGTTTGTAGATGCCTTGTTTATCTGTATTTGGTTGTTAGGTTGGTTGAAGTGAGCATTTTTCCAAATTATTGAGCAGATGCCTTGTTTATATGTATTTGGTTCTTAGGTTGGTTGAAGTGAGCATTTGTCCAGTTATCAAGCAGATGCCTTGTTTATCTATATTTGGTTTTTAGCTTGGTTGAAGTGAGCATTTGTCCAGTTTTCAAGCAAATGCCTTGTTTATCTGTATTTGCTTGTTAGGTTGGTTTGCAGTGAGCATTTGTCCAGTTTTCAAGCATATGCCATGTTTATCTGTATCTGCTTGTTATGTTGATTGCAGTGGGTCTCTGTCAAGTTTTCAATGGCTTTATTTGGTTCTATTAAATGCCTGGTGTAGTTAACACATGCCCTTTATTTCAGTTTTACCACTACTACAAAAACCACTTCCATGACAATACATGTTTGTCACAGTAGGTCACGTTTTCTGTCATGCATATACATCCATGACAATTTTATGACAAAATCAAGATAGTCATACATGTGTCGTCGTAGATGTGTTCCATGACAATACCAAAATTATCATCACGGAAGTGTTCACTTACATGTAGATAAATGGCGCATCATGGAAGTACTTTCGTCAAGGGTAACCGACACGTGGCATCCCATCGTAACAGGTCGCAGTTAAACTATCGAGTCTGGTTTTGGATCCAATAACCCGCTAACAGCGAGGACCAATGGGGATTTTCCACATGTAAAATTCTCATTGGCCGAAGGTACCACATGTCAGCTCCACGTGCGAATAGATGTCAACCAACCATTGGACAGGAGGCGCCTATGATACATCATCACATGGCACGACCCAACAGTGGCCCATTGAGGTCAAAAGGCCGGTCCATTTGACTTGGTCAAAGGTTAACGGGTTGGCCCATCGAAAGCCTGCTAACGGCCTGCTCGCATATAACCCATTCAGTCTCGATAACTCACGGCCCATTATGGCCTTTCAGAATTCGGCCCACTAGCTTCATCTGGGCTGTCCAATATGATTCCAGCCCATTGTAACTTCCAGCCCATGTACGACCCATGACATCTTTCGGCCCATATGAGGCCCTTTGTAACTGTTGGCCCATTAATGGCCCGTAGTGAAACTGGCCCATAATGAACAATATATCACTTCATCCCATTAACGGCCCATTACTCCATTGGGCCATTCCCAGCTCGTGTTATATTTTGGCCTTTTAAGGGCCCATTTATTCTTGGGCTGATTTGCAGTATTCAGTTATTTACGGTCTGTTACTGGCCTTTTCCGCTTGTGGGCCAAATTCAGCCCGTGGTTAAAGTCGTCTCGTTTGTGGCCCGTTAATCCGTTGGGCCGTTTTCATAGCATCATCAAATGCGCCCCATTAACGACCCATTATGCATGTCGATAGAATTAAGCCTGTTATAGTCGTCGGCCTCTTAAAGGCGCACTCTAGTCGGCCCATGGACGGACGGCTGCCACTCTAGCCCTTTTACGGCCCATACTGCAGTCCATTAGTGACCCATGTTTGGTCGATCGATAATACGGCCCGTAGAAGTCCTATTGATTCTATGGCCCATAGAAGGCATGTAGGAGGCCCATGGTCACTACAGCAGATAGCAGGATCATGGTGACAACGGTCCATATGTTGCCCATGGTTATTGTGGCCTAGTTTTAAAAAATAGGTTATTGCGGCCACTAGCAAACCGCAGAAAAAGAATTGCACTGACTACAAGCAAACAAATAAACAAGACGACAAGGAAATAAATAAGCAAGCAACATACGCTAGGCTATTACGACTATTACACATATTACAACCAATGGGCATCAAAGTTCACCACCAATGTAAATATGGGGAAGAAATCAGCATATTACATACACTGGTTGTCAAAGTTGACAACCAGTGCAAATAAACGCCGCAGCAAAACAAGTCCAGAACTGAAACCACTTCATAAGAGCTCAAGAAACAATATCTTGGGCATCCACCATGCTGGCAAGATGCTTAGCAAGATTATTAGCTTTCTCTTGTTTGGCGCTTAAATCCTCCAGCACTTGCTATTCCTCCAGAAAGTATGCATTTGAATTCTGCAGGGACATCCTCAGTCCTTCGGCTTCCTATCACAGCACATCTGATCGATGTCTTTCAACTTGAAGTTGAGACTCAAGAATCTGAACTGATTCGGACATCGAGTTCGAAGAGCTTGTGCCAGCAGTAGTGGCCAGTAAATCAAACACTATATCAAGGCACGACTTTGGGGTTGTCTCAGTGTCTACAAGATAGTTTGTACCAGCTTTCTTGGAGACCAACATGGTTGTCTCACTATCTTGAACCTTATATGCACTAGAAGAACGCCCGTGCGTTGCAACGGGGTCACATTAATTTTAAGAGTTCAATATTAATCATGTTAATATTACATTTAATATTCTTATACATATCAAGTGACATTGGCGATCTTTTTTACCATCAAATCCTCACACACAAACACTCTCCCTCCCTCTTCATCACTCTCTCTCCCTCCCCTCTCTCTCTCTCTAACACACACACATATCCATCTTATTGGGTACCGGATCATAATCCATCTATTTCACACACACACACACGCGCTAATACCGGATCATAATCCATCTATTGCCGCATAAATGGATGGTATGTTACAGCGGCTACGAGCCCTGAGCTAGGTGTTCTAGGCATGTAGCAATCGGAATGGATGGCACAACCAATGTAATTGAGCAATATGATATATTGCGTACGCAAACATCACAGCCACCCAAACATAACCTAGAGATGGAAGTGGTTTGACGCCTTCAGCAAGTTGCCCGCAGTCCCGCACGAATCGAATGGTGGCGATGCTCCTGCCACGATCACCTTGCCAACAACCCAGGGTCAACGGTGACGTGACAAATGACCATGAAGCAGTCAGACAAGGTGCTCTTCGTCGTTTGGATCGTCAACGTCTTTCCACTCCCTGGTCGAGCTGCCGTCAAGTGGAAGTTTCAAGGCTCGAGTGCACGAGCACAATCAAGCATGCCTGTAATGACAAGTAAGAAGATGTGGAGCCATGATTCTCCTCATTGTTCTGGTAGCACTCAGTTCTCCTGCGCTGGCTGCCAGCGTCGAATTTGGGAGACTGTGACCGTCTTCTTCACATGCATGCATCCATGGATCCGGAGTACATGGGAGCCGGTGACTAACTGCCTTGTTGCAGTGAAGGTCGGAGCCGTGAGGTGCTGGAGTGGGTCGGCGGTCGGCAGTGGCATCCGCGGCGTGCAGGTTACGGTTCCAAGGGGTGAAAGGAGGAGGCCATGGAGGGAGGATTTGGGCAGCGGCGTCTAGATCGACGCATTCGCTCAAGGCCTTACGAGCTTGCGAGGGGCGGAGCCGGTGTCCTAGAAGAGGACCAGCCGCGTGAACATCCAGGGTGTCCTCACTCATAGCACAGTATGTATGGAGGAGGTGCTGCGAAATCTAGTTGGAGGCGATGCTCGATTCACCCAGTGAAGTCATGCAATCAAATCGGATCACGTCTATGAGAAACTTGCCTTGTAGGAATTAACACAAGGGGGGGCGCTGGGCTGCCACTTCAGGTCCTGGTGGCAAATTTTCTGCAAATAAACAACTATTTTACAACATCTGATAATATATCCAGTTATCCACCCATTTTTATCATAAAAAGTATTAATCTCTTGCATGAGTTTATTCTTATCTTACCATGAAGTGGCAGTAACTCATGCCACAAATGAGCTGCTGGAAGAAGTACTTAGCCTACAGGAACAAGGCAACCATCAGTTACACGAAGAGGCACAAAAAATGGACACAGGCAATGAACTGCCTGAGATAGTGTAAGTGAGTCATAGTTAAGCAGCTGAAAACGGTCTAGATAGGTAGCAGTGGAGCAGCAGCAAAAGCATCACCCAAATACTTACCATGAAGCAAACTAACAAATGATCCTACGCTGTAAAAAAAATGATCCGGAGACACAAATCCCAATGAATAAAAAGGAAAAAACTACGACAATATGATGCAACGTATCCACGCAGAACAACACAGGGTGTTACAATAGTGCAATTTTGCATAGGAGTAGAGGCACCCGCCCCTTGTTGCGTCCAACAAATTGCAGATGAAGGCAAAACTCCCGCTGCCACAGCTCTAATTGACGCATGGATCCTGGTTCAGCTTTTGATTCATCTCCACCGTTTCGGAGGATTGAATAAGCTACATATATGGACTAACAGCTAAATGAAACAATATTTAATCTCTATATACAGTAGTTTCTACAAGAAAAGGGTAAGTTAGCCTAAGAATACTGCACCATGACCAAATCTTGTCGGAATCATTTTTATTTCAAACTATCAAGTTACTTTCCCCTTGCATTGATGAACACAAATATCACACGGATGGCCCGCGGCCACAGCGTATCCACACAGGTGGCCCGCATCACACCGAGCCCAACAAAACAGGACACACCCTGCAATGAACAGAGGAATCTAATGGAGAATCAGCGAATATGTGTTTGTCATCATCAGGTGTCTCTGCAAATAGAAGAAGACCAAGATAAACACATCACACCACATGCCTACAAAATTTGGAACAAGCAAATCTAATTCAAACAGAAAAGAACGAGGGCCATCTTATGCTAACTATTCTGAAACAAGTCAGCATTTGAAAACAGGTGCATCGCGTCATGTTGCCTTCAATTGACAATAAACAGGAACATACACTAAAAAATTGTGAGGGCACATGAGAGACTTGGGGGGGGGGGGGTCATCGCCGACCATGGCCAGAGCAGGGTAAGGTCCCGCTGCTGCATCCAGTACCGTCCATGATGTTGTCTGGTATTACATGAAAGCTAAAGAAAGGCATAAGAAACAATACTAAGTCCAGCAAAATGGAGATAAAACACTAAATTAGTAGGTCTTATTTTACACAAAAGCGTAAAAAGGTGAGGCAACATACATATTAAACTTAAATGCAAATATGTGTAATAAAAAAGATTGGATTTGTAACTATCCAGAGTGTTTCGACGTTTTTTAATCACCTCTTTCCTTTTGTTTCTAGTTAGTCCTCGTATCCATTTATACAACTTGTACCCAAAGCATTTATACATATTTTACGAAATATGAGAAGGCTAGATCTACTACCAGATCTATATGGAATTTTGCAAGACATGGAGCTCAGTACAGAATGTAGCAAGAATAGGATATGTAATTAAGCATTTAGATAGTAGAGTTGTTATTGCATCAATTTTGTGATACTCACTACTCAGAACCTAACTAAGTACTGCAGTAACTGATCCTAGGCTAGCCTCTTCCTATAAATATCTTATTATTAAAAACTAAAGCCTTCTCCAATAACTGGAGTAACTTGGTCATCACAGCCACATTCTTAAATCAGATACATACTTTTAAGGTTGATTTAACTATGATGATGCGGACACTCCGCACTCAACAACACAAGTTAAGCATAGGAAACTAAACAACCCGGTTACTTGGCATGCAGCGAGAGAAAAGTAAATTCACCAGTGAGCGAAGGAGAAACTTTGGACCATAAATAAGAAAGAACAAACATATACCATAAATCCATGGGTTCAACTCGTCGACACCTTCCTTCGGAGTTCAGACTCCTCGAGTGTGTTATTGCTGAGGCATGGGAAGGTTAGATAAGACATCAAAAGGAGGCTACATTGTAAAAGAATCAGCAAAGAGTGCATACTTTTCCTCTGTACGGAATCAAATGCATAACTGATGAAAATACTGACGATAGCTCCCTTTCGATGCTATTAAATAATAAATATAGATGTACCAAAGATGCAATTCAGAGAAGGAAAACTGTAAGAAGAACAACCAACCGTGTATACTTATCGGCGTCGAGCAATACGAATATACAAAGTAAGGCTTTGCAAAAGTATGACAAGTTTGAATAGTGTCATCCAAAAGTCCATCTACACGAATGAGTAAAATAAAGAATCATAATATATAGTTGCATATGGTTTCATACAGTACAGTAGTGTATATAATATATAGTTGCTTATTTTGGCCTAAAAGATAGAAACAACAACTAAGCGACTCTATGCTTTGTCTCGAGGAGTATATTTACACAACCCTATTATTTATAGAAGATAAAAGTGCATGTTATAAACTACTGAGAAGAAATCAGGGGAAAGTGTAGTTGCAACATGATGAGCGACGACCTCCAGTTCAGGGGCATGCCATTTTCTTGTACTATTAGAAGGGAGCATCAAAACCATTTATCTATTTTGCGGCGGGCACGGGGGGAAATCATTTATCTAGACATTTCAAAGATGCAGCAACGAGACTCTCACGGCAGCCACCTCTGGCAGGACATACCACCCATGACCAGGGTGGAGCCTTGCTAGCTGACAATTATGTGGCAGATGATTGCCCGGTTGCCAATGAAGACTTTATTGACAATAGTATGGTACACTGCAAAGAAGGTCTACAAATATTAACGCAATGGTGGCAAAAGCCAAGGGAAATCATTTATCTAGACATTTCAAAGATGCAGCAGCGAGACTCTCACAGCAGCCACCTCCGGCAGGACATACCACCCATGACCAGGGTGTAGCCTTGCTAGCTGACACTTATGTGGCAGATGATTGCCCGGTTGCTAACGAAGACTTTATTGACAATAGTATGGTACACTGCAAAGAAGGTCTACAAGTATTAATGCATCAGGTAAACAAATTATCTGAATCAAAAAGATCACTAAAAACAGAAACAAAAAGCTAAATGCCAAACAGATTGAGTATTTTGCCTGGTATACATACTTGCCCACCTTGCATCAACGCCGTGCATGGTGGTGGCATCAACAGCGTCATGAGCTCCTGCTGCCCTTGCGTCGATATAAAGGTTGTCATCGTCGGCGCCGCGCACCTCGGAACCAAGGATCCGTTTGGCATGGAAGAGAGCACGATCAGATTGATGCGTCCATCCCCAAACAACGAGCCAAGATAAAGAATATTATGACTGGGAGTTGTGTGTCCCCACTTTGTGTCTGCAAGCACCTTCTTTCTACAGTTCCAAATCAAGGGAGCATCTCTTCGTTCCCAGCGAGACGGCCTATGCAGGTGCCGCCGGCGGCGGCGACGCCCCACCGCAAAAGATTGTCTTCGAGCCGCGAGTTGCCACACCCAACCTCAAGGACCTGCAGTTGGTAGATATTTATTGGGGAAAACGGCCAATAAAGCATGACGGAAGTTTAAACTTTGCATAACTAAAAAGTAATCAATGTATCAAAGGATTTGATCTGTGGGCATTTTCCTTTTTCCCAAGTAACAACGTCAAACTTTTCAGGGGAAGGGTATATACAATATTTACTAAACTGAATGCTTTCCAAGTGTTTTTAAATCAATGGATCCTTCATCTAGTCCTTTTGCTATCTCCTACAAATTCTTTAAAGAGTACTACTACACTGCCGCAAAATAATGCAATACCTAGAGTTAAATCTATCAATTTTGGCACATACGTACTTGCATGGTCTTCTCCTCCTCTGTTAGCATTTCTCAGTCCAATTCGTGCCTGCATGAACATGGTGGCGACAAGAACACCCAACCCCAAGGACCTGCAGCACAAGAACACACAAGTCTATTGATAGAAGTGTTTTGATCAATTGAGAAAGCCACAGCCTCCTTCCAACGAAAGAGCATGATTCGTGAATTGCCACAGCTAGCCACTACAAGAAGAGAGGAGCACGTTTGAACTGCAACTACCGGTGACCCAAGTGTAATGGAACAAACCTGATACTAACGACGCTGCCAGGTTCCTTAATGCATGAAAAAATAAGCCAAGGCATGGTCGCGCTAGTTGGGTCTCATCGGCCGCGAAACGGTGTAGCGACAGGAAGTCGGGAAGGAACTGGCCGCGCTGGATGCAGAGGTTGGGTCAATGTGGCCTCCGGCCGCCACGCCGGCAAGGACAAGGGCTAATGTGGCCGCACGATCAGGTGACGCCGCCGTCGGTGAATCGCAAGTTACCTGCAGCACAACAAAGATGCAAGTATGTTCAAATCGTAAGTCTGTCAAGCCTGACCTCAAGAATCGGGGTAGGTAAGGGGAGCACGAACTGAGATGGAGAGAGTGTGGGAGAGCATCGAGGCGTGGTCGGCGGCCAGATTGGCACCATATTAGCGACGACACTGAGGCCAGGAGCTCTCACCCATGCTCTCCTCGTCGCCCGCGATGGGAAGCGCGAGGCATCGGTGATGGCGGATCCGGATGATGCTGATCTCCACTGCCGGACCGCCACGCCAGCGCACCAACGCCCGCGTCATCAGGCCTCCATCCCCCTGGGGTCTTGCCGCTTGAGGAAGAGGGTGAGAGGGGCAGGCTTGGGAAGAGAGAGGGGCTCTACCAGATTCGTCGCCGCCGCCAACGATGTCTTCGCCCGTCGTCGCCATCCTTCTCCTCCGCCCCAACACGGCGTCACCGCTGCCCCTACTTCTCCACCCAAGCGGTGACGCCCCAGCCGGTCCAACCCCTCAGCGACGCGGCTGCCCCGCTCCCATCCTCGGTGCCCGCGACACGAGTCGGCTGCTAGGGTTAGCCGTGGGGGCGCGCGCAGGGAGGGAATGGCGAGGATGAGCCGCGCTGGTGGCGGCCGGCGCGTGAGCCGGATGGCGTCGGCCAGAATCAGAGGGGCGGCGGCGGCGGCGGATCTCAGAGGCGGCGGCGGCGGATCTCAGAGGCGGCGGCGGATCTCAGCGGCTGGGGAAGTCTTCGGTAGAACGAGGAAACAGATCGAGGGGGAGAGACGAAAGAAAACGAAAGAAAAATCAGAGGATGGTGGGAGGAGCGACGAGAAAAAACCAGCGAAAAAAAACCGACGAAAGAAAACCAACGAAGGTGAGAGGTGGGATCGAGGACGAAAAAAAACCGTCTCTAGTGGGACGAAAATAAACCCGGAACGGAGACTACCAACTGCTCCATTAGGAGTTTAGATTACTTTCTCTACCATAGCATAATGGGGTGATCTTCTCCAATATTCTGTCAGCATTCTACAAAAGGAACAAGTAGACAAATCATAGGTTAGCATGTAGTATATGAAACTCATTTTGTTAAACCGGTTCAGTAGAATGGTGGACAAGATAACAACATGAAACAAACATATATCTATGTACTATGGTCGTTGTATTGTCCATATCATTCTAGTTTATGTTGCCAAATCTAAAGACACAGTTCAAATCATATCCAGTGCAGTGGATGAGGGAGGTCGAGGTGTTGCGGTGGATGATGTCATTGGGGAAGAGGCTCCGGCTGGGTGGCGGACGGAGGAGGGTGTGGGGATTCGCGGGTTTTCGCGGCCTCAGTGTTCGAATGGGGGAGGCAGAGGGGATGGGGGGAACCATGGCTTAGGGACACACCTGTCGAAATGTGGGGTAAGTTACAAAAATACCCCCACCGATTTGAACTAGGTGGTTCTTTCGGTTGAGGGGGTATCACGAGAATTTTGCTTGTCGGGATTTCACAAGAGGTAGTAGTTTTCATGCGCATTGTAATTTTGGGATGGTAACGTGCAGGTTGAGATGGAGGGAGTTTTCCGACCACAACGAGACAAAGAAATATCTTAAAATTTCGGGGTAACAAGGCGCGGGTTGAAGAGGTGGGAGTTTCGCAGCACTATAGACGGAGATGCTAGCTTGAAATTTCGCCATAACAAGGCGCGGCTTGAAATTTCAGGAGAACAAGCTTAACGTGTACAAAAAAACAATCCGCACACCACTAGAGAGAGCAATGTCTCGTTTTACTATATTACTAGAAATGCATTCAAATACAACAACAAAAAACTACAAAAAATCAAGACAACAAGTTTAATGTGTACAGTACCAAATCAATTTGCACTTCCCTTAACAATAAAAAAACAATTCGTGTTGTCTAGCATATGGACTAAATTTGAGTACATTTTACCTGTTTGAATGGGTTTATACTCGGTTTAGTTATACAACCATCTAAATATTATCTTTGCAACACATGCCATGAATATAGGAGTAGTAGATTCCCATATAAATATTACCTACGTGTACATACGATCTCGAATTCAAATATATGTATCCATTTTATGCTGAATTCAAATCATAGAACATGTATGCTCTAGCTAGCTGTTCGGAATCTAAACCATGTATGATACTACATACAATATGTTTAACACGCACAACACACATAGACACACGCACACACACCATTTAGACTAGTAAGATACGCGTGCATTGCACGCATGAGATTTGGCAACCAAATTATGAATAAATACCAAATTATAACATGTAAGCTTTGAGTCATATATATGCATGATGTAGATGTTGGTCTAATTCTTATAGTTCATCTCATTCAAAATCAATTAGTTTTTATTAAAAAGCTAATCTGTTTTAAGATTCATGGAATTGTGCGTTGTAAAGCATAAAGTAAAAAATAAATAATGGTGATTCATCTAGGAAAAAAATGAGCAAATATGATACGGAAGATTCTACAACAGAGGAGAAAATTCTTGTGTTATGAGGTTTGTGCATTCTGCTGAAGTTCAACCATGGAGTCTCCTAGATTGTACATGTGGTGGAATCTGGTGGAATGTAGATAATATCCAACGGCCAGTAGTGCTTGGATTTGTCATGTCTGCACCATCGGATTGGTTTCATCCAACGACCATCTTTTAGAGTTTATTCACACACTATATATGGGTATAGATATGTGATGCGAAAGCCACCCATCATCTCTAATCTGAGTAGTGTGTCCATGCGTGGATGCAATGTGGACAAATGATGCCTGCCATTGGTATCTCAAATTCAAATCAGTCTGACCTTGTTCTATGTGTATACAGTATAGCAGGCTCGTTTCCAAACCAAACCACGCATATCTCAGTTATATTCATTCATGCATGGGATTCAAACATCATGATCTCTTATTCAAATATTTGAATTCAACTTTACATTGATTATGACCTCACCTAGTCTTTTACACCCACACAGTCGTCTTCTCCTTATAATTGTACCACTAACTTTCTCTCGTGCATGCATGTACACACACTACCACTCGGCATTATTCGTCACACACATGCAATCTTTTTCTTCAGGTCGGTCTCCCATGCATGCACACACACACACACACCTCCCCCTCTTCATCACTTCGGGCATTCTTTATCTCTCACAGGCATGCGCAACGATCGATGTTCCTCTATGTGTGTAAGTATATAGCTAGGTCTTTTCTAGTTCTCTCCACAAACTGATCGACCTATATATCTAGTCAGGTCTCACCCTCTTCCCCACGTACACATCAATCAATCTATACATCTCTATATAGGACTACATAGCTAATACTCGCACATTATCTATCCATCGTCTTCCTCTCATCATCCATGCCTTCTGCTTCATCTCTCAGACGCGTGCACATTGGCAAAGGCAGGGGCAGCAAGGGCCCAGCCCCCCCTAACATCACTATATATTGAGGCTAATATGAATGTGATCAGTAGACTAATTGCTGGTAAAATGGTTTAAGATGATGAATTGGCCCTCCCCGTAAAGGATTAGCAATGCTTGGTTCCCTATCTTTTTTTCGAGTTGAATTGCCATTATTTGTTTTTACTTTATGCTTTACAACACAGAATTCCATTAATCATAAAATAGATTAGCTTTTTTATAAAAAAAACTAATTGATTTTGAATGAGATGAACTATAAGAATTAAATGAACGTCTACATCATGCATATATGGCTCAAAGCTTGCATACTATAGTGTGGTATTTATTCATAATTTGGTTGCCAAATCTTATGCGTGCAATGCACGTGTACCTTACTAGTACTTCCAGGATGTGCAAAACATGTAAATTAGAATTCCAATGGCACGCTACACAGTGTCTCTCCCTATTTCAATTAATATATTATGATTAAAATGATGTGGGGGAATCCATGAAGCCATGTGGCACATGTGGAGGCGTTGTCGCGACCTCCTTGTGTGGATTGATCACAGTGACGTGCTGCTGGTTCCAAAAGAATGTACTCATCCTCTCTCACGCACACTAGTAGTATGTGCATGAAGTGAAGATGTGCACACATGCACTCATTCCCTCGCACGCACACGTGGGTACACGGTGGGATGCATTTTTGTGAAGATCCATCCCATGTGATATTTTGACGAGTATAAAGTCGTTCACTTCATTGATGGTCAATTAATACAGTGCATGCAAATTGAGTGGACGTTAGGGAGAAAGTAGTTGAGAATAAAAACTCCAGTGCATGCATGCGAGTAATTAAATCATGGGTTGCTACTTCCATTGGTCTACTTCGTATTTTGTGCCAATTTTTGACCATAATTTTAAGTAATACAATATTTATGCATGCCATAAAAATTAATGTAAGCGAAAACTATGTTCAAATGTGATTCCAATGATATAATTTTTGGTGACATGCATTAACATTTTCTTAGTCAAATTTTCGGTCAATAATTGGCACACAATAAAAAGGGGGCCAATAAACCACGATGCATGCAGCATGATCAATTTTTGCCTGGGTTACTGTTGGTGGCATTTGTATTTAAATATCGACGGAGCGGAGTACTATTATTTATCTTAGCCTCGTAGGGCTCTCCCAGCGCCTACGCTCGCCTCCCTGCCTCGCCCACCGGAGGCCTATCCCGCCATGGAGGATCCTGCCATGGATAATCCCTTAGATCCAAGGATCACACGGGCTGCCCTCTTGCTGCGGCCCGCAGCACTACCACCTTTGAGCGAAACCCACATGTGTTTTAGAGGGGATCCATTGCTCTGGAATCACATATCGGTGGTGCCGAAAGACATGCCAGTGCTGCATTTCAAGTGGTGGGCAGCAAGGGCAAATCAGATCGAGGAAGTGTTGCATCGATTTGAGACAAGTTCGAAGGAGCTACGCCTCGCGAAGCACAAGGTGGAGGCGCAAGTCGATCTCGGGGGACAGATGCTGAGGGATGTCAGCATCTGGCAGTGTCGCGTTGATTTCGATCTGGGGCTAATGACAGAGATCATATTCACGGAGTCGACTACGGAGGAAAGAACATCCATGCCTGCGGATGGGATGACCAGCCGGTGTAACTGTTCAAATGGGCAGTAGGAGAAGCCAAATCGCGAAGCTAGCTGCGACGGTAGCGCTAGGGATGCATCGTAAGCGAGGTGAGCTGCCCTCCTTCCCCGCCAGCGATGTAGTGACCTACTCGGTTGCTCCCGCATTGAACTTGCGGCACCATGGCGGTTTGGAAAATACTTGGTCGTTTGGAAAAATATGGTAATTGATTTATCACTAGTTTTTGACTGCTTGGTCGTGACAATCACCCGAAGCCACAACCAGAAGTCTCCATCGCGTAATACTTATGGTCGGTCGCACCAACAGACGGTCGGTCGGACCCACGACACGCATCGGCTTGGTCTGACATGTACAACCAGTTACATCACTGACTTGTGCGCCTGCAATTTGAGCAGTAGTACTTGAAATTTGTGGTCCAGGAAACTCATCGGGAGCCATTTCGGGCCTCGACCATCAATTAATCTTTAGCTTGTTCCCATCACATTCCAAAGTAGTACTACCATGCTATAATTAAGTGCAAACCTGCTCACACCTAGTACGTATCAAACCTGAACGTGCTCCCGCTATGCAGGTTTAATACTAGTGCAGTACTAGGCTATAAAAAGGGGAACTATACCTAGCCGAAAATCACTCTACCTAGCTCCTCATAAGCCTTTCTTGTTCGTCCGTACAACATACCAACATTTTAACTCTGCTCATGTGTATGCCCAGTTTTTCACCAAGTCATAATCTGTGATATAAAGTTTGCTCGTTGCCTTGATCCTGTTGGTTTATTCTTGATTCCTATGAACCTGATACTTGATGATATGGGAAGCATGTGATCTATACTTTGAGTTCATGCCATGCTTGTGCCCATTTTGTACTTGTAGCATGTTGTTTTGATGCTTGTAAGAAGCCTAGTTGTTGTTTTGGACAGATTGTGTTTCAAACTTGCTTCGTGTGTATGTGTTGAACCGTGGCTCCGTTTGGGGTATGCTCTATATGAAACTTGCTTGGTTTTGCATGTAGCTGCATCATGTCATGTTGTATCCATGTTTGAGTGTTGTGCTTGATGTTGGAATGCATTTTGCATCAATGCCATGTTCAACTTGTTTTGCTCATATCTTCTAGGCCGCAGCTCCGAATTAAATGAACTTTATATGTAACTTGACAATAAAATTGTGTAGATCATCATGGTGCATCTTAACTTGATGTTTAACAACTCTAACTTAAGGTTTGCTCAGATCTGGACCAATTCCGAAAATTGCATATGAGGACTTACCGGAATTGTTATATGTTGTTTCCGGCCTCATTTAAACTTGCCTTGTGGTGTGTTCTTGTATGCATCATATCTTGCCATGAGTAGCATCATGTAGCCTTGTCATGCATCATACTTGGTTGAGCATCATGTCGTGTTTATGTGTTGTGTGTTTACCATGTTGTTCACTTCTTCTCGTTAGTTCCTGTTTCGTTACGATCTTGAGGATTCGTTCGACTACGCTTGGTTCGTCTACGTGGATTTGTCTTCTTCATGGACTCGTTCTTCTTCTTAGAGGGATCTGAGGCAAGATGGCCGTCACCTAGGATCTCATTACTATCATTGCTATGCAAGATATCTCGATGCTATCGCTACATGTCGTGCTACCCACCACTTGTTTATCAAGCCTCCCAATATGCCATGAAACAACCTTTAACCTTTTCCACCATCCCAGCAAACCGTTGTTAGGCTATGTTACCGCTTTTGTTCAGCCCCTCTAATAGCATTGTTAGTTGTAGGTAAAGATGAAGTCTGCTCCATGTCGGAACATGGATATCTTGGAATACCACAATATCTCTTATCCTTAATTAATGCACATATATACTTGGTAATGGGTGGAAGGCTTGGCCTTTTGCTTGGTGTTTTGTTCCACTCATGCCGTCGTAGGATCTGATAAACCGGTGTTATGTTCCTTGATTTTTTGTTCCTAACACGGTTGGGATTTATGGACCCCCCTTGATAATTCGCTTTGTTTAAAGCTTTTCCAACAAGGCCCAACCTTGGTTTTACATTTGCCTAATAACAAAAACTTGCATAGGGACCGGCTAGCAACCGAGGATTCTTAATCAACCCCCCACCCCCCCCCC
>LR738710.1:437909317-437934102 GCA_902687465.1 Secale cereale | reverse complement strand
CCCCCCCCCCCCCCCCCCTGCGGGTCGGTGCTCCTCTGAGTGTTGGTCCAAACTGGTCGATGTCCGGCGCCCCTGGGGCAACCAGAGTCTCAGCTAACCAACGTCTTGCCCATCCACTGTGCCCCAAGAATGACATGCGTGCGACTCCTATCAGGATTTGTCGGCACATCGGGCGGTCGTGCTGGATTAGTTCTACCATTGTCGAAATATCTTGAGCACGGGATTTTGAGAACACTCGGGTCTTCTCAATTTGGAGTTGTTACTCCGCTGATCATGAGAGCTTGTGATGCGCTAATTTGGGACACCCTAGTAGGGTTATGATCTTTTGAAAGCCGTGCCCGCGGTTATGTGGCAGATTGGAATTTGTTAACATCCGGTTGTAGAGAACTTGACACAAGATCCGAAATTACACCAACCGCGTGAGTAACCCTGACTGTCTCTTTTCAGTTTTGAGAAGAGAACACGTTGGGGTTATGTTTGACCCGTAGGTAGTTCAGGATCACTTATAGATCATTACTAGTTGGCGACTGTTTGTGTAGCTTCTCATCTATCTCTGGATATCATAAGTTAGCCACCATACATATCCTTAGCCGTTGTTGCAACCTCACCACTTATCCTTTTAATACCCATTAAGCTTTGCTAGTCTTGATACCCATGGTTATGGGATTGTTGAGTCCTCGTGGCTCACAGTTACTACAAAAATAGTTGCAGGTAGAGGTTTCCGATGACTTGACGTGAGAGCGATGTTTACTTGTGTTTGAGTTATTTGTTCTTCTTCGTCGTCGATCTTGGGATAAGGTTCCTAGTCGGCAGCCTAGGATAGCGGGATGGATGTCGTTGTGCTTTTCATGTATTTCATCCATAGTCATATGCCTCATGTATGAAGTTGATGTATTCATGTGCCAATTGTATGACTTATTTGTATCCCCATCCATTAATGTAATGGTACGATGTAATGATATCCATCTTGCTAAGCGCCCAAAATACGGTTGTGCCCCAATCACGAGTTCATCACGTGGTCGGGATAGAATCGCATATTGGGTGTGACAAGTTGGTATCAGAGCCTCGAGCGACCATAGGAGCCCCCTTTATTGATCGTAGTTTGGCCGTTGTCGAGTCTAGCAAAAAACTATTTTGGAGTCTAGTTATATCGGAGAGTGGGATTTATTCTTACTCCTCGGCCCCTTCGTCTGTGGTGAGGAATCTTGACGTAGGTGTTTTGAATTACTCATCTTCCCCTTCAATTTTTTTAGGATCACACAGTTAGTTTTCCAATCGTTGTGATGTCAGCTCTTTTCATCTGGTGCAATTCTCTTCGATGATTCGATCATCTTCATATTTTGCAAGATCAAACCTCAGTTATTTCTCAACGGCGTCGTTTTCATCGTCCAAAGTGGTCTTTATTTTCCCACCCGCCCGCCCCTTTTTCTTCTCAGAGCCGGAGTACTTAATCGAGTATCCGTCCTACTCGTGTGAAGTCTTTGAATTCTTTCCTCAATTATTTCAACTAGTGAATTCTTTTCTAGTTCGTCATTCTTCATCTCTTTTTCTTTTTCGGTGGATTCAATTCAAGTATACGGTGCATCATATTGTTTTCCATGTTCAAATACTTCCTCTTGCTCATTCGCCACTCGCTATTTAATTGTTCCGGAGTTCTGAAGACATCTCAGGAGATTCGTCTGTGTTCCAATTAATTCGAGGTTGTCACCTCATTCAAGTCTTTCAATCGTTCTGGTGCATCATTTCTCATTCAACAGTCCTTTCTAATGGTGTTTCTCTTCGGTGGGCTCATAACCCACAGGTATTTCCCCAGGATCTTACCTGACTCTTCTAATATTTCCGGAGTGATTCCCACATTCTTTTCAAAGTGTCATGTAAGAATGGATTCCATCAGTCATATGTCTTTTCAAAGATCGTTTCAAATTCTTTCATGTTTGGATCAACCTTTCCTCTTTTCATTCTTCCGGAGTATATCAACAATTCTTCATGGTATTTCTCGTCATCATTTGCAGACCGAAGAAGAGTTTTCCTCTAGAAAAAATCTTACCCATCCGAAGCATTTTATGAATTCTTTCCATTGCGTTCTTCCGAAGGTCATCATTTTAGAAGATTTCTTCGTTCTCAGTTTTCAAATTCGTCCTCCAAATATTCTTAATTGATGCCTCTTCCTTCGTCTCCATATTCTTCCGGTGCTTCGTTCAAGTGTTCTCTAATCTGTTCGTGATCTCTTCGTTCTCTTGTATCTAAACTAACTCGAGTTCTTTATTCGTTAGCTAATTATTCCCGGTGATTCATTCTCTTTTCTCGTCCAATTTCAGTTCTTACGGTGGTTCATTCTTTTTCATCACTCGGTTTCAATTCTTACGGTGGTTCCTTTTTTCCTTTGTTATATCATCAATTCATTCGTTATTTCCAATCTTACCATTGTTTCATGAAGACTTTCTCAAGTTTTGCGCTATATCTCCCCTTAATCATTTTCAGCGCTAATAAGTGGTATGCAAATCCATTGCGTCACATCAATTTAATTGGTGGAGGATAAGCATAACATAATTCTTATTCCTCTTTCATCAAGTTGGTTAATCCCTTCCTTCAGAATTTGTTCATGACGAATAAATTCTAATCCCAAGTGTTTTCATCTTTCTTCTGCAGAGTTCAAAGTTTACTCGGCTATCTCAGCGAAACATCCATCTAAATCATCGCAAGGCTTCATTCTTATTCTTTTCATACTCTATTCCGATCTCATCATCCTTTTGTTACCGGAGTTCGTCATGGTGGTTCATCATGAGTT
The DNA here is from genome assembly GCA_902687465.1 of Secale cereale. NCBI lineage: Eukaryota > Viridiplantae > Streptophyta > Magnoliopsida > Poales > Poaceae > Secale > Secale cereale. The sequence goes on along the minus strand of LR738710.1, from coordinate 437,931,314 downwards.
AATTCATTCGTCAAGTGTTCATCAATAATTCTTTTGGAGCAGCTCAAGTATTCTTCTTCTTGCATCTCGAAGTGCAATTAATTATATGTATTCTTTTGAAGTGCAGTTTTGTATTCTTCATTATCAGCTATTCAAACATTTGGTAGTGGCGGAAGTTCACCTCAAGTTTTGAGATGTTTACATAAGCTCACGCAATCAATTCTTTTGTTGTTTATTTTCTCAACAACTCCATTCAATTCTTCCTTCTAAGGATGATTTCAAATTCATTGTGCTAGAAGATGTTGTTCTTTCTCCTTTCTTCTCATTCCATTCTTTATCTCTTCCGGAGGCATTGTCTTGTTAATCTCGTCATGGATTGTTCCATGTTGTCAAGTTCTTGTTCTATTCCATTCATATTCATCCGGAGTGGTTTAGAATTCAGTCTTGTTCTGCCAGCTCTTGTTTCATTCCTTTCAACCTACAAGGTTCTCGTTTGTTCCTTGTTTCTCTTTTGTAACGGAGCTTCTCAATCGCGTTCATCTCCGCTATGTTCCTTCTTTCAAGTTGTTCAACCTCTCAAGATTCTTTGGTTTCACTCTTTTCTCCAAGGAGAACTTTGTTCTTCCTTTTTCCCTTCCGCCTCGTTCCTAAGATCTCGGGACGAGATCTCTTGTTAGTAGGGGAGTGTTGTGACACCCCGAGACCGGTGCGCCAGGTGCTTCCAGTTATTCGCTGTCGTTGCCATGTCATTTGCTTGCGTGTTGCACTTTTTTATGTCATCATGTGCATTTCATCTGCATGCTTTTCAAAACTTGCATCCGTTCGCAGTTTCCCGATACCCCGTTCTCTTCGTTGTCCGTTCTGAGCCCAGACACACTTGCATGCGCTGGTGGCACCTCCGAAATATTATTTTATAAGTGGCTGGAAAATGTTCTCGGAATGAGGTGAAAGTTGGCGTGTGGTCTTATTATAACTAGCAAAGTGGCCCGCTCGATGCGCGGGCTAGGATTTTATGAAGTTAAATGTTGAGAAAATATTAGATAATTTTTCTATAGAATATTTGAACCAAATGTGGTGATATTATCAAGTATTCTAATTTTATATAAAAAAATCTTTGGTATGTTTGGTGTTTTATTGGTATATAAATATATGTGTTGCCCATTCTCATTTGCCGTACTAACTGTAATTTATGATCGACTGCATTTTTCAAATTATATTGATATGCTCTGGTCTTAAGATCGACTACATTCTTCAAATTATATATATATATATTTTTTGCTAAAAACATTATCATGTTGCTTAGTTTATTTATAAGTTGAAATTTATTATTTTCTTTATTACAAATAGCTGCCGCTGATTTAGTACACATCAACAACTAAATTGGAGCGGATGGAGTAATTCTCGTTGTTTTTGTTTTAGTGTAGTCATAAGTTAATTGCTAACGGTACGCAAGATTGGCATATTTATATATTGTTTTTTTACTGAAATTGATTGCTCTGGTAGAGCAAACAATATATCGTTAAAAAATACGAAGTGACAACTCCGGGAGAGCAAACAATATTGTTAAAATATAATCCATCCTTTATATTTTGCCTATCATACCAATCCATTACTCTTATTACCAATGAAACTTGATACTAAAATACGAAGTGACAACTCTGGTAGTATATTTTGTATTAATATGAGACACGTGCACTCACAGTAGCAAGGTGTGTGTACTACTCCTACAAAACGTCATTAGTTTAATGGGTCCCACCATTATTATTCTCCACTTATACCTATTCAATAGACTTCTTGACTTCTCTGTTCCTATTTTCCCCATCCATCTCCTCCGATCCCCTTTCTCTTTTCATAAATCTTGCTTCTCACTCAAAAATTGCTGCTGCTGGATATCTCCCATCAGCTTTCTTTGCGGATTCGCTTCATGGAGGTTTATCTTCCTCAGCTGGAGCCACCCCCGCAGCTGGTTATGGCACATGTTCAGCATGGATGGCGGCTTGTCTGTGTCCTCGTACGCCTCTTCGGCCGCCTAGGCTTGTAAAGGGCAGCGGTGGCGTCCGTGCAGTTTGTTTGGTTGTTGATTTAATCTCCTACAAACTTGCAGCCCTCTTTCATCGTTTCTATTTCTGGCTTGAGTATGAGATTTGCAGTAGGAATCTACAGCCTGCTTGAGTATGAGATTGATGGCTACGTTTTCTTTCACAAGTGCGCAAAGTAGACACATCATTTCTATTTCTGCTCGACGTACCCCGGCACATCATCCTCATCCTCCGCAGCGGTAACATTCTTCAAAGTTCGACTTGGAGGTCCCTATTTTTCCTTTTCTGACTATAATTTATCCTCTTTTTCTTATCCTTTTTCTATGGTTGTGCGGCTGAACCAATATAATGTAATCAACGAAATGACTTTTAGTGGTATAAACATTTCATAATTTTCTTTCTAATCTTGTAAAAACATATGATTTTTTGTAAGTGGTCTATAACTGTTGAATGAGGTAGTACATAGTAGCTAGTAATAAGTTCATGTATATTTTAAAATGTAATTATATGTATGAGCAGACATACCAATCAAAATTAGTATTATATCATATACTCCAAACAAGAACACATAATAGAACTTTGCGTTTATATTAAAATCAATACAAGAAAGTATGTACTTTTGACCTCATTGTTAGATTTGTTTCTTTTCACAACTATTCGCGGTTTCTTGTCGGTAGGCATTTTGACATGTGTATAGTTTTGTTCGCAATCTTTATCTGAATCACCCTCTATGGTAATTGTATCTGAACTTGTAGCTCAAATGTTCCGTACCTCCTTGTCAAATAGATCTTCCTGTTTTTTGTCGGCGATATAATAAAATAATAGCAGTATTAATATATACAGAAGAGGGAAAGTAATTTGAACGAATACCTATTGAACAGATTGTTATTTATAAGAACTTTTTTGTTATTTCCCGAAGCCTTCCTTTTCAAATCCCGTTTACATCTCTTATGTGTTGTCTCTCGTTTTATCTTCTGCGAAACAGTTTTTGGCTCTACATGTGTGGTTTGTGATGTCATAAATAAATACGCGGTAAAATATATTAATGCATATACAAGGTGACAATGTTTTCAATTTGTTACCTCGTCATCAAGAGCTTCTGTTTTAACAATTGGTTTTCTGCTATTTCTGGAAGCAAACATGGACACACCTTTTTTCATATCTTTTGCTAGACTTCTGTCTCTTTGTCCTCCATCATCAGGAACTTTTCCATATTTTTTGTTAGATGATTTAGAAGCTACCTTTCTGCACATATCCTTCTTCTCATCTTTAGTCGTAGTCTTGGAAGAGTGGTTTCCCTATAATAATGTAATTATTTTTTAATATTTTAAAGTAAAATTTGCACACTTGTGACAGCAAAACCATTAATTAGTGGCAATAGCTCATTATCTAACTTCTGCATAACAAAATTTGAAGAACCTTGTGTGTCTTGCCTTTCTAGTATGCCCTATAAAGAACGTACTGACTTTATAACTTTATAAACCATTTAAATACTGAAATGTGCATCTGCATACCTCTTCAACTATTTCATTTGAATATTCCATCTCAAGTTTGTTGTCAACTTCAGAAGTGAAGCTCGCTTTAAAATATTCCATGCACTCTTGCAAATTCCTTGAATATCAAATAGCCAACTATAGCCTCACTATAGCTGATGTGAAGGACCGATGCTATTTTGCTTAGCCGGCTATTTGATACATTGGTTCATACATGAGCACTGTTTATCAATATTCACCCTACCCTACAAGGTATCACTATCAGCAAAGTCGAAGTGGTAGTCCAAGAAGTTGGATTTTCCTCCATCCACTTCCTTCACTGTTGTATAAAAAAGAAACTAATTTTGAGATTGTTCTGTAATGGTCAGTATTTTTCATACTTCCAGTCTTTGAAGGTATTAGTTATGTAGATGGAGTCCTCTTTAATTTTTGCTTTAGATTTATTGACCAGTTTGTTCCGAATAGAAGCATGGATCACATTGCCCTACATAGAGAAACATTAGCAAACTTTGGAAAGGAAAACTGAAGAGACATTATATATGTAATACTTTCACCTTTTTGTCTAATAAAATCAATCAGTGCTAATCTTAAAACTTTGATTGTCCACGTCTCATTTCGTTTAGTCAATGCATTCAATGGTGTAGGTGCCATAGTCTTTGAGGCCCTAAAAAATAACAAAATGTTGATTAGTAAAGTAAGTAATGTAATGCCATGCAAGCTTTATAAATACAAAAAAATTGTTGCAACTACGTCCAGTGATTGTGTGACAACAAAAAAGATTGAAGATTTTTTAAACTGGAATAGATATATGAAATCATAGTAGATGAATAAATGCAATTGTATTGACAGTTGTTCTGAATTTTTCTTTCAAATGGAACTACCGGCATTACGCCATGAACCCACTATCAAATTTGAGGTTGGTCAAATATGAAAACCATCTATATATGTTTCTCTATATTGCAGCAAGCAACCCCATTCGTTTCTGTTATAGCTGTAGTATTGCTCTAGTCTTCTAGAGTATATTATCTTAACATGAATACACTGGAACTAACGTCCATGGCATCAACTTTCTGTAGATGAGTGAAAGTATGAACGTGCAACCATTAAGATATGAACGTGCAACCATAAAGATAGGTGCCCATACCTATAGATTGCATCTTTAATGTAGAATACACTTCATAGTTTCTTTTGTTTCTACATAACAAACCTTGTGAGGTAACATGTCTAATCTTTTAAGATTAACACTGCCTATAGTATAATTGAAGTATTATTGTCCATTAAGAGGTCTGATCTATAATATGAAAACCATCTGATGCACCATATATGTTACTCTATGTCGCAGTAGTCAATCCCACTTGTTTCTGTTATAGTTGTAGTATAATTCTAATTTATAGTATACTACCTTAACGTGAACACACTGGATGCACCATCCATGACATCAGCCTTCTCTAGATGAGTAGAAAGCATGAACGCTACACCATTAAGATAGGAACCCACACATATAGAATTCTACATAATCAACCTTCTGAGGTAACATGTGAAATCTTTTTAGATGAGCGATGCCTTGAGCTGTTGAGCATAATTGAACTATAATTGATCCATTAACATGTCTGATCTATTTTTTTTGCAGATTGTACTTACTTGATATGGTCTGATTGTTCGACGGATCTGGCTTGCCCGCTGGAGGAAGACAATTCCGAAGTGCCACTGGTTGGGGGAAGTTAACCTCGAAGTGTTGTTCGTTGGAGGAAGATGATATAGAAATTGTACCCTAAAACCTAGAAGACAATGAACCTCTGAGGCTTTGCGGATTGAACTTACTTGATATGGTCTAATTGCTCGACGAAGCTGGCTTGTGCCGGCTGGAGGAGTGCCACTGGTTGGGGGAAGTTGACCTCGAAGTGTTGTTCGCCGGAGGAAGATGATGTAGAAATTGTACCCTAAAACCTAGAGGACAATGAACATGTGAGGCTGCGGGAGCATTGCATGGGGAGGTAGTATAGGGATGGCTGAGTTCACCAAGTTTGCACGATGGAAAGAGAGATATTCTATTTGAAGAGATCGAATCTTTGTACATTATTGATGATAGTTTGGATTTGTTTGGGATATTTGTACCTGCATGCATCTTTTTTTTGTAATGGTCTCATCGCTCATGGTATGGTATGGTACAATCTGTACGTGTGCGAGATGCAAAAAAACCTGTACGTGTGGGATGGCCCAACCTGTATGCGCTGTTTCTCAACGTTGTATGTTTTTTCGTTGAATGTCCAACCTGTATGCGCTGTTTCTCAACGTTGTATGTTTTTTTGTTGAATGTCCAACCTGGGATCGTGAAATCTAATCCCTCGTGGCAACCTGTATGCGCTGTTTCTCAATGTTTTATGTTTTTTTGTTGAATGTCCAACCTGAGATCGTGAAATCTAATCCCTCGTGGGGATAGCCTTGCCCGGGGATCATGAAATTGAACATGAAGTCTGTATCTCATGGTATGGTCCCACCTGGTTTATGAAGATCTAACGGCTGTATTTGTTGACTGGGAATACGCACACCGAATTAAAGGTTGGATATTTCTAATTATTGTGGGATTTTCTAAGCTAATTATCTTTATTCTGGTAACCCCATCAAGTGCTTTTTAATATAAATAGATGTAGGTAGACCGCCTGCCAAGTTTCATCGCATTCGGAGTCTGTTTGATGCCCCAACGAATAACTATAGCAGCACCGCTACCGATTTATTCGTCGCACATTTTCGGTCTCCGAAAACCCCCGCCGGGCCTCTCTCTCTCTTCTCTCCCGCAGCCCGAGACCCCTCTCTCACAGCCCACCAAGACATCCTAGGCCCATCCTACCCCTCCCCGCGTCCGGAGCCGTCCGATCGTCATCGGAGGGTCCAAGAAACCTCCTAAACCCAAACCCTTGCCAAAATTACTATATATAGCCTCCCCCTCGGCCAAAAATGGCATACCTAGCCATCCCCTACCTCCTATCCCCTCTCCCTCGTTTTCAGTGCCGATCCAACCCCTCCCCGCCACTTGGCCAGCCTCCTCCGCCACTTGAGCCACTTGGTGCCACCGTAGCCGCCTTCCCCGACCAACCCAGTAGCGCCACGCGTCTCCCTAGCCTTCTAACAGCCACCGCGGCCCGCAGGGCCTCGAGCAGGCCCGCCCGGCCCGAGCCGCCCGCTGCCACAGGCCCGTCCGCGAGCCCGCTCGCTCGCCGTGCCCAGGCGCTCGTCCACACTGTGCGTGCTGCCCGCGAGGCTCCCGCCTGAGCCTGAGGTCCTCCGCCGCCCAAGGCCGCCGCCGCCCGTCAACGACCCGCGCCTCCGCGCCTGCCTCGCCGCCGACGACCAGGACCTCGCCAAGGCTCGGATTCTGTGTCGATCTCCTCGAAAGCAGCCGCGAGTCCGAGCCCCATCACCAATCGCCATCGCCCGCAACTCCGGCCTCCCCCGTTCTCCCCGTCGCCGCCGGGCTCCAAAGCTTGGGGGTCGGGTCCCCGGCTCCGGTCACCTCCGCCTCGCCGCACCCCGAATTCAGCCGCCCCCTCGCGTCTCCGACCGGATCCGGCGAGCGGCTGGCCGGATCCGTCGCGTCCTCGCCGCCGGGATGGCCTCGTCCCGGTACCTCGGCACTCGTCCATCCAAGCAGCTCCCCCCGACCCGCTCCGCTTCATCCCGCGCCGATCTGGACGGCCTCGTCCAGCCCCGACCCGATTCGCCTCGACCCGGAACCAAACAGTCCGGCTGCACCACTCCGTACCGCTGGACCGCTCCATCTCGTTTCCATGAGGTCGATTTCTACTAAGTCCCTAGAATTTCATCTTTATGTGTGCATGTTTGACATGTGATAACTTTGTGCATAATGCTTCGTTTTGCGTGTATTATATGTCAAAATGTTCATCTTAGACTGCTCTACATGATGGTGTGCTTTGCATTCATGTTAGGATGCATTATGACATATTAATCTCTGTTTCAAAAGTGCTAAGTGTTATAAACTGCGGAAAACTGTTAGAACTTGCTGATTTGTCTTTTTCATATCTTTTTGTGTGATTTTTGTTTGAGCATCATGTCAACATGTTTTAGGAGTACAATCATGTCATCTTTGCAATGGTGCAATTGGTTTGTCATGATATGCCCTGTGTTGAGTGGAACAAACTTGCAAAGTGACCTACTGGTCTGTTTTTCACAGATTATGTCCTGTTTTGCCTTTTCTTCGTTTTGCAAACCTTGAGCTTGCTTTTTCTTTGCAAAAACCTTTTAGCAATCTTGAGAAACAGTAGATCTTCAAGATTATCCTTATTCCCAGCAGGGAAAAGTTATTTTATTACGGGTACTAACCTCGCCCGTTTGCTGTTTCTGAGACTTTATAAAGAACTGCTAAGTCTGACACTGTATATTGTGATACCATGTTTACTTGATGCTATAGTCAAATCTATGCATTGTTGGAGATGTTCAATGATCATGTCTGGAACACCATGTTATGCTCTATCCATACATGCCATTGTTTGCAATTATAGCCTTATGTAGCATGTCTCTTTCTTGCTCTCAAGTTGCCATTATGGTAAATCTGTCAGCCTATTAACAGCATGTTCAATTTGGCAAAGCTCCTTGTTATTAATCTATGCATCTTATGGAGTTGTGCCAATGGAGCTATTTGTAGTATGACATGCCTACTACATGTGCATGACATTTGCATGCTTATTAGAATTTATATGATTGATGTTTTTTGCCTCCAAAGTCAGCATCATAATGTTGTTGTTTGCATTCCCAGATTTTACTAAGTCTGAGAATCAGCTTGTTTCATGTTTGCTTATTTTTATGAATGCCATGAACCTGTTGCTCCCAAGTATATGCCATGTTGTGTTCTTTGAGCTCTATGTTATGGACTAGCATGTCATGCTTTTGGTTGCCATGTTATTGCACTGTAGCTTAATTATTTCTTGCCTCCAACATGCCAACATTTTAACTCTGCTCATGTGTATGCCCAGTTTCTCACTAAGTCATAAACTGTGATATAAAGTTTGTGTGTTGCCTTGATCATGTTGGTTTATTCTTGATGCCTATGAACATGATACTTGATGATATAGGAAGCATGTGATCTGTACTTTGAGTTCATGCCATGCTTGTTCCTATTTTGTACATGTAGAATGTTGTTTTGATGCTTATAAGATGCCTCGTTGCTGTTTTGGACAGATTGTGTTTCAAACTTGTTTTGTGTGTATGTGTTGAACCGTGGCTCCATTTGGGGTATGCTCTATATGAAACTTGCTTGGTTTTGCATGTAGATGCATCATGTCATGTTGTATCCATGTTTTGAGTGTTGTGCTTGATGTTGGAATGCATTTTGCATCAATGCCATGTTCAGCTTGTTTTGCTCATATCTTCTAGGCTGTAGCTCCAAATTAAATGAACTTTATACGTAACTTAAATAGAAAATCGTGTAGATCATCATGGTGCATCTTAAATTTCTGATTGACAACTCTAACTTAAGGTTTGTTCAGATCTTGACCAATTTCGAAAATTGCATATGAGGACTAACCAGAATTGTTATATGTAGTTTCCGGCCTCATTTAAATTGCCTTGTGGTGTGTTCTTGTATGTATCATCTCTTGACATGAGTAACATCATGTAGCCTTGTCATGCATCATACTTGGTTGAGCATCATGACGTGTTTATGTGTTGTCTGTTTACCATGTTGTTTGTTTCTTCTCGTTAGTTCCTATTTGTTGCAATCGCGATGATTCATTCGACTATGCTTGGTTCCTCTACGTGGCTTCGTCTTATTGATGGACTCGTTCTTCTTCCTAGCGGGATCTCAGGCAAGATGACCGTCGCCTTGGATCTCATTACTATCATTGTTATATTAGTTGTCTCGATGCTATCGCTACATGTCGTGCTACCCACCAATATGCCATGAAACAACCTCTATCCTTTTCCACCATCCCAGCAAACCGTTGTTTGGCTACGTTACTGGTTTTGCTCAGCTCCTCTTATAGCGTTGTTAGTTGCAGGTGAAGATGAAGTTTGCTCCATGTCGGAACATGGATATCTTGGAATATCACAATATCTCTTGTGCTTAATTAATGCACATATACACTTGGTACTGGGTGGAAGGCTTGGCCTTTTGCTTGGTGTTTTGTTCCACTCATGCCGCCTTAGGATCCGATAAACCAGTGTTATGTTCCTTGATTTTGCGTTTCTAACATGGTTGGGGTTTATTGGCCCCTTTGATAATTCGCTTTGTTTAAAGCTTTTCCAACAAGGATCAACCTTGGTTTTACATTTTCCTAATAACTAAAGCTTGCATAGGGACCGGCTAGCACCATAGGATTCTTAATCACCCCCTGGGGCAGTGCTCCTCTGAGTGTTGGTCCAAACTGGGCGATGTTCGGCACCCCCTGGGCAACCAGGGTCTCAGCTAACTCGACGTCTTGCCGATCCGGTGTTCCCCCAGAACGAGATACGTGAGACTCCTATTGGGTTTTGTCGGCACATCGGGCGGTCTTGCTGGATTAGTTTTACTATTGTCGATATATCTTGAGCACGGGATTCAAAGAACTCTCGGGTCTTCGTAGTTTGGAGTTGTTACTCCGTTGATCATGAGAGCTTGTTATGGGATAAGTTGGGACACCCCTGCAGGGTTATGATCTTTCGAAAGCCGTGCCCGCGGTTATTTGGCAGATTGGAATTTGTTAATATCCGGTTGTAGAGAACTTGACACAAGATCCGAAATAAAATACACCAAACCGCATGAGTAACCCTGACCGTCTCTTTCCAAATTTGAGAATAGAACATGGTGGGGTTATGTTTGACCCGCAGGTAGTTCAGGATCACTTAGTGATCATTACTAGTTGGCGACCGTTTGTGTAGCTTCTCATCTATCTCTGGATATCGTAAGTTAGCCACCATACATATGCTTAGCCGCTGCTGCAACCTCACCACTTATCCTTTCCATACCCATTAAGCTTTACTAGTCTTGATACCCATGGTTACCGGATTGTTGAGTCCTCATGGCTCACAGTTACTACAACAACATTTGCAGGTACAGGTTTCTGATGACTTGGCGTGAGAGCGATGTTTACTTGTGTTGGAGGTCTTTCTTCTTATTCTTCGTCGATCTTGGGATAGATCCCTGGTCGGCAGCCTGGGATAGCAGGATGGATGTCGTTGTGCTTTTCATGTTTTTCATCCGTAGTCGGATGCCTCGTGTAAGATGTTGATGTATTCATGTGTCAATTGTATGACTTGTTTGTATCCCCATCTATTTAGGTAATGGTATGATGTAATGATATCCATCTAGCTAAGCACCCGAAATGCGGTTTTGGCCCAATCACGAGTTCATCACGTGATCGGGATAGAATCGCATATTGGGTGTGACACTGCCCCCCCCCCCTCCATAGTCTGAGGAGGATCTTGGGGCTGTTAGTATTTGCAGGTTGTGAATTGTGTTTTGTGTTGTGTATTTTGAGAGTACTTTCAGGTATGAATGTCATATTGGTAATATTGAGCATATGAAGGATTTTTTTGTAATCTATAGATCTATTTTTAGCACTTCAAAAATGTAGTTTCATATAAAAGTGGAGACAATGTGATTCTTGGAGAAGAAACTACAAGTTTTTGTTTCAGAGGGCAGAGCATTTATATTAACACGCCCTTTTCATACAGGGATAACATCATGTTGGAAATTTTATTCATGGTTGAAAATGGAATTACCAGCCAGTTAACATCATGCTGATCAACATTCATGCATAGCACATCTTCATATGATGCACAATCAAAAAGATATGATATGTTCAAAATGCCCACACAATGTTGAGTGCGAAAAACAGATAAAATGAGGAACGAAGTTTTGCTAAGTGTTGGAGGTGGTGTGCGTAGATGATAATGGGGACCCACATGTCAGTAATGGCAGAGGCAAAAATTTGGCGATATTTTCCCTGCATAATGTGGAATCAAACCCGGGCGCAGCAGCGGTTGGGTTGTTGAACCAGGCCGCTAGGCTACTTCAGAACTTCACGTAGAAGTTTGGCACACCTTCTACCACTACTATAGCACGTCTTCCCGGCTCCGGTGCGTTCTCGTCCGGGGCCTGGACGTCATCCTCTGCCTTTGGGCGCTCGTCACGGCACCGTTGTCTGCCGTTGTGAACATGCTCAATAATCGAGAGGAATCTGGAGAGGACTGTACGTGGAGAGGCGGATAATCGGGACCCACCATGCCCATGGTTGTACGCTAGCAAGTGCATCATTGAAAAAAACTTCCTCCTAATGCTATACTGACGTTGGGGCCCACGGGTTTGTCAACGTAGTCACTCCTACTAAAGAGATAAATTGATAACGAAGCCAGTTATTGGGGATATAGCATGGAGTATCACTTATTATCAGTGGGCCAGCAAGTATGTGTTTTTGTTTTTTTGTTTTTTGAGAAACGTATCTGCTAGGTTGTGGGCTCCTAGTCTAGGCTTTTTTTACATGCGCAGCCGAGGACAATGTCGGTTTGTTTTTTAGGGCCCTCATGTAACGACCGGCCTATGGGCGTCCCATCCTAGGTTTTATTTTTTCTTAAACATCTGCAACCCAACTTATGTATTTTTTTAAAGAAGAAAACCCATTGGTTTGTTGTATTTTTCTATTTAAAAATAGGAACGCCAGGTCCAACTTATGTTCCCATTTTTACTATATTATATATATTTATATTATTTTATATATTATTGTTATTATCATCATGTATTTAACAGATACTTACATACATAAGAAAATAATATCCCACGTTTTATTAACTTATAAAATTAATATTATAACAATAAAATCATGTTGTTTTTTTACTCTAAGGAAACGAAAATGCTGGTCATTTTGTACAAAAGCTTGATAAGATTTGAGGACCAATGTAATAATAAAGCGCTTATTACTTAAATATATTTATAAGAAAATGCGCAGCCATTGTTTCTTTTTTTATAACATTGCTGCGCCCAACCCAACAATATAATTCGAACCAACCCAACAAAATTGTGTATTTCGAGAAAGTGCAAATGGGCTACAATTTTTAGGAAAAATTAAATGGGCCGCATGGACGCTATATTATTTGTTCACCCAACCTAGCAAATTCATGTATTTCGAAAAAGTGCAAATGGGTTGTATTTTATTAGAAATAATATAAATGGGCCGCATGGACGCTACATTATTTGTTCACCCAACCCAATAAATGGACTGTAAATTCTAAAAAAAATGGATTGAATATGTGCCACAATTTTGGAGGCTCAATTGTGGGCCAATAGGCCGAAGCCAACCCAAGGTGTTCTCAACTTAGTCAACAAATTATTCTGACATCCTTAGCTGCTTGATTTACATCCAACGGCCAGCACCCATCTTCAGTCTCTCGTCTTCTTCCTCCAGCGCTGCCGGGACCACCTCCTCCCGCCTCCAGCTGCTAGCAGCTGTGCTTAGCAAGCTTCGCTGCATAGGGATACCCCACCGTCGGCCATGCCATCCCCTCCACACCTCCTCTTATTCTTCGTCGACTGTAGAACCACGCTGCACCAGAACCAATTAACCCTTGTACACCTCTTCGTCTACGACTCCACTGCTGCATCTTCCCATCTCTGGCTCGTTGCCGTCAGGGGCCTCGTCGTCATCCACCGCCTTGGTGCGCTCGGCGTGGCGTGGTCAACATGGTCAACAAATGGGAGTTATTGGAAAAAGACTGTACGTGGAGAGGCTGATAGTGGGGACGCACCAGGTCCATGGACGCATGCATGCAACTGCCTCCTTATTACGCGAACATAAGATTATATCTCCCCTTGAAAGCGAGGACCCACCACATATATCTTCGCATAGAAGGAAGTGCCTCCTTATTCCTGCCCCTGACACCTGGGAACCCACCAACAACATCTTCACAAGCGGAAGTGCCTCCTTATTACGGGCAAAAATGATTCCGACCCTGACAGCTGGGACCCGCCAGCTATATCTTCGCACGCAAGGAAGTGCCTCCTTGTCCTCCCTGATAGTTGGGACCCACCCGGTGGAAGCGTACATAGCGTTATCTGTCTGGTCGCAAATGTGTATGCCCATAGCGGTCGATCGGTCTCTCTGCAGCGACGAACCGTGGCCGAGTAAGGAGCGACATGTGTCGTACGTGCAGTCCCGTCTAATCTGTGTGCACGTACGTACAGCCACGGTGCAAAAAATACGACCACGTACGTATATACAGGCCGGGTCTTGAACGCTTACTCGCGCATACGTATGGCCAGGGCTGGTGTACATGGAGAGGCAGCGGACAGCAGCAACAGCGTCGTGTTCATCGACAGCCAACCGGCGGGGTCTGAACGAAGAAACAACATCGTGTTCATTGGGAGGTAACAGAACGCGTCGTGTTCATCGGGAGCCAACCGGCTTGGACGGAATAGTTGAAGCCTGGTATGGCATACCGCAAAACGGAGGGAAACGATCTTCTGCTAGAACGCGTACGGCTGAAACGGGGTCATGTTCATGGGGAAGGGTCTGGCATACCACAAAACAGAGGAAACGGCCTTCTGCTAGACCGGATACGGTAGAAACAGGATCCTGTTCATCAGGAGGGGTTGGCGTACCGCAGAACGGAGGAAACGGACCTGTGTTGGAGTGCTACGGTCAAAACGGGGGTCCTGTTCATCGGGAGGGATCTGGCGTACCGCAAAACAGGACTCCACGGGCTACTGTTCACCCACCGTCGACTTCCTCCAGCCTCCACCTGCACTGTTCATCCACCGCGTCTTCCTCTGCCTCCACCGGCTACTGTTCAACCAGCCCTCCACCGACTACTGTTCAACCAGCCCCCCATGGGGTCCTATTCATCCACCCTCACCGGCTCAACTATGGCGGCCTGCTCTCGGGGTCATGTTCATCCAGCGGCAACCACCTACTACGTACTACTACCACGGGGTCTTGTTCATCCAACCCTCACCGGGAACTGTTCATCCAACCCCAACCACATACGTCTCGACTCGTTGAACCAACCCCACGTTCACTGTTCATCAAGAGGCCGCAGCTGGTTCGATCGGCTTTAGTAAGCAGCAGTAGCGATCGATCGGGTTCAGTTAGTAGCAAAGGAGTTATTCGGGTTCAGTTAGCAGCGAAGGGATCGACCGGTCGGGTTCAATAACATAGCTAGTGCAATCGCTCGATCGGGTTCGGTAAGCGGACGCCTCGCTCGGGTTCCGTTAGAGCCCAATGCCTTGCACATACACACGATTGTATGAGAGAAATGCCCAAACCTCCATGCATCGCTCCGCCTCGACCACCCACCATAACCGGGAACTCCCCGAAATTTTCCTCGCCCTCGCTTCTACCATGATTTTTCCGTCATGGGCGGCCCAACGAAAGTCATGCAGGTGTGTCCTCGGCCCGCCCAGGACGAAAAGCCCATTTTCTGTCATGAGTTTTTGTCATAGAAGTAGGATCCCACCACATCTATGATGATACTGGGTTTTGTCACAATTATCATCATAGAAGTGTCATAAGCATGACAGAAAGAAAAATTGTTTGGGCCAAAATGTCACAGATGTGTCTTTTTTCGTAGTGTACGCATTTATCCAGTGTGATGTTTAAGCATTACCTATGTTCTATTCATTTTCAACAATACTAGTTTGATTCCAATATTTGATGGCTGTTAAGCCTGTTGTCGGTAACATTGCCTTCCATTTTATTTCTACTTTAATAGCATGCTAAAACCAACACATTCAAGCTATCATTTGGAGATGATGTTGTTTACCTTTGCTATATTTGTTTGACGTTAAGATTGTTATACTTATCATGCCTTTCCACTACCTATGTAGGGCAACAACGGGAGTGGCCACCATTTTCCCCTGAGGATAGTTTCATCGCTCGCATTGTACTCCCCCCATCGTTCCATAATGTAGTGCATATAGGTCCGGCTTTGGACACTTGTTAGCTTCCAATATTGATTTGTTGCTTGTAGGTACATATGCCCTTGGCAAGGATCCGTGCATCGACCCTTTTTGCGTGCGGGGCAATGAGATATGCATGAACAAGCATCAAGTGAGGAAACTGATAAGGTTATTAGCAAAAAGATATGAATGGTGGCAAGAAAATTATTTTTTTATGCTCTATCCAACACAATAGTGAGCTGTAGGATGGTAACTACAAAATCTCCAGCCTTCTCTTTTTACTGCCCATAATGAGTTGTTAAACAACAATGTTTGAATCTTTTTCATTCATAGTGGTTTCCAGAGTAGTTCACTCAAGATTACCTCGCAAACTACATGATTGGTGGACACGCGATGAAGGTTGAAGTACTTCATCCAGACTACAATGAGAATTGAGAAGTCCTAATGAAGACAATGAAGGATGGATAGGCAGCCATCACAAGGGGTTGGCCCAGAGTCGCGCGCGCATTATGCGTGGAGGAGGGCACAATATGGGCATTCCGCTTCACCTTCTCCAACAACCAGAATGTCGTTTGCCTCTCTCTTTACAGTCTTTACTATAACTGTGGTTCATCATTGTTTACTTGGTGCTTCTGTACTTCTTGAGTATATGTACCTGTGCATCGAATTATGCATGTATGGTTGAACCTATATTTGTAACAAACATGGTTGGAATAAAATAAGTGATTGCCTACTTTCAAATTCAAAACATGTGATTTTTAAATTAGGGATTACACTGCACACGGTTTGCGAAAGTGAAACGTCTGCGAAGACGTGGAGATTAGACATGTTTCTAGGATCCACTACGTGTGCGATCAATCTATACTACACACACGATCAACCAGAAAAAAATGTGTGCGATTAACAACAGCATCGCACACAGTTCTTTCTTTTAAATGTTTGCGATCGTCACCTTATCACACACGCTTCCCAATTATGGACTATTTGTGATGTTGTGCGCATCGCAAATGTTTGGTCATAGAAGAACGCGTGCGATAGGTCGATCATCCGACGGGGGTACGACAGATGAATCATGTGGGATGTATTCAAGCTTCGCATATAGTTTTACAGCAACAACTGTGTGCGCTCATACATCAAATCGCACATAGTCGAGGAAAAGTAAATGTGTGTGGTTTTCTACTTCAATAATCGTGAACTATTTGTGATGGGCCGCGCGTCGTAAACGTACCACCATAGAATACCGACTGTGGTGGCAATGCGAGCACAAACGAGTAGGGAGTATTGGATATGCATCAAGTCTCCCTATCCCCGTCGGTTTCCGGGTCATGTGGGAAGGACCCCCCCTATCACAACCACTCACTTGGTGACGGTTCAGAACACCGTCATGGAAAGGGGTTAAAAACCGTTTGTGTAGAACCTCGCTGTACTAGTGACAAGAGCATCCGCAATCGGAGGATGTGCGCCAAGATGAATGTTCGACTGCCAAAGACAGTCAATGAGTTATACACACTGGCGGACAAGTGTGCTCACGTCGAGGAAGGCAGAAGGCTCCCCAAGGAAGAGGTTGGCGCCGGAGTCGAATCATAGGATGACGACGACGCCACCGCCCCCGGAAAGAGAAACAAGAAGCGCAAAGGAAATGCAGTAATGACTATTGAGAGCTCCAGTGATCCCAGCGCCAGCAAGAGAGCAAATGCCCAGACGCCCGACAAGGAAGCTGCTTCGTGCACTGATTGTCGGGCGGCTGCGGCGGCAGAGGAAAATGGAAAATCCGACGGGCCATACCACAAATCCACTGAACCAAGGGCCATGATCTCCAGGAGTGCTGGCAAGTTGAGCAGCTTGTCGAGAAGCAGAAGGCTGAATATGACAAGCGCGATAAGGATAAAGGCTAGGATGGCGCTGGTGGGAAAGGACGTGCCGGGCGCGGTGACCGTTGTGGCAAGGTTGATCAGCAGAAGGAAAAAACCCGGCAGAGGTCGAGAGAACAAATAAGGCCAAGAGGATAGCAAAGAGGAAGATGGCGAGGAGTCCATCGAACAGGAATTCCAGAGAGCTACTGAAGCGATGTGCCTTGACGGGGGTGCGTCTATGCACTCTTCTTACTGTCAACTAAAGCAGTGGGCACATGTGGTCAATGTAGCAGAGCCCGTAGTAGGTGCTCAGGAACCACTCAAATGGTCATGCACACCCATCATCTTTGACGTTGAGGACCATCCTAATCACACTACTATGGTCGGATGCCTGCCATTGTTGGTTTCACCAACAGTTCGCAACCTCAAGGTCACCAAGATGTTGGTTGAGGACGGGGCTGGTTTGAACCTGATCTCCCATGGCATAGTCAAGAAACTCCAAATTCCTGATGAGGACCTCAAGAAGTCTGGCACGTTCAAGGGATCAACTAGGGAAGAAGCTAGCGCATGGGAAAGATTACACTGCCAGTAATGTTTGGCGGGAAGTTGAACTACAGGACTGAGAAAGTTGTGTTTGATGTTGTTGAGCTCCCCCTGTCGTTCAACGGTATCCTTGGCTGCCTAGCTCCGGCCAAGTTCATGGCAGTGTCCCACTACACTTATAACACTCTGAAGATGCTGGGGCCAATGGGAGTCATTTCCATCCCATCAGATAAGAAGGACGCGGTCATATGCGTCGACAAAATGTAAAGAGATGCAGTAGCAACAAAGGCCGCTAGGGACCTAGTCCCCACCAAGAAAGGGAAGAAAGCTGGCAAGCACACCGACAAGGACCTTGGGAAGAGCGCCTTTCCGGAGTGCGCCGCGCCCGACAGCGACTTGCCTGAAATTTCTACCAGCAAGAAGCCCAGAGCTGCTCCCCCTGCGAAGAAGAAAGTTGTGGCAAGGTAGGATGGCATTGATGGTACCTTCACCATTAGTGCCACCCTTGATGACAAATAGGAAAGTGTGCTTGTTGCCTTCTTGCGGGCAAATGTCGATGTGTTTGAGTGGCAACCATCCGACATCCCCAGTGTTCCTAGGGAGGTAATCAGGCACCACCTTGTTGTGTGCCCTCATGCCCATCCCGTCAAGCGAAAGGTCAGGAAGCAAGCTTTGGAGAGGAAGGAGTTCATCACTAAAGAGATCAAGGAGCTTGAAGCCCCGGGTTTGGTTAGAGGGGTGTTGCATCCCACTTGGTTAGCAAATCTGGTGGTGGTACGCAAGGCAAATGGGAAATGGAGACTTTGCATTGACTTCACTGACTTGAACAAAGCTTGTCCAAAGGATCCCTTCCCCTTGCGACATATCGATCAGATCGTCAATGCCACTGCCGGATGTGATTTGCTCTCCTTCCTTGATGCATACTCCGACTACCACCAGATCTTCATGGCCAAACAAGACGATGAGAAAACTGTGTTTATAACCCCATGTGGCACGTACTGCTTTGTACATGTGTATTTCAGGCTTAAAAACACTAGATCAACATTTGCGAGGGTCATGATGATTGGTTTTGAACCCCAGCTACACAGGAACATAGAAGCTTACATGGATGATATTGTGGTCAAGACCAAAGATAAGTCTACGCTCATCACAGAATTGGAAGAGACCTTTGTGAATTTGCTCAAGGCCAACTTGAAGCTCAATATTGAGAAGTGCGTGTTCGGTGTCCCATCCGGCAAGCTCCTTGGATTTTTTGTATCTCAGCGAGGGATAGAAGCCAACCCCGACAAGACCAAGGCAATAGAGCATATCCAAGCCTCAAAAACAATCAAGGATGTAAGGCGCTTGGCAAGCTGAGTGGCTGCACTGAGTAGGTTCATTTCAAAATCCGTTGAGCATGCCTTGTCGATCTTCAAAATCTTGAAGAAGGCTGGCGTGGTGAAATGGACCCCGGAAGCAGAAGAAGCACTACAAGATTTGAAGGCCTACCTTTTATCTACGCCGACCTCGGTCGCACCTAAGCCACAAGAGCCGTTGGTGCTACTTAGCGGCGACGAATCAAGTGGTTAGTGATGCGTTAGTGGCATAGAGAGATGTGGGTATCAGCAACGATGAAGCCTCAGAGTCACCTGGTGGCCAAACAGACCTCTCCCCAGCACGGCCTGGCGGCTGCAAGGAAGGCAGGTCCCAAGAAACTGTAGATGACCAAGTAACACCATCAAACGAGAAAATGATGTAGAGACCAGTGTATTTTGTCAGCTCCCTCTTGCAGGGGGCTAGATCAATATACTCTGGGGGTGCAAAAGCTGATCTTCGGCCTCCTCAAGGCCTCGAGGAAGCTACCCCACTACTTCCAAGCCCATGAAATCACGGTTGTCACCCACTTCCCATTACAGCGTATTTTGAGGAACCCATAGGCTACTGATAGAATAGTGGAATGGGCTCTGGAACTGTCAAGTTTTTCCTTGAAGTTTGAATGCACGACAACCATCCAAAGCGGAGCATTGGCAGAATTCATCGCGGAATGGACGCTGACACCTGATGAAGAGGTACCAGAAACATCTCTCCCCGGCAAGGAGACCCCCAAGGAGTGGATCATGTACTTTGATGATGCTTTCTCGTTGCAAGGCGCCACAACTGGGCTGCTGCTTGTCGCACCCACCGGAGAGCACCTCAAGTGCGTTATTTAGATGCACTTTCCCAAGAAAGATGCTACTAATAACACCGCAGAATGCGAGGGACTCCTTGACGGCCTCAAGATCACCATAGAGTTGGGAATGAGTAAGTTGATCATCTGTGGCGACACTCAGCTCGTGGTGAAGCAAGTCAACAAAGATTATCAGAGCCCACTAATGGAGGCATATGTGGAAGAAGTGAGAAAGCTGGAAGAACACTTTGACGGGATACAAACAGAGCACATACCTCGTGCAGAAGACAACATTGCCGATCACCTGTCAAAATGCGCCGCTCATAAGCTGCATGTGGAACTAGGGACTTTTGTGTTCCAGCTAACTCAACCATTAGTTTCCCCGTCCGTGATGGCCATGAAAAGAAGAAAACTGAATATCAACAACCATTGCCTGGCAAAGCTTCCCAAAGTCATCGGTGAGAAGGTTGCCGGGGAGAATCCAATGTTGGAAGGTGAGCTACGTTCTCCAACATAAACCCAAGCCTTCGATGTTGAGACTAGTGCACCCACAGCAGAGGAAATGCCTTTAGTCCTTGTTGTCGAGCCGCAAGCTCCAACATGGGTGTAGCGGATAGTCCAATTCTTGCAAACAGGAGAGCTTCCCGACGGCTCAGAGGAATCCGAAAGGGTGGCCCGCCAGTCGAGTATGTACCAGTTCGTAGATAATGCACTATACAAAAAGAGGCCGAACGGAGTGAAGTTAAAGTGCATTAGATAGGAAGATGGACTGATGTTGTCGGTAGAGATACATGGAGGAGTGTGCGGCTCACACCTGGGATCGAGAGCACTTGCCGGGAAAGCTTTTCGACAAGGATTCTATTGGCCCACCACCCTCCAAGATGCAACTGAGCTAGTCACCAAGTCTGAAGCATGCCAGTTCCACTCCAAGAATATTCATCAACCAGCCCAAGCATTGCAGATGATCCCTCTATCCTGGCCCTTCTCGATCTAGGGGCTCGATATCTTGGGCCCATTTCCCCGTGTTGTCGAGGGCTTTGAATTCTTGTTCGTCGCAATCGACAAGTTTACAAAGTGGCTAGAGGTGGAGCTAGTGAGAAAGGTGACG
This sequence comes from Secale cereale, assembly GCA_902687465.1. Classification (NCBI taxonomy): domain Eukaryota; kingdom Viridiplantae; phylum Streptophyta; class Magnoliopsida; order Poales; family Poaceae; genus Secale; species Secale cereale. Next base: position 437,910,272 of record LR738710.1, on the reverse strand, counting down.
GCACAATCAGCTATCAAGTTCTTCAAAGGATTGGTTTGTCGCTTTGGGGTACCCAACAGGGTGATCACCGGTGATGGCACCCAGTTCACGAGCCGCACCTTCATACAGTACATCCAGAGCCTTGGGAGCAAGGTCTCTTTCACCTTTGTCACTCATCCAAGAAGCAATGGGCAGGCTGAGCGAATGAACGCTGAAGTGTTGTGTGGCCTCAAGACCAGAACTTTTCACAAGTTGTAAAAATGCGGTAGGCGCTGGATAGATGAGTTGTCGGTGGTTCTTTGGTCAATCATAACGAAACCAAATCAAGCTATCGGCTAGACTCCCTTCTCCATGGTATATGGAGCAGAAGCAGTTCTCCCCACGGAACTCATATACGGGTCACCGCGACTTGCCTACGATGAAGTAGCGCTAGAGCAGATGCGACATGACGATGCCACGCTCCTCAAGGAACACCGTCTCCGGGCAGTTGTGTGTGTTGCACGCTACCAGCAATCCCTGCGTCGCTACCACAACCGCAGGGTTCACGCCCGGGGCCTTGAGGAAGGCGACCTTGTCCTTACGTGTGTTCAGTCCGCCAAGGGTAAATACAAGTTGAAGTCGAAGTGGGAAGGCCCTTATCGGGTAGTATGTGTCACCAGACCCGTCGCATTCCATCTGGAGACCGAAGATGGCATCCTGGTGCAAAACTCATGGAATATTGAGCATCTTCGCAAGTTCTACCCGTAAGGCGCGGTTGCGGGGCCCTGCCCCGGCAACCTATTTTTTACAAGCCTAGTTCATGGGACTTGTAATCCTTTGTACAAAGCCAGGCGTAGACCCTGTGCATAGCCAAATACAAACACGTTGTTAGGGGACTTGTGTTTCATTTTCCAGACAAGAACATAAGGGTCATCTCACAAAGGATTCCTCGGAAGGATAGGAGCGAGCAAGCTCGAGCGTTCGAGCCCCGGCAACC
>LR738710.1:437882950-437909237 GCA_902687465.1 Secale cereale | reverse complement strand
ATGTCAGAAGAAAACAGGAAGAACAGCAAAAAGAGATAAGTTAACTTTATTGCATCATGTCGATCTATGTTATACTCAAGTATGAAGAACTTGCGCACAAGGAGACCTTGTCACAACTATCACTCGCGCTCCTACCCTTGGCCCGAGCTTACTCGACAAGGTCAGTTACAGCTGCGTTTGAAAGGAAGACAAGAGACCGGTGCTTCTTCGATCTCCCAAACCCACTCTTTAGGGGCCACTAGACGGGGTTTGGTGGCAGCTGCATTGAAGGCCGGCAAGAGATTTACCAAAAAAAATCAGTAGCTGAGAAACATTAAAGGCTTGTCTATGGATAAGACCAAAGTACATGCACAAATATCTGGCATATCTTCTCCCCAAAACTTGTGTGGTCAAACAAGTACAAATCATACAAGTATTAACATAGACTTAGGATTACATAGACTTGATCCAAGACTTGGCGAGCAACTACATTTTTTGATCTAAAAATATAAGTGCCCCGTAATTCATTTCTTGTACCTATCCTCCTAGGAGTTACAAAGAGAAGAAAGAAGGGAAAAAGGAGCGCCTAGGTAGAACCAAGCCTAACCCCGTCAGGGCCGGAGGGACGCAGCCTGACAAGATCGGGAGGGCGCCTCCCCGGCAAGGAATAAGAGGCTGAAGGCGGGGAGGGCGCTTAGGCGATGCCCTGGTCACCACCGCCAGGGCCACAAGTACTCGGCTCGACAAAGACACCGGCAAGGATAACGAAGTCGGAGTCCACAAGCCTGTCGGGGTCCAGCTAGTAGAAGCAGTGTTGTCCAGGCCCACTACCCCCGGAAAATTGTTGTGCCGGGGTCCAGCTGCAGATGATGGTGCTGCCAGCGCTTTGCTGATGGTGATGGTGCGGTCGGTGCTGGTTGGAGTCTTAATCATCGCCTTCAACCTTGACGGGCAGAGGATCGCTGTCGTCGTCTTCACCAACACTGTCCTCCTCGACCGACAAGCTTTCGTCATCACTCAAGCTCTCTTAGAAGCAGCCAAAACGAGCGCCCGAATTCCCGTAGATCTTGGAAGAGAGCATGTCGGCCTCCACCAACTTGAAGTGGAGGACGTGCCCATCCGCAAAATAATGGGCACGTGCGAAGGTTTGAGGAGATGACGCGGGGCGCAGGAAATTTGGCGTCCGCTCCCATGCCACCATTACAGCAGCCATGCTTGTGTAGCCACATCCCGTGCGGTCTGTCGACCTCCATCACCCTGGTGAAATGGCGAGGGAGCTGCAGATGACTGCAAGGAGGGCCGCGCTGCTTGAATATGAACTCAAGCGTCGTGCCCTCCGTATGACCCACCACCGAGGGAGGAACTGCCGAAGGAGGGGCGTCGAGCGTGCTGCCCGCCTCCCCCTACCGCGAGCCCCGCGCCGGCCTCGGCGTCATGCAACCCTTCTGCCTCGTGCACTGGAGCCAGCCTCTGTTGTAGCGGCCAAGCACCAGCATGATCCCGAAGGGAGGACCTCGTCGCTGAAGTGGGGTCTGGAAGGCCATGTCATCCTCTCGGCATTGCGATGACGAGCATGGTAGAAGGGAAGTAATGGGCGATGGATGAGCCTCACCACCCACGTTCCTCGTCTTTTTATAGCGAGGACGTGGGGGGCTGGCTCTCCGCTACCCCCGAGTAACCGCCATGCTCCGCCAATACCGCAGCGAGGGCTCACAGGCGGGCGCGTCGTGCCAGCAACCGCCCTGTCATGCCAATCCGTGGTGTTGTGCCTCCTGCCGAAGGCTATGTCGCCACGCCTCACCTACCAGCCGCCTATGTCGCGCAGTGCATTCTGCGCACGTGGTGGAAACGGTATAGGTAGTATGTGGACTTAAAGGTAAAATGGCAGTTTCCCTCACTTTACGCATGAATGCCTTGATGGCGTCCTGTAAAAAGTGAAAAGCTCTCTCTTTGTCCTACGATGCGAACGTCGCGGGACGCCTAAGGGTTCTGTAGACACCACGAGGAACCTGGGACCTAGCCCATTCCAGGTTAATGAAGAAGCAAAGGAGATCTCAAAAAATGTGACACCTAACCCGACAAGGTCAACACGACCGCATGTGCACTTGTTGGGCCTACCATGACGATGCTTAGCGGCATGTATGAGCCAGGCCTAGGGGCTCCTGTCCGTGCAACGAACATTCGCGTTCATAGCCCGGACTTGCGCAAAGGCGCATGACATATCACACTTTAATCAGCAATGCTTGATGCAAGGCGAGCCAGAGAAACCGCACTTTGTGAGATCAAGGAGCGAAGCAAGAAGACAAAGAGCGAACAAAAGACCCACCAGAGAGGTCTCCCTTGCCGGGCAGGTGAGCCTTGCAGGGTCGAGACCGGGACTGGGGCCAAGGCCAAGCCTCTCCCGGGCATGGAGGCCCGCTCAGGTCGAAGCAAGACTCAAACAAACACCCGGCAAGCTCCACGCCAACAAAACCCTCCACCAAGATGCCACCTCTCCACCTCATCGCACGCAAGTCATTAATCGATTGTCAGGTATGTGGCAAGCAAGCTAGAGAGAAGATTAACTTTATTGACACCCGTCCAGGCGGTGTGTCATGTTGATAAGGAAGAGATGGATAAGCGGCGCAGCAGGCTTGCCGGACTTCAACCTCACATGACACCTAGTGGTGCATTGAATGCACTTTTCCCTAACTACGAGAGTTAGGTATGGTAGCACAGTTAGCTATCCAAACGCACCAAAATGATTGTTCTGCCATTGTGGTGACCCCTTAACCAATAAAAGGAGGCCCGAGGCAACCGAGCAAGAGGTTGGAACTCTTCGACCCCCCCCCCCAACACTTGTATGCACGTAGTTGCGCTTCCCTAGGAACCCTTGCTGGGCTAGAGCACTCTATGTCTTCGTCTTCCTCAAGTTCAATCCACCAAAGCAGGAGTAGGGTTTCACGCAGCAAAGCGGCCTGAACCTAGGTAAAAGAGAGTTGTCCCTCGCCGTGCTACACTATTGTTTCTGCTCTTTGTGCAATGTGATCATCCCCCTCACTGAACCACACAGGGGTTGCCTTGCCCCATAGGTGATCGTGTTTCCCCCACGACACTTGTCATGTCTCTTTCTATCACTGTGATTGAGCACCGCCAGATTGAACCCATTACAAAGCACCTCTTCCCATTGCAAGATAAATCAATCAAGTTGGCCAAAGAAAACCAAAATATCAAAGAAGAAACACGAGGATATAATAATCATGTATGGATAGATCTGATCATAAACTCACAATTCATCGGATCCCAACAAACACACTGCAAAAAGAGTTACATCAAATAGTTCTTCAAGAACAGCAAGGAGAACATTGTATTGAAGATCAAAAGGAGAGAAGAAGACATGTACTTACTAACTATGGACCCATAGGTCCGTGGTAAACTACTCATGCATCGTCGGAGGAGCACCAACAAGGATGATGAACCCCTCCATGATCGTGTTCCTCTCCGGTGGAGTGTCGGAAAAGGCCTCCAGATTGAATCTCATGGTTCTGGAACTTGCGGCGGCTAAAACAATTTTTCATCGACTCCTCTAGGTTTTCTGGAGTATTGTGGTATTTATAGAGCTAGAGGTCAGTGGATAAGGGCACCATGGGCCCCACAAGCACCAGGGCGCGCCTGGGCCTTCTAGCGCACCCTGGTGTCTTGTGGGACCCAAGAGCCTCCTCTGGTACATCTCTTGGGCTCTCTTGGTCTCTTCTGAGCAGAAAATAATCTCCAAAAAGGTTTGTTGCATTCGTACTCCATTTGGTATTGATATTCTACAAAGTAAAAAACAAGCAAAAATAACAACAACTGGCACTAGGCACTATGTCAATAGGTTTGTCCCAAAAAATGATATAATGTTGCTAGAAAACGTATGTAAAACATCCAAGATTGATAATCTAATAACCTGGACCAATCAAAAATTATAGATACGTTGGTGATGCGTCAACATCCCCAAGCTTAATTCCTGCTTGTCCTTGAGTAGGTAAATGATAACAACAGAACTTTTGATGTGGAATATTGCCTAACATATTCATCATATTCTTTTCTTTCTAGCCTGGATATTTGGAATTTTAGATGATTCAAAGCAATAGTCTATAATTTGGCACGAAGACTTTAATAATCAAGCATATCAATAAGATACCATATCTTTCAAAATATCAATAGTAAAGAAAGCTATCCCTAGCCCATTATGCTCAATCATTGATCCATTCTTGAAACACATCCAAATATTAGCTACATCCGATGCTCAAGTATGATAATAATGCTTCCTAGTTAGTGCTTTATAAGAGAGGATGGATACTCGAGAAAAATAAAAATTGCATAAAAATAAAAGGATAGGCCCTTCGTAGAGGGAAGCAGAGATTTGTAGAGGTGCGAGAGCTCTTAGCTTAAATTGAGAGATAAAATTATTTTGGGTGGCATGCTTTTCCTGTCAACGAAAATGACCGAGAATTCCCAATATCTTCCATGCTAGATAAATCATAGGTGGTTCCCAAATATAAAATAAAGTTTATTTCCATTCCACCATTATTTCACGGTCCATGGCTAGATGTATCCACGGGTGCCTTCCATACCCACACATACCAAGGGATTTTTTACAGTATTTTTTTTGCATTTCAGGACTAGGCATCCCAATTACCTCCACACTTTCATGCATTGACAAGTGAATAAACACTCATCTTGAGAATAATATACCTAGCATGGAAATTATCGGCCTCCCCCTGGCGCTTCATGAGCCGTATGGGTACACAAGAGATATTTATTTTGAAAATTAGATTGGCACATACAAATTTACTTGGAACAACATGGAAATACCGCATATAGGTAGGTATGGTGGACCCATTTGGCACAACTTGGGTTTTAGGAGTTGGATGCGCAAGCACTATTTCCGCTAAGTACGAGTGGAGGCTAGCAAATAGATTGAGAAGCGACCAACCATGAAACGAAAACCATCATAAAAGAACATTAAACATAACTAACACGGAATAATGCACCAGAAGTAGGATATAACTTCATTGAATAATTATTGAATTAACGTGCATGCATAGGGAATCACAAAACCTTAACACCAATATTATTACTAAAGCATAATTACTCACCAACATAACTAACATATCACTATCTCCATATCGCAAAACTATTGCAGGGAATCAAGTTTAATATCCAATGATCTTCGTGGAAGTTTTTAGTATATCCCTCTTGAATATCTATCACTTTGGGACCAAATTCTTTTAAAGCATATTGCCATTGCTAATAACAATCTCTCAAAAAATTAAGTGAAGTGCGAGAGCGCATATTTATTCAAAATTTCAACTCTCAAAATTAGCTAAGTGAAGCATGAGAGCATATTTCTTTAAAATAACAGCACCACCGTGCTCAAAAAGATATAAGTGAAGCACTAGAGCAATTCCATCATGTATATAGGCATCACGTCCAAGATTAGTAGACCGACTCCTTCCTGCATCTACTACTATTAGTCCACACATCAACCTCTATCCAGCTTGCATCTAGTGTATTAAGTTCATGGAGAAATGGAGTAATGCTTTAAGAACGATAACATGATGTAGACAAGATCAATTCCTGTAGGAATAGACCCCATCTTGTTATCCTTAATAGCAACGATACATGCGTGTCATGTCTGTCACTGAGATTGAGCACCACAAGTTCGAACTCATTACAAAGCACCTCTTCCCATTGCAACATAAATCAATCAAGTTGGCCAAAACAATGATATATCGAAGAAGAAATACGAAGCTATAATAATCATGTATGGATAGACCTGATCATAAACTCACAATTCATCGGATCCCAACAAACACACCACAAAAAGGAGTTACCTCAAATTGATCTCCGAAGAGAAAATTGTATTGAAGATCAAAAGGACAGAAGAAGCCATCTAGCTACTGCCTATAGACCCGTAGGTCTGTGGTAAACTACTCCCGCATCATCGGAGAGGCACCAATGAGTATGATGAACCCCTCCGTGGTCGTGTTCCTCTCCGACAGATTGCCGGAAAAGGGCTCTAGATTGGATCTCATGGTTCTGGAACTTGCGGCGACTGAAACAATTTTTCTCTGACTCCACTAGGGTTTCTGGAATATTTGCGTATTTATAGAGCTGAGAGGTGGTGGAGGGGACTCCCGTGGGCCCCACTACCCACTAGGGCGCGCCAGGGGCCTGGGGCATGCCATGGTGTCTCGTGGGCCCTGGGTCTTGTCTCGGGCACTTCTTTGACCTTTTGGATGTTTTCTGGTCCAAAACAATCTCCAAATAGTTTCGTTGCATTTACACCCCGTTTGATATTGATATTTTTCAAAGTGAAAAATAAGTAGAAAATAGCAACTGACACTAGGCACTATGTCAATAGGTTAGTCCCAAAAAATGATATGAAGTTGCTAGAAAATTATTGTAAAACATACAAGAATGATAATATAACAGCATGGAACAATAAAAAATTATAGATACGTTGGAGACATATCAGCATCCCCAAGCTTAATTACTGCGCGTCCTCCAGTAGGTAAAAGATAAAAGCAGATTTTTTTTAATGTGGAATGCTGCCTAACATGTTCATCATATTCTTTTCTTTGTAGCATGAACATATGGACATTTAGACGATTCAAAGCAATAGTCTGTAATTTGGCATGAAGACTTTAAAACTCAAGCATATCAACAGGCAACCATGTCTTTCAAAATATCAACGCTAAAGAAAGTTATCCCTAGCTCATTATGCTCAATCATTGATCCATTCATGCAACACATCTAAATATTAGCTACATCCAATGCTCAAGTGTGATAATAGTGTTCCGTAGTTGGTTCTTTATAAGAGAAGATGGAGAGTCAATAAAAATAAAAATTGCATAAAAGTAAATAGATAGGCCCTTTGCAAAAGGAAGAATAGATTTGTAGAGGTGCCACAGCTCAAAGCTTAAATTGAGAGATAAAATTATTTTGTGTGGCATGCTTTTCCCTTCAATGAAAACAACTAAGAGTTCCCAATAACTTCCATGCTAAATAAATCATAGGCGGTTCCCACACATAAAATAAAATTTATTTCCTTTCCATAATTCTTTCACAATCCATGGCTAGCCGTATCCACGGGTGCCTTCCATACTAACACATACCAAAGAACTTATTATAGTATTTTTTGCATTTCAGGACTGGGCATCCCTATTACTGCCACACTCTCGTGCAATGACAAGTGAATAAACACTCATCTTGAGAATAACCTACTTAGCATGGAAAATACCCGCCACCCCTTGCCGCTTCATGAGCGGTATGGGCACACAAAAGAGAAGTTTATTTTGAAAATTAGAGTTGGTACATACAAATTTACTTAGGACGGCATGGAAATATCGCAAATAGGTAGGTATGGTGGACTCATTTGGCACAACTTGGGTTTTAGGATTTGGATACACAAGCAGCATTCCCGCTTAGTACAAGTGAAGGCTAGCAAATAGATTATGTCGGGGTACAAAAGTAGTGGCACTCTTTTATACCCCTTACTTGTGCACGGGCAGTCAGAGCTACGCCTGTGACCAAACATAACAGAGCAGAGGAGGGAATCCAGAGACACAAAGTTACCGGAGCAACGCCAAGACAGTGGCACGAGAGGACCAAGCAAGAAGATAGTCTCTCCCCCGACAAGGACTCTTGCCGGGGCGGCCTGCACGCCCCCGGCAAGAACCCTTGCCAGGGCGATTCACCCAAACGCCTCCGTCGCAGCCGCCCTTGAGCCTAGGAACTCCAACGTCATCAACATCATTGGAACCAAGGCTCGGGAAGCGCCCACGTGATGGTATGCAGATCTTTGTGGAGACAAAGGTATATGGGTCACAAGATGAGAACCAGACGACAAGGCATTGGCGGGGCTCCTTGCCGAGGATGCCCGCGAGGCCCCAGCAAGACTCCTCGCCAAAGACACCCCGAAGCCCCGGCAAGCCTCTTGCCAAGGAAACTCACAGAGGCCCCGGCAAGACCCTTGCCGGGAACAGACAAAGAACCGCAGCAAGCCCTTGCCGCCCCATCGTCGCCCCAGCTCAGCGGCCGACCCACTAGCCCAGCAGGTACCCACGTGGTGGTATGTGGTTCCTAGTCCAGCCAGTCGAGCACATGCGTGGTGGCATGCAGATCTTCGTGAAGACCCTACCACCACGCCACCTCGGCTGCCTGCCCCGCTGGCCTGGACACGCATCGCGACCAGACAGAGCGGCCACGGACGGGACGGGCTTCTTTTCCATCCCCGATAAAGCAAATAGACATCTAAGCAGCGCATTCAATGCGTCTTGTCCCGTAATGGCATGGGATAAGCCTATACACTGTACACCTTTCCACCTCATGTGTGCCACTGTGCTAGCCCCTTTGGACTATAAAAGGAGTCTCACGGCATACTGGAGAAGTATGCGGACTCTGGGGAGATAAACAGGGATGATAGCTAGTTCAAGAACTCAAGAACACTCGAATATACACCAAAGCAGGACTAGGGTATTACGCATCCTCGCGGCCCGAACCTGGGTAAATGATCTTTGTACTGGTTCTTAGACCCGCTCGTTGCACAACCTCGCGCCCGCCAACCGTAGAAGGGATTCCACTGATCCCATAGGTGTCGTTTCGTATCGACATATTTGGCATGCCAGGTAGGGGGTGCAGTTGTGAAAATCCGGTCCAGCAGTCAGTGTAGAAGTTCTTCATCGCCATGGCTCCCAAGAAGAAGACGATCGGGCGTAGTTATGAAAATCCGGTCTAGCAGTCAGTGTAGCAGTTCTTCATCGCCATGGCTCCCAAGAAGAAGACGATCGCGGCGATCGGTTCATCTGGAGCCGAACGGCCCGTGCCGGCGCGGGCTGGCGACGGGGTGGTCGCGGATGGAAGCTGAGGCGCGACCCGCGAACAACCGCGTCGTTCCAGCAGCCGAAGCCTAGCGAGCGGCGTCGTTCGTGCGCGAGACAACGAGTCGCACGCCACCAAGTCCAAGGGTGGAGTCGGGCCCTGCGCAGGCAGCGCAGGGCCCTCCAAGAGCAGCGCCGTACCACGTGTGGGCGATGCGGCGACTTCCAAGACGCCCACGGCGGCGCCCATGGCGCGCTCCTCCCAGGTCATGCGCGATGAGCAGCGTCGCCACGCTTAGGCCCCCGGGCGCCGCCGTAGAAAGAGCCATGTGCATTAGTCGCAGGATGTAGAGGACCAACATGCTCGGCAAGGCGCTGGCGAAAACGGCGTGCAGCTGCAGGACCGTGACAGAGCTCCTCCTAACATGATTAGAAGTCACAGCGTGTCACGGTCCACACAATTTTCACCGCCACCCACGCCGGTGGAGGCCTTAGCGCGCGCAATTGCTCCTCGACTTCCCTCCTGCTGCAGAGAAGCTTGACGAGTGGAGAGCTACCATTCGAAGCCTCGTCGTCGTCGCCAACAAAGACGGACCACAACATGCGGGGCCCTCAGGTCGGCACTCTATCGAGCCGCCGCACGCCAGCGGTGGAAGGACCGTAGGCGCCGTAGTCATGGTGCATTCTCCTCCTCCTCGCCAGCTACCATGAGCCTCGGTCCATCGGGATGACGCTTGTGATAACATATCCATAGCATCGGCCAACCCACGGACCCACTGCGATCAGCGCCAAGTTCTCCGGGAGCGTGCCCACGAGGACACTCGAACTAACATCGATTGCCGGCGCGAGGCACGCCACTAGTCGGATAGGCGGGAAGGGCCTAGCACAGACCACCCGGCACCGGGAGGCTCTGGAGGCTTACCTTATGAGGTTGGCTGTCCAGCCTTTGCCCGCGAGCTGCTGCGTTTCCAATGGCCCACCCACCGCACCTTCAAACCTGATGTCGGCGAGAAGTACAATGGCAAGACTCACCCGTCAAAGTTCCTCAGCATCTACACCATCGCGATGCGGGCTGCTGGGGCACATGACGACAAGGTGCTTGCCAATTATTTCCCACTAGCACTTAAACCCAATGTAATGTCATGGTTGATGCACTTGCCAGCAGATTATATTTCTTCCTGGTCGGATTTGTGCCATGAGTTTGTTGGCGCCTTTACGGGAGGCCACCAGGCTCATGGCCAAGCAAGCGATTTGCATGTCATCCCCCAGAAGGAAGGTGAAAGCATGCGCAAGTACATACAGAGGTTCAGCCGAGTGCAATACAACATCCCAGATGTTCATCCCGCCGCCATCATCAGTGCGTTCCATCAGAATGTGCGCAATCGCAAGATGCGTGAGGAGCTGGCGATGAATAAAGTCAAGGATGTGGCCGAACTCTATGTTCTGGCCGACAGATGCGCTCGGGCTGAAGAGGGAAGGAAGTACCCCGGCGAAGACGCCTGTGTGGAAACCGGTTCCTCGGACGAAGACGTCATCGCCCCTGCGAAAAAGGGCCGACGCCGCAACAGGAAACACAAGGGCAAGGCTGTGCTTGCCGTCGAGGGATCCGACAATGCCAGCGCCGCCAAGAAAACCAAGGCAGACGACCCCGGAAAAGAAATCGCCGGGTGTATCGCCTGTCGGGCCTTGGTGGCCGCCGACAAGCCAGGAAGCTCCGACAAGCAGTGCTGCAAGATCCACCGCACCAAAGGCCATGACCTCTAGAACTGCCGACAAGTCGAGCAGCTCGCAGAGAAGCAAAAGGCAGAATATGAAAGGCGGGACAAGGAGAAAGGCGAAGATGGTGCTGAGGGATCTGGCAAGAAACATGGCCGCCAGCCTGGCCGCCGTGGCAAAGATAACCAACAAGAACGGCCCGCCCGTGGCCGTGACAAGAAGCGAGAATATGATGAGCGTGATGAGGACGACGAGTCCGACGAGAAAGATTTCCAAAAGGCCACGGAGGCCATGTGCGTCGACGGTGGTGCCTCCCTGCACACTTCTCACCGCTGACTCAAACAGTGGGCGCGTGAGATCACAGCAGCGAAAGCAGTGGAGCCAACGTTCGATGCCCAAAAGCCGCTGAAGTGGTCCAGCACTCCAATCATCTTTGACGCCAAGGACCACCCTGATCGCACAACTGCGGTCGAGTGTTTGCCATTGTTGGTCTGACCAACAATATGCAACCTCAAGGTGACGAAAATGCTGGTTGATGGCGGGGCCGGTCTGAACTTGATCTCGCCCATCGTGATCAAAAGGCTACAGATCCCTGATGGAGACCTCGAGGATATGGGCATGTTTCAAGGGGTCAACCCAGGAAGGAGTCAGCCCAAGGGTAAAGTCACACTGCCCGTGACATTCGGGGGTGACCTAAACTACAAGACGAAGAGGATTGTTTTTTATGTTGTCGAGATCCCCTTGCCTTACAACGGGATCGTCGGTCGCCCAGCGTTGGCCAAGTTCATGGCAGCGTCACATTACGCCTACAACACGCTGAAGATGCCTGGGCCGATGTCCATCATCACCGTTCCCTCCGACAAGAAGGATGCGCTGATCTGTGCTGATCAGCTTTACCGGGAGGCAGTTGCAGCAACTGCCGCCAAGGCACTTGCTCCTGCCACTGAAGCCCCGGGAGGGAAGAAGACCGGTAGGACCTCTCGCACCCACTCCGGCAAGCGCTCCTCTTCGGAGTGCAGTACTCCCGTCGAGAACATGCCAGAGAGCTCCACCGGCAAGAGCAAGAAATCCAGAGCTGCTCCACTAGAAACCAAGCAGGTGTCCGTCAAGGAGGATGGCACGGGACGGCTTTCACCATAAGCTCCGCCCTCGACATCAAATAGGAAGACGCGCTCATCACCTTCCTGCGGACGAATGTCGGCGTGTTTGCATGGCAAGCGTCTGACATCCCCGGCGTTCCCAAGGAGGTGATTGAGCACGATCTTGTTGTCTGCCCTCATGCACGACCCATCAAGCAGAAGGTCAGGAAGCAAGCTCTGGACCGGCAGGAGTTCATCAGAGAAGAAACCAGGAAGTTAGAAGCGGCAGGCTTACTGAGAGGAGTGCTCCATCCAACGTGGCTGGCCAATCTGGTGGTGGTGCGCAAGGCGAATGGGAAGTGGAGGTTGTGTATTGATTACACAAACATCAATAAGGCTTGTCCAAAAGACCCTTTCCCATTGCCGCTCATCGACCAGACTATGGACTCCACGACCGGATGTGATTTGTTATCATTCCTCGACGCTTACTCAGGCTACCATCAAATCTTCATGACAAGAGAAGATGAAGAGAAGATAGCATTCATCACACCATGTGGTGCGTATTGTTTTATACAGATACCTTTTGGGTTGAAGAGTGCTGGCTCAACATTCGCAAGAGCAATCCAAATTGGTTTTGAGCCTCGGCTACATAGAAATATGGAAGCATATATGGATGATATAGTGGTCAAAACCAAGGACAAAGCAACGCTCGTACAAGATTTAGAAGAGACATTTTTGAATCTGCGGAAGATCAACCTTAAGCTGAACCCTGAGAAGTGTGTCTTCGGCGTTCCGTCCAGCAAGCTTCTCGGTTTCTTCATATCACAGCGTAGAATTGAGGCGAATCCAGACAAGATCAAGGCCATCGAGCAGATTGAAGCACCTAGGCGGATCAAGGGTGTGCGTCGGCTTGCTGGCTGCGTTGCCGCCATGAGCAGGTTCATCTCCAAATCTCCCGAGCGTGCCCTTCCCTTTTTCAAGATCTTGAAAAATGCGGGCCCAATGGAGTGGACCCCAGAAGCTGAAGCAACACTTCAAGATTTGAAGAAATACCTCCCCTCTATGCCGATATTGGTCGCGCCTAAACCACAAGAGCCGTTGCTGCTGTATTTAGCGGCAACGAATCAAGTGGTCAGTGTTGCGCTAGTGGCCCAAAGGGAGGTCAACACGGAAGCGATAGTAACGACAGAACCTGATTCCACTTGGGCAGAAGCGACGCAACCAGCTGGAGTAATGCAGAAGAAGAAGATGATGCAGCACCCGGTTTATGTTGTCAGCTCCCTCTTACAGGGGGCTAGGTCAAGGTACTCCGGCGTGCAGAAATTTCTCTTCAGCCTCCTTATGGCCTCGAGGAAGTGGCGTCATTACTTCCAAGCACATGAAATTACCGTTGTCACCCGCCTCCCGTTGCAGCGGATATTGCATAACCCATATGCGACTGGGAGGATTGTGGAGTGGGCCAAGGAGCTGTCGAGCTTCGGTTTGAAATTTGAAAGCACTTTGATGATTCAGAGTAGAGTCTTGGCGGAGTTCGTTGCAGAATGGAACTCAATGCCCGGCGAAGAGATCCAGGAGACTACTCTCCCCGGCAAGGATACGAGTCATGACTGGATTATGTACTTTGACGGGGCTTTCTCGCTGCAAGGCGCCGGTGCTGGTGTGCTGCTCGTTGCATCCACCAGAGAGCGCTTCAAGTATGTGATCCAGATGCACTTCCCCAGGGAGGTGTCAATGAATAACACTGCCGAGTACGAGGGACTGCTTGTTGGTCTTAGGATCGCGGCAGACCTCGAAATCAAGAAGCTCATCATCAGAGGTGATTCGCAGCTTGTCGTCAGGAAAGTGAACAAAGATTACCAGAACCCGTTAATGGAAGCCTGCGTGGATGAAGTGAGGAAGCTGGAGGAGCGTTTCGACGGTATACAACCAGAGCATGTCCCCTAAGCGGAGAACGACATCGCTGACTAGTCAAAACATGCCGCCCTCAAGCTATGTGTGGAACCAAGTACCTTTGTGCTTCGATTAATTCAGCCATCTGTTGAACCATCGACCGAGCAGAACAAGCGAAAGAAATCAGGCCCCGACAAGTACTTTCCCGCTGAGCCCCCAGGGGTGGCTGGTAAAGGTGTTGCCGGGGACGCTGAGCCTACCGTGGGGCAACAGACTCCGGCAGGGCATCAAGCCCTGAACGTAGAGGCAATCGCTCCCGTGGCAGAGGAAATGCCTTTGGTCCTTGCCGTCGAGCCCCAGGCTCTGGCATGGGCACAGCATACCATCCAATTCCTCCAGACCGGGGAACTTCCTGAGGAGCGAGAAGAAGCGGAGAGCGTAGCCGTCAATCCGCCATGTACCAGTTCATCGACGACGTCTTGTACAGAAAAAGGGCGAACGGTGTGAAATTGAAGTGCATTCCCTAGGAGGAAGGGCTGGGGCTGTTGGCAGAGATACACAGAGGCATATGTGGCTCCCACATAGGGTCGAGGGCCCTTGCCGGCAAGGTTTCTTCTGGCCTACTGTCCTCCAGGATGCAACAGCACTAGTAACCTAGTGTGAAGCGTGTCAGTTCCGTTCAAAGAAGCTTCATCAACCAACTCAAGCTCTCCAAACAATCCCCCTTTCCTGGACATTCTCGGTCTGGGGGCTCGACATACTGGGCCCTTTCCCCCATGCTGTCAGGGGCTTTGATTACTTGTACGTTGCAATCGACAAGTTCACAGAGTGGCCAAAGGTGGAGGCAATGAGAAAGGTGACAGCGCAATCAGCCATCAAGTTCTTCAAAGGCCTGGTCTGCCGACTCGGGATACCAAACAGAGTCATCAGCGACAACGGCACGCAGTTCACAAGCCACTCCTTCATGCAATATATTCAAGATCTCGGCAGCAAGGTCTGTTTTGCTTCTGTTGCGTATCCTCGAAGCAACGGCTAGGCAGAGAGGGAAAATGCTGAAGTACTACGAGGCCTCCGGACAAGAACTTTCGACAGATTGCACAAGTGCGGAAGATGCTGGATTGATGAACTGCCGACGGTTCTTTGGTCTATCAGAACGACTGCAAATCGAGCCACCGTCCAGACACCTTTCTCCATCGTTTAAGGGGCGGAAGCAGTTCTCCCCACGGAACTCACATACGGGTCACCCCGAGTGCTCGCTTATGATGAGCTTGAGCAAGAGCAGCTGCGCCAAGATGACGCAACGACCCTCGAGGAAGATCATCTTCGGGCGGCTGTGCGAGCAGGGCGCTACCAGCAGGCCTTGCGCCGCTATCATAGCTGCAAGGTTCATGCCTGAAGTTTTGAGGAAGGCGACCTTGTTCTTCGGCATGTTCAGTCGGCCAAGAATTCCAACAACTTGACGCCGAAGTGGGAAGGCCCTTATCGGGTAATATGAGTCACCAGGCCTAGCGCAGTCCGCCTGGAGACCGAAGATGGTATTCCAGTGAGTAACTCCTAGAACATGACAGAGGATCCGAGATAAAACACACAACTGTGTGAGTAACTGTGACCGTCTCTTTTCACTTTGAGAAGAGAACACGGTGGGGTTATGTTTGACTCATAGGTAGTTCAGGATCTTTAGCGATCACTACTAGTTGCGACCGTTTGCGTAGATGCTCATCTTATTCTTGTACTCGTAAGTTAGCCACCATATTTTTGCTTAGTCGCTGCTGCAACCTCACCACTTTACCTCTTCCTACCCATTAAGCTTTGCTAGTCTTGTTACCCATGGTTATGGGATTGTTGAGTCTTCATGGCTCATAGATACTACAACAACAGTTGCAGGTGCAGGTTTCCGAGGTCTTGACGTGAGAGCAATTATCGTTGTGTTGGAGTTCTTTCTTCTTCTTATTCTTCAGTCTTGGGTTAGGTTCCGGGTCGGTAGCCTGGGATAGCAGATGGATGTCATTGTTCTTTTCATGTTTGCATCCGTAGTCGGATGCCTTGTATTGATGTTGTTGTATTCATGTGACTTGTATGTATTGTTGTATCCCCCATGTATATATGTAATGGTACGATGTAATGATATCCATCTTGCTGAGCGCCCGTAATGCGGTTGTGCCCCAATCACGTAAGTGTCACGTGATCGGGATAGAATCGCATCTTGGGCCTGACAATATTAAGGCCTCCTTTTAATAGAGAACCGAAACAAAGCATTAGCACTTAGTTAATACATGAACTCCTGAAACTACGCCAATCACGGAACGAATCCCAATGATTTTCAATTTGGGGTATGCGGATCATAACACATAATAAGTGCATATAACTTGCAAGATAGGATCATGAACACATATATATTCGTGAAAACATAATAGGTTCAGATCAGAAATCATGGCACTTGGGCCCTAGTGACAAGAATTAAGCATAGCAAAGTCATAGCAACATCAATCTCAGAACATGGTGGATACTAGGCATCAAGCCCAGACAAAACTAACTCGATTACATGATAAATCTCATCCAACCCACCACCATCCACCAAGCCTACGATGGAGTTACTCACTCTCAGCGGTGAGCAACATGAAATTGGTGATGGAGGAAGGTTGATGATGACGACGTCGATGGATTCCACTCTTTAGAGCCCCGAATGGACTCCAGATCAGCCCTCCCAATGAAGAACAGGAGGTGGCGGCGGCTCTGTATCGTAAAACATTATGAATCATTCTCTTTGATTTACTTTTCTCCATGTATAGATATATATAGAGTTGGAGTTAGGGTTGCCGGAGCTCCAGGGGCCCCACAAGCCAGGGGGCTCCTGGGTGGCCCCCTCTTGTGTCTTTTTCCGCCAGTATTTTTTATATATTCCACACAAATTCTTCCTAAATTTTTAGGTGAATCCGAGAACTTTGATTTCTACACAAAAATAACACCATCGCAATTCTACTGAAAATAGCGTCAGTCTAGGTTAGTTCCATGCAAATTAGAGTCCAAAACAAGGGCAAAAGAGTTTGGAAAAGTAGATACAATGGAGACGTATCAACTCCCCCAAGCTTAACCCATTGCCTGTTCTCAAGCAATTTAGTTGACAAACTAAAAGTGACAAAGAAAAACTTTTACAAACTATGTTTGATCTTCACTACAAAAAAAAATACACTTTCGTGATGATACGTGTTTGTCACAGTAGGTCACATTTTCTGTCATGCATGTACATCCATGACAAATTTATGACAGAATCAAGATAGTCATACATGTGCTGTCGTAGAAGTGTTCCATGACATTACCAAAATTATCATCATGGAAGTGTCCACTTCCATGACGATAAATCGCGCGTCACAGAAGTGCTTTCGTCAAGGGTGACCGACACGTGGCATCCACCATAACGGAACGTCGTTAAGCTATCGGGTCCGGTTTTGGATCCGATAACCCGTTAACAGCCTCGACGAATGGGGATTTTCCACGTGTAAAATCATCATTGGCTGGAGGAAACACGTGTCGGCTCACTGTTGTGACAGATGTCATCCACTCATTGACCCAAAGTGCCTATGATACGTCGACACGTGGTACGGCCCAAAAGAGGCCCATTCCTATGAAAAGTCCGGCCCGTTTGACTTGGTCAAAAGGTGGCGGGCCGGCCCATGGAAAGCCTATTAACGGCTTGTTCGCATATAGCCCATTTACAGCCCGCTAACCCAGGGCCCGTTACGACCTATCCGAATTAGGCCCAGTAGCGTCATCTGGGCCGTCCAATATGATTCCAGCCCATGTATGGCCCATGATGTCTTTCGGCCCATATGAGGCCCTTTGTAACTCTTGGCATTAATGGCACGTGGTGAAACTGGCTCGTAATGAAGAGTGTATCACTTTATACCCATTAACGGCCTATTAATCCATTGGGCCGTTTGCAGCCCATGTTATCTTTCGGCCTTCTCAATGCCGATTTACTCTTGCCCCATCAACGGCCCGTGGTGAAACTGGCCCGTAATGAACAGTGTATCACTTTATACCCATTAACGGCCCATTAATCCATTGGGCCGTTTGCAGCCCATGTTATCTTTCGGCCTTCTCAGGGCCCATTTATTCTTGGGCTCATTTCCAGCATTTGGTTACTTATGGCCCGTTACTGCCATTTTCTGCTTGTGGGCCAAATTCAGCCCATGGTTACAGTCGGCCCATTTGTGGCCCGCTAATACGTTGGGCCGTTTTCATAGCGTCATCAAATACGTCCTATTAATGATGGCCCGTTATGGTCGGCCCATGAACGGACGACTCCAACTCTAGCCCGTTTACGGCCATAATGCGGTTTGTTTTTGGCCCATGTTTGGCCAATTGATCATGCGGCTCGTCTAAGGCCCATTGATGATACGGCCCGTAGAAGGCCCATTGTTTCTACGACCCGTAGAAGGCCCATTGTTTCTACGGACCGTAGAAGGCCCATTGTTTCTACAGCCGGTACGAAGCCCAGTGTCACTACAGTAAATATGTAGCCCATGGCATGTTGAAGGCAGGAAACTACTATAGGTTTAGACCTGCTAATGGCCCAAGATGATTATAGGCCCACGTTTTGGCCCATATGAGTAACGGGCCATCCTGAAGACCGACAACACTGAGATCCACTGAACCTTCTGGCCTAAATTACTGCATACCGACCAAAGAATAAACCTAGACTATACAACAAAGAAATTACGTCATATTACATCCACTGGGAATCAAAGTTCGCTACCGGTGATAATAAATCGCAACATGACCGCAGATTACATACACTGGGCATCAAAGGTCGCCACTAGTGCATTTAAACGCGCCGACAAAATAATATACAAAACTAGGAGCACTTCAGAAGGCACTAGACCTGGCAAGCTCGGGCCCCGCAAGCAGCCGAACAAGCTGATGAGACCTCAGTTGTGTCAATGGTAGATGCTTCATCCCTAGCTGTCTGGCACCATAGTGCGCAAGGCAGTCCCCTGACATCTTCATTACATCTTTGACTTCAAGTCGGAGTTGAGCTGAAGCAAGCCTTTCCGCTTTAAGTTGAGACTAAAGAAGTCGAACTGATTGAGGCAGCAACTACACAGAGGTTGTCTCACACCTGCTGGTGAGTAGCTTCAACTCACTGTCTTCATCAAGACAGGACCTTGGGGTCATCTCGCTGTCCTCAAGATGGTTTGGCTCACTATCTTTCGTAAAGTTCTGCCTGGCATAAGAGATACGACTCTGAAAGAGAAACAAGGAGACACGTAACAGGTTTCACAATTATATAAGCAAATAAATGGATCTATTCTGCATAAGGAACATGTTTTTACAACTACAATTTAAAACAGGTAGTTCTTGCAAACATCCAATCAGATGTAAACATCAGTGGAGGAAATGATGCCAATCCAAATCTATACTAGAACAAAGTTTGAAGGCTTGAGAAGGATGAACTTACATTACATGTTAACACGGGCTGGACAAAGCCCTTCTCCATGTTGATGGAAAGACAGTTCAAATAATTCCCCGAAGAAAATTCTTTATAAGCGTTGCCATTATTCTACATTTTGCAAAGAGTAAATATAGATCAAATAATATTGGAAGAAATAGAGGATAATGAAGCTCAGGTGCAGACTGATAATACATAATCAAATAGCAATTAATTAAGTACAGTGTTACAAAGCAAAAGGTACTAACAAGAGGAATGGAGACATCAACGTGTGCAGTGGCATTGGCTTTATTCAACATTTTGGTAAGAGTAAATGTAGATATGATAATTTGGAGAAAGTGGAGGACAGGGCAGATAAGATGCAGAGTAATGCTAGACAATCAACTATCTCGCGATGCATGTACAGTAATACCACCACCGTCCGTTATTAGTTGTCGCTCAAATAGATGTATCTAGCACTATTAAGTTCTAAATACATCCAATTGATCAACAATTAATTCGATACAGAGGGAGTACATGACAACAGGTACTTACATGAGCAATCCAAAACTTCATAACCATTGTGTTAATTCTACATTTATCTAAGAGTAAATATAGATCTTATAATTTCAAGCAAAGGGAGGATAAAGAAGCAAACATTTATGGTGATGCTACATAATCAAACAACAATGAGTGTAAGTATGCTCACAAAGGGCAAGAGGTACTGACAAGAGCAATGCAGAACCCAATATTGTTGTGAGATCCTATGATCCTTTGAGCAAGGAGATTCATCTGAAATTTGTTTTCATACAAGAGAGAAGGTAAGGCACATGCAGAAATTTAAGAGTTCAAATTTTTAATTGATATCATAGACAGTACCTCACGCTGGGCTGTCAGCAGTTCTAATAGGGGTTTGGCCACTGGAGTAGGGGCAAAGTCTGTTACACTTGGGCCCGTATTTTCTGTGGCTGCTGATCTATCTGATTTAACATGTATCCCTACCTTTTCCAAATACCTAGTCTGTACTCCTTGAGGATCTGCAATCACCCTCTTCCTTTTGGACATCTATTACGAAAGAACAACATTTGACTGGAAAAACATAGTATGACGACACATGGAATAGGTACAAAAATGGATAGGTATGGCATATACTCATATATGATGCTTAAACTAAGCAGATGGTGTAACAAAGTAGAAGTACTGCAAGAGGTCATATGCAAAATATGTGCGACCAATACAACCTTGCCAAGTTAGAGCATGCACCTTGATGGGTGAATAAGATAGGCCATCCTCCACCATGCCAAGTTTGTTAGCCAGTGGATTGTTCTGCAATATTCCTCTCGTGCGCCCATTCTCATATTCATTTTGATAATGTTCAATACCTGACATGCATGAAAACATAAAAACAAGTGAGATTATCTTTGTAATGCAGAAGTGATTCTAATCCAATAATTCCTCCCTGTAAACCCCTTTGTGCTATCTCTGCAATTCTTCTAAGAGGTGCCATGCATGCTGTAATTTGGTGTGTGCATTAATATAATGTGGCCTACTACTCAAAATATGAGAGCTCCAGAAGTGATGATACTTCGCAGATGACAACTTCAACATATAGTAAAGACGAACAAGTCGACCTGACCTGACAGATTCATAATATACTAAGGGAGAATAACTCGACCTGACCAGTCGACCACAAGAGAAGAGGATCATCTTAAAGAAGAGCAGAAGAGCAAGCAGATTGAAGATATTACAAGTCTTTCTATACAATGTCGGTTGGCCACCCATGATGAACCAGAGTGCGCCGAGAAATACTATTCCTTCCGGTCTCTCCATATGTGGCTCACATGCATTTCGAAACTAAAGTAGGAACATTTAGTTGACCAATTAAACATCTCCCAGTTTTAATAATATTGGCATAATATCATATTTGAATTTGTACAACTAATCTTGTTTAGCTCGATGGGTGGAGCAGTGCTATTATGACACGAACCACGTAGGCTGATCGTGGTCATCATAAAATGGGGAAACCATAAGCATGATGAGTATAGTGTTGACCGTGGCAGTGGGATGGCAGATCTGAAGCTGCAAACCGCGCAAAGGGTAGTTAGCAACCGATACTTGCTTTGAAATAACAACAAAGATTTGGTATGGATAAGAAAGTACAGTCAACAAGTGACAAAGAAATGCAATTATGTTGTCTCTCTATATGTCGCGACATGCATTTGGAAACTCAAGTGGGACCTTTAGCTAACCAATTAAATGTGTCTGTTAACTAATATCAGTATCATATCACAATCATATTTGAACAACTAAGATTTGGAATTTTGAGTGTTGTGTTGTTTAGCTTGAAGGGTGGAGTTATGCTAGTATGACAGAAAGCACCTACGCAGATCATCGTAGAGTAGATAAAAGGGGAAAACCCTAAGCATCAAGAGTAAAATCAGGAAAGTGGAACTAGTTGGACCAGTGGGTGGCGCACATGCTTTTTGAAACGAATATAGGAACATTAGGTGACCAATTAAACACTCTCTGTTTTAGTAATATGAGCATCATATCAGATTTGTATTTCAACACGTAAGCTTTGGAATTATGAGTGGCATGTTGTTTCGCTTGAT
This sequence comes from Secale cereale, assembly GCA_902687465.1. Lineage (NCBI taxonomy): Eukaryota > Viridiplantae > Streptophyta > Magnoliopsida > Poales > Poaceae > Secale > Secale cereale. The sequence goes on along the minus strand of LR738710.1, from coordinate 437,887,687 downwards.
GGGTTGAGGTCTTGAGGAGCAGTGCTAGCACGGCACGAAGCAGTGACGCACCTATGATGATGGTAGTGAATATAAAGGGGGGAAACCATAAGCTTTACGAGTATAGTGACCATGACATCGTGGATCTGAAGGTGCAAACCGGACAAAGCTACTTCGCAACCAATGTTTGCATTCAACTAGCCACTACGATTTGGTACCGACAAGAAAAGTATAGTAAACAATTTAAGATCTATTTTCCGAGTGAGATCAATAACTTAAGCACATATGGAAGAGTACCACCTCTCTTGCAACGTCGTGTAGGCCCCTGCTGATATGTTGAGGGTGCTGCGGGTGCGATGGATGTCGGCGGCGGGGAAGAAGACTTTAGATGGCAAATGGACAGGTTGGGTGGATAAATCATGTTGCCGTGGACGAGGCAGTCGTAGGAGCGGCAACAGCAAAGTGGACGACGGCGCCGATGAAGCGAGACAAAGCGATGAAAGTATCATGGTCCGGCGTCGTGGATGAGAGACGTCCATCTCTTGCAGTGGACGACGGGGTAGGGGTAGCGGCTTCGGCAAGGTGGAGGATGGGGTGGCGGACGGAGGAGGCTGGCCGCAGTGGGGAGGTTGTCGTGGCGCTGACGGTGTATGAATGGGGAAATGGAGGGGGAGGGGGATCTCAAACTTTGGGACGCGCTTGTCTGAAATGTGCCAAAGTTACGAACTTATCCCCCGTTTAAAATTTCGGACGTCACGTCGGTTGGGGATAGGACGGTAATCTCGCATCTCCCAAATATTTGCCAGTAACGATTTCGGGTAAGGAGAGGATGTTTTGCCGCCCACGGTTGGCGCCCACGGTGTATGAACGGGGCTGACAGGTAGGGCGGTTGTGTCACGTCTGAGGGAAGTTACACATCTGCCCCTATTTAAAATATTAGCCTACATCGATTTTGGACGAGGAGAGTTTGTTTTGCCGCCCACCATGGATGAATGGGGAAATGGAGGGAGAGACACATGTCTTTCGGACGAGCTTGAATCAAATGTGTTTTCCCACCCACGTTTGGCGCCCACCGTGTCGGAATGGGCTCAGAGGTCGTCGTGTCACGTCTGATTGAAGTTACTAGTCTACCCCTATCGACAGTAGTGTAAATCTGGTCGATAAGGATGTCAAGTGTCAGGGGTAGACAGTAATTTCCATCTCGCAAACACTTGCTTCGGGCAGCCCACAAATGAAAGTGGGTGTTTAGCCGCTTCGTTCAAAACTTGGGAGAATTAGCATTCACGTTTGCCCTGGGCCCTGGTAACTAAATCCAAATCCAATTTTTATTCGATTACGAATATCCACAGATAATTCTATGTTTTGTTATTTATTTCTTCAAAACCACAACAAAGATTTATTCCACCTTTATATATGATTATGATTAGAAATGAAGTGATCTTTGAATTCAGTAGGATGGATACACTTTGAGTCAAACAGTTATTTCATCCAATACAATATGCTCACACGAAAAACAGTTCACCTTATGTCAATCATACAAGTACTGAGGATTACCTCGCCTAAAGAATTCGGATCATTACAACACATGGACAACATAGGGGGTCTTACAACATAATCCATTCAGAGACATGGCACAACATGCAAGTACAATAATCTAATGACAATTTCAACTGCTATCTAAAGAAGAACTGGGATTACCCTGGGTTTCAGATAGCAGAAGCAGCAGGACCTCCTCCGTCTTCAAATGCAACATTCTTACTTCCTCCAATTCTTGGGTTGCTTGCATAATGCGTGCAGCTAATTGCATAATTTCCAGCTTCAAGATCAAGATTACCTCATTCATGGCAGCCACACTATCTCTTTATGCCTCTAGTAGAGCCTCAAGAACTATAATATTTGTGATCAAACTACTCTCCGTGGTGCTGCCTCTGAACTGCTACCATCTGGTAACATGGATGGCGCACTGCTTCCACAAATATATTCTGGGGTTGTACATTGTGTCTTAGTGTGAACGGCATCCTGAAAGGTCTCCGCTGGACATAAGTAAGAGATAGGTATTGCATGATCCAGGCATTAAGCATACATGGTAAACGACATACGAATTATTGCCGAGCATGGCAAGCTATATTTAAATGGTTCGAAGCAGCATCAGCCGAAAAGAAATTAAAATGGTAAGATGAAAACTTGAAAGGGAGTGTACCACCGCTATATTTAAGTTGCCAAGGCATCTAAGCAGTTGAAATAATCTGAGAAAGCACTTAATAGTGTGGCCTCATATAAACTACAAAGACAATATTGTGATGAAGTTCAGAGGAAAAGTTAAGGACTCAAATGAACTAGGCATGCATTTCTTTACGACAGTACAGCAGGCACTGCTGACATATTGGCCAACTTAGGTATGGCGTAACAAGTAACAAACAAGCATTCGAATCAAGCAATATAACAAAGCAGACAACTGAACTATTTGTTATTGTGTAGGATTACAGGTTGAGGGCACAAGCCAAGAAAGCAGCCCACATGCATTACATTTCACATGTACTAAAACACACTGACTTACCATATGTTGCTGTGAAGCCTCGCTGCTGTTGCAATGTTCTTTGAAGATATCGTCAGCATCCCGTGGTTGCAAATCTACTTGTTGTAGTTTATTCTGCACCCTCTATTTAGGTAAAATTAATTTTAATCGCATGCACTGGTTCGAATTGATCATCAATGCTTCATATAAACTAATGAAAGAAGGGTGTGTGCATACACGACAATATATCTACTTCCCTCTATTTTTATGCTTGTTCGAGGTGCCAGCCCCAAAAAAACAAATATATTGCTTGATGGGGTTGGCAACTCCATAATTAATAGAAGCATCAAATTAGTCATGCAACTTGGGAAGATCAAGAACACACACAAAAGTAATGAACATAGGCTCGTAGCAGTGATGTAATAGCTAGCATCAGAAAATGTAGGGTAAAAGGAACAAAACCAGCGGAACCACATGCTAGTTTGCTGATGTGTAATTAAGCATAGAGAACATGAAGCAGTCTGATGGAACCAACAGGTGGCATCAGAACAACAACATTATCATAAATATAGCATGCAAGAAGTAAAATAGTAGGCAGTGATATCTAGGAAGTACAGTAATACTTAGGACAAAACTAAAGCATATTAACTATATGTGCACTGGTATGTAATTTAGCACATGTAACATGTTCACTGCCAGAAGTATGGCCCTACAGGTGCAAGCAGAATAACGCGTCTCATGAAAAACTGAATGATGCCCTAAAAAAATTCAAAGGTGCGGTGCTTATGCTAAGAAAGTGAACGTAGGCGCCGACCGTTGGATAATAGTACCTGATTCTCGGTGGCGTATGGATATCGTTGGCATACTTGATAGCTAAGGATCGTCGATGGTGCTCGTGTTGCGGTTGAGTTTGGGCCGGCTTTCACCGTCACTAAAGCGGCTCCGGTGCTCCGGTTGCGGCGCCTGTCGGCATACAAGAAAGCTCATCTGTGGTAAGTGAACAGTTGCACGATAAAGAGAAAAACTGAAAGAGTACAGAACGAAATAACCTGATGAGGCTGCGACGTCGGTGAAGCAGGGCCGGTGGAGTTGAATATGGCGTCCATGGAGCGGGTCCGGTGTAGTGGACGAAGGCTTCAGCACGCGCGTTGTAGAGTGCTTTTGGTGAGGCGGATCTGTAGCGGTGGACGAGGGCTTGTATGAAGGGCCAGCGAAGGGACGGACGAGGGAGTCAGTGAAGGGCCTACACTGTGGTGGAAGAGGGCGTCAGTTAAGCAGATCCGGTGCGGTGGACCATGATGGCGGTCAAGGAGATCTGGAGCGGTGTACAAGCCAGTCGCTGAAGCGGCTCCGGTGAAGTGGTGAGTTGGCAGTTGGGGGTTCCAACGTGCGGAAGGTAGATCCGTCGGGGTGTGAGGTCGACTGCTGCGGCGGAGGACTAGATTCTGCGGCTTGCCGTGGTTGGGGGGTCGGGTAGGGGAAGGGTAGGGGCTCTGGGGAAGAATGTTGGGGGCAAAGAGGAGAAAACAATGGAGTTACCAAAGCAGCCATTTTCCGTTCATGTGGCAGGGGGAAAACAGGAATATTGCAGGGCTAAACTTTCGGGTGCAAGATATTTCGTTGTAGTGGGAAGTTTGAAAGCTTTTGGCGCCTGAAATTATATTCTACTCTTGTATGGCCGACTATGATATCATGGTCGAGGATTTGTTTGTTTTGCACGCAAAAAAAAGTGCAAGTTTTGAAAATCAATGTCTCCAACTCGAAACTTAGATTGTCCATTCAATTCAAATATGGATCATTGAGCTACTACAAGCAAATACCATCTTATGGTCCAATTCAAATGGAATTCCAAATGTGTTTATCCTAAATATGATGACAAAAGCAAAAATGTGTATATGTATGAATAAAGTGGATGATTATAAAGTTTGAACATGCCCGTATTTGTATATCTCTAGGTTTGATATATGAATTTCAAATCACGAAATCCTGGCTTAAAAATGTACCTCCGTTTAAATGAATTACAAAAGCTAATGATGGAGTCGAATTCCAAAATTCCAATCTTAGGTTTGTAATTATGGTACATGAAAGTATATCACGCATGTTCAAAAGTATCATTATCTCATAGTTCAAACTGTGAAACAAATTGATCAACCTTGAGTGCACACACTATTGACCATGTATATCTCAATTACGCTAAAGTCCCTCAAATATAGACACCTCACTCTTTATCTGAAGCCAACCCC
>LR738710.1:437824486-437881941 GCA_902687465.1 Secale cereale | reverse complement strand
CGCTCTCACACCCCTCTCCCACACACAATCGATGTCTCTTCCAAATAGTCTGCTCCCCCCGCCCGCACCCATGCTATCCCGTTACTACACATGTCACACCATTCCCCCTTCCCTTATACTAGGTTTACATCATTAGTGGTCTCTCTACTCCACATACACACACTCCCTCACACACACAAACGCGCGCACAAACACACAGACGCGCACAAACACCCATTAATCTGGATCATCATCTCTCCCCATGTCCGCATGTGTATCTCGCACACTCACTCTCTAATTATGTATATGTGTCTCCACGTTACACAACACAAAGCCCCATGTACATGCATCTCTCTATCCTCCACACACATAGACACAAAGAATCTATTAGCATTGCCTCAGTCTCTAGACATATCACACACGCACACTGTCTCTCTCTCTCGCAAACACGCTCAACAAGCATTTCCCCGTGAATAACTTACCGTCTATTCATCAACAGTTGTGGCAGTACGGGGAACACGAGACGTGAAAAAGAATAAATCTACACATGCTTAGACCACCTAGTATGACTACTAGGACTAGAGCAAGCCAAAAAGCGCGCCGCCGTCACCCCTCCTTATTGGCGACGGGAAAACCTTTGTTTTACACAGTCGAGAAGTCATTGTGCTAAGGCCTCACATGTTGAGGTGTTGAATGGAATGTAGATGCTAGTTTACGGAAACAAGTATCGGTAATACGTTTGTATCTCCATACTTATATTTCTTCTCTTATAAAAAACCGAGTTGATGATGATGGTACGCGTGCCATCTTGCAATATAGACCGTCCGATCTATATCTGACTGATGGAAATTAAACTAAAAGATACCCGCACCCCTCTCCACATTTGCAGACAAGGCCTTCCCTCATTCATCCTTATATCCAACAACCTCATTGTTGAGCAATTAAGAACGGAAGCCTTTGGAACAAATTGGCCTGGTGGCCGCTGTCGGCGTCGTCAATCCCCATGCCTCTGCTCAGTCCGACCACCAATCACCACCACACCCCACTCCTCTTCACCTTATCTCCTATTTCTCGAGATATCATTATTTTTTACACATGGGATTACTCCCGCATGGGTCAATCACAATGAGTTTTTTTATAAAAAATGCATCTTAATGTTCCGTGCAATGCACGGATCTTGCTAGTACTCCTACAGAAGACTAAGTTGGTGATGATGGTGTGTCTGCCATCCGTAGTTTGTGACCATTAGATCTATGTCTAACGACTGTGAGGTAAGTTGTTGCCTTTTCTCACAAACATCCCACTTGTCTACCAATTTGCAGAAAAACCCATAATTAGTATCATAAAACCAACCACATCCCTCCCTGACCTCACCAAAACAGCCCAAGGAATATATTCTAATTGAAACATAATATATCTCTAGTGATATATGTATATCAAAATTAGAGTGTTTTGTATCAAGTTTGTGAATAAGTATTATTCTAATTATGATTTGTTGCAACGCACATGAACATTGCTAGTATTTCCAACCATGCAAAAAAATCCCTAGTATTCCATAGTTTCGAGTTTTCCATCAAGATATTAGTCACTCATGGTTGATATTTACTTTCAATCATGTACACATATGCACTATGTAACTAGCCTTGCTTATTGGGTTCCAAAGCTTAACTTTCACTCCTACTTACAATATGTAGAGTATTTAACAAAAACCTACCACTTTCAACCAGCCCTAGGAAGAATTTATTGTGCAAAAAATAGCAAAAACATACCCAAAATTTCTTAATCTACGCCAAAAACTACTACCTACCGATTAGGTTAGTTTAAACCCATTTATGACAGGGTTGGCCCACACGTCCGTGCTGACGAGGCAGCTTAAACCAACACATTTTGTTTGACCGTTGCCACAAGGGACCCACATCTGACCTTCTATCCTATTATTCCCCCTCAAATCATTATTTTTCCTGAACATTACTTCAAACAGTACAGATGCGTGTTCGTCGGTGGCGTCGGTGATGAGCGAGTTGGCCGCCGCTCCGCCGGACAAGCCGGATGCCGCGCTGGCCTCCGCACGGGTTGGCAGGCTGGCCCGAGCGTGACTCATGAGCAAGCAAGCCGCTGCGCTGGCCTTTGCTCGAGCCAGATGGCTGGCCTTAACGCGGCGCGTGCGAGCAAGCCACCGCGCCGCCGTGCCAATCTAGCTAGCAAACATGCAGAGAAGCAGCTGGACGGAGCTATCTTGGCTAGCTAGCGGCCGCGAGCGCCGGACGGAGCTGGCATCCGGGCTGCCGCAAGATGGGCTCCGCACCTCCGGCGGTTTTAACCTCGCCTTCTGCCAGCAGCGGTAGCTGCGTCCCATGGCCGAGGATGACTAGGTGGACGGGCCGGAGGTAGGAGGTCACTCAGGGATTTTTGTGCAGACTGACATGTAGGTCCCACAAGTCATAACGCCCGGTCAAATAGAAGGCGTTGACTTAATGGGCGACATGGGCCCTGTTTGGATACTCTAAGTCAGATGTTAGATTCTAAACCTGAACTAACTCTAACCAAAGTGGTGTTTGGATGGCAGGGTTAGATTGACAACAAATGTATCCAAACAGGGCCAAGGGTTGAAATGTGCCTATAACGGCACTTTGTAGAGTAGTTGTATCTTAGTAGGGCTGGTTGGTAAGAGCATGTACAATGGTTGATAAGGTAGTCTTATCTTAAGTCTGCCACGTACTACTAGCGACATTATTAGTGGTTTCTAGCATTATTAGGGGTTTCTTGTAAGGAACAATGTACTACCAGCGATAAAAGATGATTATAGGTTGCGTTGTACTCCAACGAGTACTACTAGTGGTCGCGGGAGTGTATACCTCGTTTTGTGGGTTCGATCCCGGCCGAACACACGGCGGCCTTTTTTTTAAATAGTAACTTCGCTGTGAGCCATATTTTACACGGGTAGTTTGAGTTTTGAAGTCAAACGGACGTGCGGCACCACAATCTGGGTGAACTGGATAGCCTAGCCACGTGAACGGGTTTTCCTTCCCAGCATCTTGTGGCTCGCGTGCTCGCCCTAGCCGCACCTCGCTTGCAGCTTTCTCATCAGCTAGTAGCATATTTAAACTAGCGCCTCCCAATTAAGCCCGAGGAGCCGGAAAAGCCTCGCGGGGCATTGGGAACTATGCAATATGGCTCTGTACGTAAAGTGCTCTAGTACTACTCTGTAGCTTGTGCGTTGCACGCATGGACTTCACTCCATTATCGGCTCTACTATAAAAGAAATTCCTCTTGACGTGTTTATTTGAAACGGAGGCAAAAGCTTTGCTTCATCTCATTCATAAAGAAGGAACTACTAACAAAGTTCGACGAGATCCATTACACCTCCACAAATGGAAGCGAAAAGCCTAGTCTCGCTATATCAAATAACTCAAATGTTCTGCCCCCGCAGTAACCGTCGCTGATAAACAGGCTGCTAGTGTGTGCGTGAGAGGAGCGGCTGAGGCCCTCCACTATGTGGTCGGTGCCAGAAATCTAAAAAGTTTGTCACATACACTTCGATGCCAAATTAAAAATATTTAGCACCGGCACCACAACGTGAAGGATTTGGCATCCATCCACCTCTGGCCCACCTAGCTATAAACTAGTAATATATCAGCTCAAATCAGTGTCTCGCTAGTGGTGCTGGTGGTGCTTCGCATGCAAAAGTACAGTGGCTGCTTTGTTTATTACCTCAACGAAATATGGCGTCGGAGCAAGTAGAAGCATCGATGCCCCGAAATTTTTATATGGCATCGGCTGGGCAATGTAGGACACCGGTGCCAAATGTTCAAAAAGTGAATTTGGCACCGGTTTTGGCCTACATAGTGGAGGGCCTGAGTAGGCCAGCTACATGAGAGGAGCGGCTGAATAGAGAACCGAGAGTACCACTAGGCCACTACGCAGGTGTACTTTCCCTGCATTTATAGTACAATGATGGTTCTAGAGAACAGTAGTACCCTCCACTTCCAACTGTAGCTTCTTGGCCCTAAGATTCAAGAGTTCAAAACTGGTGCACTATAATGTACAATACATAGCACTAGTAGTACCCTTGCACTGCTACTACCTCCGTCCTGGTTTATTGGTCCCTATTGTATTTTGTGCCAAATTTTGACCATAAATTTAACTAACAAAATTTGTGTGCATGGCACAAAAAATTATATCATTGAAAACTATGCTCAAGTACAAATCCAACGATATAATTTTTGTTAACATGCATTAACATTTTGTTAGTTAAATCATTGGTCAAAGTTTGGCACAAACTACAAAGGGGACTAATAAACCAGGACGGAGGTAGTAGTTGAGAAAGTAGTACTAGTACTGCTACAGTACGAGTACGTACTCCTCCGTCACATAATGTAAGACATTTTTTGACACTAGTTGGCGTGTACAAAAAATAGCAAAAACATACCCAAAATTTCTTAATCCACGCCAAAAACTACTAGCTAGTGCCAAAAATTTCTTACTAGTGCTATTATTTACAGTATAATGCAATCCCATAACGTCCCATAATGCTAGTACTAGTAGTAAATAATAGCCTCACCCCTTCGCTACAGTTGGAAGGGACGAGGCCCCGCGGTTACTACGCTCTTATCTCCTACTCGCCAGTTCCCCTCCCCCGAAGAGAAGGCAGTTCGTCGCTGCTCCCATGGATTCGCCAGGCGGTTCTCCTCCTCATCGGGGCTGGGAGACCTTGGACGACGATCCTCTGGGAGAAATCGCACGCCGCTTCGACATCCTCACCGTCGCAAGATTCGGTGCTTCATGCACCAACTTTTTTAAGATCGTGCTTAAAATGGCTTGGGAAAAGCCCATGCTTGTTGGTCTTCCATGCTTCCTCGAGGAGAAGGTTCTTCTATGGGACAATCCTAACAGTCCACCGCTCCCTGGCCATGGTTGCACGTTGTCTCCGCTAAAGTTGCCGACATTGAGAGGTAGTCGGATTTTGTCCGATGAGCAGGCCAGTAATGGAGTTTGATCATGTAGTACTTAGTTATTCCATTTCCATCTCGTAATTTCTCCACTGCCCACCGTCTTGTATATAGGTCTCGGTCGGTCCCAACGAAGATTGGCTTGCATACCTCCGGTCGGATACCACCATCATTTTGCACAACATCCACAGGAGTGTGGCCGTTCCGGTAGACCCCTTCTCAACCATTGGGATCGGCCTTCCGGACTGGCTAGGCTTGAATACGTATGATGATGCCTACATGAGATTGAAGAAGATAGCAATTGCGAACCCGCCGAAAAAACGACGCGGCTACGATGATTACTATCTCATCGCGGTGTTCGACATAAGGATTGCTATCAATGCAAGAGGCACTAACGGCAGAGGCTGGCACATGTTGGCAGCGGCAGATTTGTACCCCTACACGTTCGAAGCCGCCATGCGCAATCTAGGCCACATCTTCACGATGACAAGCCAGGGGACTTGTTTCATCTGGTTGCCATCCTACGGTACAGGAGATTACAAATGGAATGCACAAACCATCATTTGCATCCCTAACGGTACTCCATTATTTTGTAGGGACCGGTCATCCCGCGATCAAAATAAGATCGCAGATCCTGGATGTGCATTTGCATCCGCGATTCGGTCTAATCTGGAACCTTGTAGCTGACTATGGCATATTGGGATTAACTATCTTAGCAGTCGTTACCCATGGTACCACTGATGTGCAACATGGTCACACAATCTACCATGATCAGACCGTCACCATCTACCCAGGTATTCCATTTTTTAACCCTCTCGCCTTCTCTTTCATTGTTGTACTAGTACTCTACTTACGTACTAGTAGGAGTACTTTTTACCTTGGAGGACGCGTATAGCTAGCTAGGCCTTGAAGACTTGAAGCCACTAGCTGCCACCATTTTTGTTTTCCATGTCTTACTATCTCATCCATGTAGCAAAGAGTGGCTATATATAATAAGTCAGTTATTTTACTTCCTCTATACCGGAGTAGTACTATTTGCTGCATAGTACTACTGACCGCCATATTTGAGCACAACATTATTATGCATGGACCTTGACTATGTACGTCACCATGTGTCCAGATCTGAGATGCCGCGTGTACGAGATGAACGGCGCCGAGTTCGACCCCCGTGATGATACGTGGGTGCCGAGGAACACTCTTCAAGAGTACTGACTTTTTATTGGGGACAGCTACCCCATTGTGAAGTGGATGCCATCTTCCGTGCACGACACAGAAGGCCTGCCGTTCATGAAGCATGGTTGTGTCTTCAGTGCGCATCGCCGGATGAATGACATGCTGGGACACGCTATCCCTGATTTATGTCGCTTCAGCTTGGATGAGTCTCCATCGTGTGGAACCGGACTAGAAAGCTGCGACAATGACTCCCGTCGCCCACCGCTATGGATCCTGCCATCCATGAAGAACACCTGGGACTGGAACCTGGAGGAGGACATGTAGCCCATCTCTAACGTGTAAGTGGAGTACGGTAAATTGTGAGCGGTAGTGCTGTGAATATATGCAGACTAGTCGTGCACAAATTTATCACATGAATTGGAGATGAACTTGTGTGGCATACTGGCATTTGTCCTTTAGAATTTATTGCTAGTAAATGTGTTATGTGTACATGTAACATGTGTGGTTGTTGCACGAGCTCCAACACGCTCTTTGAGAAAAAAAGGCGGCACAGCTTTGGATTACGTGACGTGGCGGCATCATACAGTAGCATCGTTCGCTATAGTTGTACTCCGTGTAGTATGCTCCTACTAGGATGACAACTCCTATAAAACCTTGCGCTTGGCTCTTTGCCTCTTCGGGAGGTTCAACAGTTCGTACTCGTGTGAACCTTGCACTTGGCTCTTCGCCTCTTCGGAAGGTCCAACAATGATGACACTACAGTACACATTATGCTTATGGCAATCTGACACTGATTGAACTGTTGCACGTCCACCGTGAGGGCGAGGGCGAGGGAGAGGGAGAGGGAGAGGGCGTTGTAGTCAAAACCCTCTCCTCGTCCTGCGAACCACCACGCGCGTGGGCGAGGGAGAGGCGTAGTAAACAAGCTTCTCCTCGTTCGGCGAGTTGACGGGACACATCAAAGCAGTGCTAGTACTAGTCCATACTGCCTCCTTTCCGTTTAATATGGCTTAATTTGAAACGAGAAAAATACACTGGCGGTCAACGTATGTAACAATACGCTCTTTACGGTCACTATATATAGTTTTGCGGTGATTATACGATCACTAACTCATCGTAGAGCACCGCATTGCACCCTACTGATCGGCCACCTAGTCGACATGGCACTTTGTTGACTGGTTAAATTGTCACCTGGTTTATGGGTCCCACCTTTCAGTTGGCAGAGCAAAGAAATCAGCTAAAAAACAAAGAGTGTAGTACATCTACACTTCCAATGCATTTAGCCTTTAATCTAAATTGATATTGATTGACTAATGCACCAACTTGTGCTCTAGGTATAGGCTACATGTCTATCCTTAATTACAGCATGCAATGACCTTCATTTAATCTTGTTCTCTCAATGGTCGCATGCACACATAATTCTGCTACTTTTGGGCGTTAATTATGCCCTGGTCAATGTGTAAATCTCTAAATGTACAGTCTTTCACGGACGTAGGGAGTAGGTTGAGCACTTGAGCGTGAGCGTGTGTGTTGCGTTGTGTGCTGTGTGCCGCATGGGTGTGTGAGTGTTGCGTGCGTCCATGTGTACGTGTGCGTGTTGCATGTTGCATGCATGCATGGGGCTTACTCCCTCCCATTGACATGTTCATATTTCAAGCTTCCTCTGTTCCCTCCATATGGTGATACTCCCTCTGTTCCCAAATACGGACTAAATTCCTCCCTCTGTTCCCAAATATGAAGTAAAATCCTCCTTCTGTTCCCAAATACGGAGTATTTGTCTTTCTAGAGATTTCAACAAGTGACTACGTACGGAGCAAAATGAGTGAAATGAGCGTAGAGGCATAGGGATAATGTAGAAAGGAAGTCTTCACAATCCATTATTCCACATCTCGGTCAGAGAGAATTATTCAAGTAGTCTTCGCAGTGAAGTGACAATACATGCTGCAGCAGATGAGACACTTAATTAATAAGCTGAACCAGCGTATTGGTGTTACTAAATCAGCCTTACCCAGTACTGCCATCATGTTTGCCAGTAGAGCACTCTTCTGTCCTCCATTAACTGACATATGGGCCCTCTTGTGGTAGACACATATATCGTAGGTGTAACTATTTACACTCCGAAGGACGGTATATCCTGGTAGTAGTAGTAGAATTGAGATTTAATGCACTTTCTTCCCCGTCTTCCACTCTTCTTCCTCCTCTCTTCTTCTTCCTCCTCTCTTCCCCATCGTCGGCCGCACACCATTTCCCCCCGCTCTCTGCTCGCCCGCCCGCGCTATCTTCCTTGGTAGCTCGCGCGTACCATATCCCCCCGCTCACTGCTCGGCCACACGAGGAGAAGCTTCTTTGCTCGCCCGCCCGAATCCACTTCCCCGCTGGCTTGCAGGCACCGAAAACCCCAATGGCAGAACCGACTGACACGCAGAGCCGCGATTGGAATTCCCTCCCCGATGTTCTCTTGGAGCAGATATGTAATCGTATGGACCTACTCAGGACCGTCCGTCTGGCCGCATGCTCGGTGTCTTTGTACCGTCTACTTGTCTGCAAATGGCCGGCTCTTTTCAAGACACCCTGCTTGCTGATGCCCGATCCTCGCAGGTGGCCCAGACACCGACTTGATGATCCTACGGAGGTTGATGTGGTGCCCCTAGACATGCTACCACTACCCGTCCACATGTCCTTCATGCGCAGACACTACTGGGCGGGCATGAAGGCCAACTGGATCATCCTCATCCACCAATCCGGTAGTCTGTGGCGTCTCATGGATATCTACACCCAGCGATAGATCACCCTTCCATCTTTGGATACCGCCGCCATCGAGCCTCGCGGCCTGCCGGACACTCTTGCCTACTACGCACGAGACGCGTCGAGCTTTTGGCTCGACCTCGGTTTGCTGAAGGTTGTAATCTGCGAAGTGCCCACGCCATCAGAAGACTACAAGGATTACAAGCTCATTGCTGTGTTCAACATGGGATTAGTCTATCTGGAATCCGGTCGCCATACATGGTTATGGCTCATCGTCGATCCTATTTACCTAACACTTATGTCTGATGCTATAGGTCACGATGGCATCGTTTATGCGGTCGACGCACATATTGGCTGCCTATAGTGGTGGAATCTATCGTCGTGTAATTGCTATATCTCATCTCATCTTTACCTTAAGAATACGACTGCCTGTTCATTGTTACAAATTTAGAATATATAGTATGTCTATAACCACATCAGTGCTATATGTTCCTCTCATTTCCTAGATTTTTATGACCACACATGTTATTGTTAGAGTTGATATAAGAACAATTGGTATCTAATGATTGTTAGAATAGAGATTATGAGTATAACGTCATGATTGCTATATGTTACTCTTATTTCCAGGATTTTTATAACAACGCATGTTATTGCTTAGAGTTGATATGATAATTGTAGTAAGTGCTATGGTAGAATATGAGTAGGCCCTGTCATATCTGTTTTCCTCTCATTGTTACATGATGTTTGAACCATGATATATTGCTAGAATATGAAAGCCATTCGCTTATTTTTTTTAACTTGGGGTATGATTATGACCACGGCATTGCAATTCTCTGTCTATGATATGTGTCACTGTTATGGTAATCTTAATTCCACACATACTCTGTACATGATTGTTTATTTTTGTCATTTTGGTCTCCAATTTGAATTGTTGCAGTAGACGCAAATGTGTTGGCCTTCATGATTCCAGGACCTGGAATCATACCAGTCGATGGGTGGTGGTTTGTCGCTCGTTCAGCTGACGGTGGTCATTTGATGCTCATTTGCACGTACCAAATTGACCAAACCATTTCATCAAACCGCATGCAGTACAATGCATGGGGCGTTCATGACATTGATGGCTATGGTTGCTTCGTGTTTGAGAAAGATCCCAGCTCCGTTGGGCCAGGCGTATTCAACTGAAGGCAGGTTTACAACCTCGGCAACCACTCCATGTTCCTCGGGCTCAATTATCCGATCATCCAACCAATCATCGATCATATCACCGACGATGATTACCATGCTATGCAACTTCCATTCGCCAGGGGGACTGTGTTTACACATCATACCATGGGTTTCATGAATCACCATATCCAGAGATTCGTTGACACAGCTTGCTGCCAGATAATCTTCAGTGTGTGAAAGGCATCAAGCTTCCATGCGATGGATTGCTTTTTGCAAACCCGACACGCGGCGATGTGGTTCATGCCAACAGCAAATATGCACAACTTGATTCGTACTAATATGTAGACTGAGCCATGTATTCTGCTACTGTAGCATGACCCTCTTTTGTTGGATATTATGTACTATTGTTAGTTTGAAGCACTCCTCTGGTTTGAAGGATAGATACCTTTCTGGGATCAAGTGCATCCTAACTCACCTGCGCAGGATGTACTGATATATATCACTTAGGCTTCAAGTGTGTACTTGTTAGTTAAACCTATGGTTAAAATGTGACACTAAATACGACTAGTATGTAGTATAGTAGCAATACTAGTATACGTCGGTCAAATTATTCATCATGTCCACACATTGAATTCATGTGACAACACGCTGCGCGTGAGGTGACACAAGAATCCCGGCGGTGTGTTCGGGTATTCTGGACTTCAGATTTGGAGTACCACTTATCTGTCGAAATCTTTCATCATTCACTTAAAACAGTCGATTGATCATACATTGAGTACCATATAACTGGAATTAACCCATGCAAGTCGAAGAAGGATTGGCCGGTGCTGCCGGCTGGCGCCAAGTTTGATCCCACGGATCAGGAGCTGATCGAGCACCTTGAGGCCAAAGTGAGTGCTGACAGTGCGAGATCTCACCCTCTCATCGATTTGTTCATACCAACCATCCACAGCGAGCACGACATATGCTACACCCATCCTGAGAAACTTCCACGTAAGACACCGATCGGCCGTCTACTTGCACAAACATATTCCTTTGTTTATAGTTCTATTTTTATTTTTAGACGTAGACCTGGTGAAGCAATTACAACTTGACAGTTAATAAAAAGTGAAGCAAGTGACTGCAACATGCCAAAGATGTTATGGAAATGCCAACTACGTACACTAAAACCTGTATTCGACAATACTGTAGGTTCTACCTCAATCTACTTCCCAGACCCACAAGTTAAGAGATCCTACTCATGCAATGTGTGAAGGTTTGATCTAATGCATAAAAACTAGGTAATAAAGGGTATGATCAAAGTGTTACTTGCCTTGCTGATGATTCGCAAAACCTAGGGACTCGTAGTAGCACGCTTCGCACTCCGGGAATTCTATCGCAAGCAAACAATAGCATACATAAGCAATCGAGCAAAGATGCACAGATAAAACTCCAAATAAGCAAGATCTAACCAGAAAGTTCAACTTAAGAACTCCGGTTTGCAAAAAGAATCAAATCAAACGGAGCAACGAAACTCAAACTGCGAAAGAAACAAGATCCGTTTACTAGTTTGTTCTAAAGTCAACTTTTACAGTAGCAAAACCTTGTTCAAATTGGTTAAATGGAAAGAGGGCTTTGAGACTAAGATCTGGGCGCTTGAATCGCCTGATTCCGACTATCAAGCGAAAAGAAAAACTAAAAACAAGTTCAGGGCAGAAATCGCGATCGAAAATAATCGCGGAAAAACCCTAAAAAGAAAAACGGACAAACAGGCTAACGAATGAATGTTCGTTGTCTGTGACTAACGGGCGAACAATGTTCGTTAAAACGAACGTACGGACGAACGTCCGCTATTTAACTAAACCAAAAAACTGAACCGATCTAGATAAAAAAACAAATCTAGGGTTCCGAAAAAAATCGATCGGTTTTAAAAAAAACCGACGGTGACGGCGACGAGAACGGCGGCAGCGGCTACCTCGGTGGTGGTGGCTTCTCCGGCGATGGCGGCTTCTCCGGCGATGGCGGCTTCTCCGGCGGGGCGGCGGGGCAAGGCGGCAGCGGAGTGCGGCACGACGGCGGTGGCGTGCGGCGCGGCGGCGGAGTGCGACGGCGGCGATGGCGACTTGGCGGTGGCGGCGCGGGGCTCGAGGTGAGCAGCGCAAGGGTTAGGGCGCGGGGTGGGCTAGTGGCTGGCTCGGGCCTCGGCCTTATAAAGGCCGGCCGGGCTGAGGAGTCGGTTGACTTTTTTTATAAACAATCCTGACGTACTAAAACAGGCGAAAAAATACTAAACAGACTCGAAAAATTCCAAAATAAATTTTCACCGTCCTCTAATAATATTTAGGACAAAGTGAACATTTTTTCGGGACCTAAATGCAATTTTGAAAAACGCGTATTTTTCCTATGCAAATAAAATCGCAAATAAATCCGAATAAAATGCCAATAGTGATTTTAATATTTTTCCTTCAATATTTCTTTTATTTTGGAGAAGTCATATTATCCCCGCTCATATATTTTACTAAGAAATATTTTTAGGAGAGAAAAACAATTAAAACCAAAGTGATCCCCGTACCGGTATTTGAGAAAACTCAAATACGAAAACGGTAAAATCCCCAACTCTCTCCGTGGGTCCTTGAGTTGCTTAGAATTTCAAGGATCGCAACACACAAATGCAATAAAATATGATATGCAATATGATCTATGCATAACATTCCAAATTGAAAATTTGGGATGTTACACTTTAGGAGGAAAAGGCATGGGTTTCTGAACCCATGGTCTCTTTCTTTACCATGTTTCCTAGCAATGAAGTCTCTTTTATCATATCTTTTATTTTTAGGTTGTGGGTTATCAAGATCAACGGCAGGTTCTATCTCCACATCATTATAATTACTAGGTTGAGCATCAATACGAACCTCATTATTATCATTGTTACTAGGTTCATGTTCATCACCATATTGTGTTTCAGCATCAGAAATAGAAATATTATTTGGATTTTCAGGTGTGTCTATAGTAGGTTCACTAGAGGCATGCAAAGTCCTAACATTTTTCTTTTTCTTTTTAAATGGACTAGGTGCATCAATATTAATTCTTTGAGAGTCTTGTTCAATTCTCTTAGGATGGCCTTTAGGATACAAAGGTTCCTGGATAATTTTACCTCCCCTAGGCATAACTCTGACAGCATGATCATTCATCTTATTGTTCATCTCATTGAGCAAATCATTTTGTGCCTTGAGAACTTGTTCTACTTGAGTTTTTCTCATAGAAGCATGTTTGCTAACAATCTTGAGATCATTAACTGTTCTAAACATATAGTCACTCAAATGTTCAATCATATAAGCATTTCGTTTTAGTTGTCTACTAACATAAGCATTGAAGTTTTCTTGTTTAACAATAAGTTATCAAATTCATACAAACATTGACTAGTAGATATAGTATAAGGAATATCACCTTCGTCAAATCTATAGAGAGAATTTACCTCTACTACCTGTGTCGAGGTATTGATACCATGTATTTCTTTGATAACTGGTAAATTCTTAACATCTTCAGCTTTAATACATTTTTCTTTCATTGATTTATTTCCCTCTTGCATGTCTTCAGGACTTAGAAATAGAATTCCTCTCTTCTTTGGAGTTGTTTTAGGAGGTTCAAGAAGAGTCCACTCATTATCATATTCTCAATATATAATTCAATAGTTCTTCAGCTTGTCCAACAATTTTTTCCCTGAAAACACAACCAGCACAACTATCTAGGTGGTCCCTAGAAGCATCTGTTAGTCCATTATAAAAGATATCGAGTATTTCATTTTTCTCGAGAGGATGATCCGGTAAAGCATTAAGTAATTGGAGAATCCTCCCCCAAGCTTGTTGGAGACTCTCTTCTTCGATTTGTAGAAAGTTAAATATTTCTTGTAGAGTAGCTTGTTTCTTATGAGCAAGAAAATATTTTTCAGAGAAATAGTAAATCATATGATACGCACACAACTAGGAGCAAGAGAATTAAACCATATATTAGCATCACCCTTTAACAAGAAACGAAACAACTTAAGAATGTAGTAATAGCGATTTTTTCCTCATGGGCAATAGGGTGGCTATATCATTCAATTTAGTAAGATGTGCCACAATAGTTTCAAATTCATAACCATGGAAAGGGTCATAATCAACCAAAGTAATTAACTTGGGATCGACAGAGAAATCATAATCCTTATCAGTAACAAAGATAGGTGAAGTGGCAAACTCAGGATCATATTTCATACTAGCATTCAGAGATTTTTCCTTCCACTTGCATAATAATTTCTTAAGATCATCTCTATCTTTGCAAGCAAGAAAGTTTCTAGCTACCTATCCATCCATAACATAGCCCTCAAGTATATCAGGCAATTCATATCTAGGAGTGTTAGGTCTAATAGGTGTTTCATAATTTTCAGTTTCAAAGACTTCATCAGTTTCAGTATTCTCAATATTTTTAACTCTAGCAAATTGTTCATCAAGAAATTCACCTACTGGCACATCATCATTAAGCAAATTACTAGCATCATCATAATTTTCATTCATAGCAGAAGTAGCATAATAAATTACTTGTGACATATCAGGATTGATGGCATGTGGTGGTGTCGCGAGCTTACTCAAAACAGAAGGCGAATCTAGTGGAGAGTGTGATGGAAATTCCTTACCCCCTCGTCTTAGAGGGAATGATCTTGGTTCTGGTATCTTTCAGATTCTTCATAGTGATCAACATATATAAATCCCAAGTGACTTAGCAAATAGAGCTATGCTCCCCGGCAATGGCACCAAAAAACGTCTTAATAACGCACAAGTATAGAGGATCGCAACAGCTTTCGAGGGTAGATTATTCAACCCGAATTTATTGATTCGTGAAAGTGCAACTAATCCCCGGGTGGTTTTGGTAATTAATAACAACATATATATCATTGAACTAATAGCTACTTGAGAATCATTTCAGAGAAGTTCAGTGATACGGGTATGGAAATGTCTGAAGAAGTGGACCCCTCAAAATGCTAAGGCAAGCATTGGCAAAAGCTCAAGACTCCATTTTTGGTTTAGTGATCCAAGATCACATTGAGTCCATAGGAAAAGCCAATACTATTAAAAGGGGATGAGGTTGTGTTGATGATCTGGTTGCTCAAGTGCTTAGTGATTTAGCTCCTTCAACTATCAGCAATTTTCACTACTAAACACACTCATAAGTAATCTCGGACAAACCGATTCTTCCAACTCAGTCCCACCGAGATGAACCACCTCAGCTATATTCCAAACCCTAGAAATTTCGGTCAATCCGATTTTGAGTTCGGTCTCACCGAAACTGGACTGCCAACCTTCTGTAACCGTTTGTCATCATTTCGGAATATCCGAGTTGTTGATTTCGGTCCCACCGATTCTGGCAAGTTCCTACCTTTGACTCATATCGGACACACCGAGATGGTATTTTCGGTCCCACCGAAAACCCCAACGTTCACTATATTTGAACTTTCGGTCTGACCGAGTTTTCACTTCGGTCTCACCGAGATTGCTCAATTATGTGTGTAACGGTTGGATTTTGTGTGGAGGCTATATATACCCCTCCACCCCCTCTTCATTCGTGGAGAGAGCCATCAGAAAGTACCACCACTCTTACCTTACACTTTCTGAGAAGAGAACTACCTACCCTTGTGTTGAGATCAAGTTATTCCATTCCTACCATATGAAACTTGATTTCTAGCCTTCCCAAGTTGCTTTCCACTCAATCCTTTCTTCCACCGCAGCCATATCAGTGAGGAGAGTTGAGTGTTGGGGAGATTATCATTTGAAGCACAAGAGCAAGGAGTTCATCATCATCAACAACATCTATTACCTTTTGGAGGGTGGTGCCTCCTAGATTGGTTAGGTGTCGCTTGGGAGCCTCCGTCTTCGAGATGTGGAGTTGAACCAAGAAGTTTGTAAGGGCAAGGAGATCGCCTACTTCGTGAAGATCTACCCCGAGTAAGGCTAGTCCTCCGTGGGCGTAGGCCATGATGGAATAGACAAGGTTGCTTCTTCGTGGACCCTTCGTGGGTGGAGCCCTCCGTGGACTCGCGCAGCCGTTACCCTCCGTGGGTTGAAGTCTCCATCAACGTGGATGTACGATAGCACCACCTATCGGAACCACGAGAAAAATCTCCGTGTTTCCAAATTGCGTTTGATCTTCTCCACCTCTCTTTACTACATGTGCAATTTACTTTCCGCTGCTTATACTCTAGAATTGCATGTGTAGGGTGATACTTGTATTGATCATAATTGTGAAACTGCCAAAAACTGTTCATGATCAAAAGGCAGAATTTTTATATTTACAAGTAGTCTAATCACCCCCCCCCCTCTAGACATACTTTCGATCCTACAAGTGGTATCAGAGCTTTGGTCTCCATTGTTTTGGTTTCCATTGCATTGGACTCCATAAGCTTGGTTTCACAACCTAGGAGAGTATGGCGTCTAGTGAGGGTAATTATCGTAGAGGTCCTTACTTTGATGGTACAAATTTTGCTAGTTGGAAGCATAAAATGAAAATGCATATTCTTGGTCATAACCCAGCCGCATGGGGCATTATTTGTGTTGGTATGCAAGGTGAATTCTTCGAGGAAGGAAAAGTTCCGGATCGCGAAGCTACACCGGAAAAGTTGCGGATGTTGCAAAACAATGCTCAAGCTTGTGACATTCTCTTCAATGCCTTGTGTCCCGAGGAGTTCAACAAAATCAGCCGTCTTGAGAATGCTAAAGAGATTTGGGATACTTTGGTTGAAATGCACGAAGGTACTGAATCTGTGAAGGAATCAAAGCTAGATATTCTTCAAGGTCAACTTGACAATTTCAAGATGAAGGATGGTGAAGGAGTCGCTGAAATGTACTCTAGGCTTGCTCTCATCACAAATGAGATTGCCGGCTTAGGAAGCGAAGAAATGACCGACCGATTCATCATTAAGAAGATTCTCAGAGCTTTGGATGGAAAATATGACACCGTGTGCACTTTGATCCAAATGATGCCAAACTACAAGACTCTCAAGCCAACTGAAGTCATTGGAAGAATTGTTGCTCATGAGATGACACTTAAGGATAAGGAAGAGCTTCACAACAAGTCAAGTGGTGCTTACAAAGCTACAAGTGATGCTCCCACTACCTCAAGTGACAAGTTAATTTCCAATGAAGAGATAAGCCTAATGGTTAAGAACTTCAACAAGTTCTACAAGAATAGAGGCAAAGAAAGAAGCTCAAAGTCTAGATCATATGATGAAAAGAGATCTTCTAGTCGTGATCGAAACTGCTACAATTGTGGAAGACCCGGACACTTCTCAAATGAGTGTACGGCTCCCCACAAGAGAAGAGAAGAATCTCCAAGAAGAAGAGCAAGAGAGGAGTCACCTCGGAGAGAGAGGAGTAGAGATGATCGTTATGAACGAAGACCCTCTCGAAGAAGCAAGGATTCGGAAAGGAAAGACAAGTCATCAAGGAGCTACACAAGAAGAAGACATCAAGCTCATGTAGGTGAATGGGTCTCCGGCTCCGACTCCGACAATCAATCCCATGGAAGCTATCACTCCGACTCCGACTACAGTCAAGATGAAGGTGTTGCCGGACTTGCACTCGTATCCTCCAACTCCAACTCCTACGACTTATTTGATTCACCAAATGAGGGAATTGGAAGATGCTTCATGGCTAAAGGCCCCAAGGTAACACACCCTGAATTCATTAACTTTGATAGTGATGAGGATGACTTGCTTGGTGAAGATGAGCTCTTGCATGATAAATCTAGTGAGCTTAGTAATGATGAAAATGCTAGTAGTCTTTATAGTCGAGAAGAGTCGAATGACAATGCTATGAAGGAGATTGAGCGTCTAACTAAAGAACTAAACACTCTTAAGTTAGCTCATGAATCAACTCAAGAAGATCATAGAGAGCTCCTAAGATCTCATGAGAAGCTACGCTTCGAGAAGCTCACTCTAGAGCAAGAACATGAGTTTCTAAAAGCGATCAATGACGATCTTCGAAAGAAGAGTTCTTCATATCTTGCCAAACGACTTCTCTTGTCTAATTTCTTGCCACCTATTAAGACTAAGCATGACAAGCATAAGAAAAATTCTTCCTCTAGTAGTAACAATAACCATGTTAAATCTAATGTTGTTACTTCTAGTAGTTCTCTTGATTCCACTAACAATGTTTCAAGCCAAGTTACACTTGAGCAAGAGAATAGCTTATTGAAGGAAATCATAGAGAAAGGTGTCTACAAGAGTCTTGCCGGAAGCAAGAACTTTGAGGAAATTGTTCGCAAACAAGGAAGACACCGGAAGAATCAAGGGATTGGTTTTGAGCGAAAGTTCAACGCCGAAGGTGTTGAGTGGGAAGAAGGTCAATACCCTACTCCACAGTTTGTTTCTCAAAAGGAGAAGTATGATCCTACTTCTTCCAATGTGGAACAAGCTCAAGATGACCTTCCACCACAAGACCACAAGCTAAAGGCCAAGGACAAGCTTCAAGAGGAGATTGATGCATTCATTGAAGCACCTCAAGCCATGGTCAAGTGGGTTCCCAAGGACACGTCAAGTTCTACTTCGTCAAGCTCAACTACAACTCCAAGGATTCCCATCAAGATGATGTGGATCCCAAAGAAGAAGAACTAGAAGGTTCTTGAGGGTGACTCCGCCAACATACTTCACTCACATTCATTTTGGCAAGAACTTGTGCAATCAACTTCCACATCATGCACTAGTTCATGGAGTCACAAACCCTCTTGTTGGTAAGTCAAGGGATAAGGTAATCATTGCTTTCATGGACATCATCTTTTGTGTACTTCAATCAATGTCTATGGATATCCTTGTTTGTTCCTTGTGGGACTAACCCATGTAGGTATTGAAAGTGCCCTAATCCAAAGGATAGCTCCCAACTCTTGATGATCTACATCAACAATTGAGCATCCACATCTTCAACATCTACATGAAGTCTTCTACGACAACCCAAGGTTAGTTTGACCCTTTGAAAGGGGTTCTCACATCTAGGGGGAGCTTTGCTCTAAAAATTGAGCTAAAGCATCTCCAAATGATGTGAACACACCAATGCTTTATGTAAAAGTGGTAACCCCACTTGTGCTTAAACGATGAGTATGACCTATGATCAAATGTTCTCATTTGACTCCTAAGTCAAAATACTCATATATAGATGACCTAGTCATCGACAAATTGTGTGCTAGTAGCTAGAGTGTTGGTTGTGCATGTTTGACACATATTTCATTTGCTATCTTATTGTGTGAGCATGTTGAATGCATGATTTTATCCATTCAAGGACATCCATTTGTTGTTTTGGTTGTTTTGATTTTTCTGGCCAAATGGATGGACAAGAATGCCTAAGCACCTTCCCTAGCTATCTATGCTTTCTTGTCTCAAATTATATTCATGCTCATATCACAACTTTGAACAAGTCATTTTCGGACCCTCCGAGTGAGGAGCACTCGGAGCCACCGATCCGTCTAAGGCTGACTTCCAAAACCTTCTAAGTCTTTTTCGGTCTGACCAACTTTTCCCACTCGGTCCAACCGAAACGCTTAGACTGATCTAGGTTTCATCTCGGTGAAACCGAGTTCAAAATCTCGGCGTGACCGATATGCGTAACTGCACAGCAGTTATCCATTTCGGTGTCACCGAGTTTTTCAACTCGGTCCCACCGACAGCATGGGGATATATATACTGAGGGCAGCGCGCGATTAATTCTTCAAACCGTTTCGCCCCCAAGTCCCCTGCTGCCGTCGCCCTGGTCTTCGGATCGTCACCGTCGTCGCCTGTGCGCCCTCGCCGCAGGTCTCCGCCGCCGTCAACGGTTTTCTTCTCCGCGCCGTTGCCGCCGTAGAGGGACTCCACCTAGTTAGGGTGAGTCTCGATCCCTCTCGTGCTCCCCATCTGATTCTTGCACGATTGGTTTGCCATGTATCTAGCCACGATTGGAAAACTCCTTAACATCAGATCAGATCGTTTTAGTTTCGAGCGAAATTCTTAGGTTTAGGTTTCCACGGAATACATCTCGGTGAAACCGATTTTGAAAACTCGGAATGACCGATTTGGTCTCTGGCCATTGCACTGCACCGTTCGGTCTAACCGAGTCGTGCAAATCGGTGTGACCGATGTAGAGTCTCAGTGAAACCCTAGTGTTTCGGCAGGACCGAAACCCACTTCGGTCTGACCGAAAGTGGTGTGATAAGCCTCTGTATACACTTCGGATTCACCGAAACTGAATATCGGTTTGACCGAAATGCATTCTGTGAAAACTCAAAACTAAGTTTTGAACTCATTTTTTTTTCAAAAACCTCTGCAGTTGTGATAACTCTTCTACTCTGCCTATACCTTATCTTTTCACAGGTTGTCAGCCATGTCAGATGCCAGTGACAGCCAGAACAGGTCTGAGTCACCTTTTGTAGAGATCCCTGAGACAGATACTAGTCCTGAGGCTAGCAGTCCTAGTGATGATGGTGAGAGGAGTACCCCTAGTGGTTTGCCTCCTGCAGCCACCAGGACCAGAAAGCAGAGAAATTCTGATGATGAGGACTCTGACTTCGTTGCTGAGGAAGTAACCTCCAAGCCCAAGAGAAAAGTTGTTGCCAAAGAGCACGAAGGGCAGCAGTCGAAGAAAGGCACCAGCAAGGTCAAGCAGTCAGCTGTTGCAAAGAAACTGAACCTGGAAGAGCCAGCCCAAAGTAAAGTGAAGAAAACTTCCAAGAGGAAGAGGGTAGTATATGCTGAACCTCATGTTGATGCAGCAGTGGATGAAGAAGAAGAAGACGCACCCCAGCCTCCTCCTCAGAAGGCTAAGTTCATGGGTGATGCTATTAGGGCTCAAGCCACTTCTAAGCCCAAGAAGCCTGCTCAAGCCAAGGCAGCTCCAGCTAAGCCTTCTTCAAAGCCCAAGAGGACAACTAGGAACATCCCAGCCTCTGAGAAGAACAAAGGTGATGTGCCATCATCTGAGTCTGAAGAAGAACATGTGTTGCTGAAGCTCCGTCCAAAGTTGCCACTCCACAACGATGCTCATCCTCAAGCCGAGGATATGAAGGCAAGGAAGGACAGAGGTCTCAGGCTATGGAGACAGTCTGATCCATATGTCGTGAGGAGAAGGACTGCTGTGGACCCCAGATTCCACACCAGAGAGCAGTAGGACTTCTATGAGACCGTGCTGATGGATAAGAAGCCTATTGTTGCAGACACCAGGTATGTTGACTGGGAGTACATTGACAGTGAAGAGCACCGAGACTTCTTTCCCCATGTGCATGAGATCTTTACTGCATGTGGAGTTGATGAGTTCGTGGGTCAGAAACTGACAGATTGGAACGATGAGATGATCATGCAGTTCTACGCCACAGCCCACTTTTATCCTGATGGGAAGGTCACCTGGATGACTGAAGGTCAAAGGTTTTCTTCGTCTGTTGAAGAATGGGCAGAACTTCTGAATGCTCCAGTACAGAGAGAGGACGACATTGATGTCTATGGGATTCCTAAGAAGAACCATGATTCCATGAAGAACATGTACAAGGAGATCCCCGCAGCTGATTTGGAAGGGTGGAAGCTTGGCTCAGTGTACTATCTCCAGGCAGGTCTGACCACCACAAACACTATTCTGAGGCATACCTTGATGCCCAAGTCTGGAGACCACCGCATGATTCGAGGCTATTCTATCAACATGCTGCACATTCTTGATGAGAAGGCACCTTTCAAGGTGATGGACTTAATGGTAGAGACCATTAAGAGGACTGCAGCTGACCAGAAGAGGTCGTGTGGATTTGCCCCGCAGATTCAGATGCTCATCAATGCCAAGTTTGGCACGGGCAAATTCATGTTGGATAGGAAGCACTTGCCACTGCAGCCAGAGCATGAAGATAACGTTGTTGTGATGGATGAGGAGGATCCAACCTCAGTTGAAGGTCAAGCCAAAATTGAAGCTGCTAAGAAAGCCAAAGCTGATAAAGAGGCAGCAGCAGCAGCAGCTAAACCAAAGAGCTTCGGAGAGCAGATTCTTGAAGCTACCCAGAGGATTGAACAACGCCTGGCCAGCATTGAACAATCTCAGGAAAGCCTAGAGAGGATTGTTGAAGACAAGATCCACGCTCTGGACGTGAAGCTGACTGAGATTCAGGTGACCGTCAACAAGCTTGAGGCAGACATGGAGGAAGCAAGGCAGGAGAGAGCAGAGCTCATGCAGGATGATCTAGTCCAGGACTCTCATCGCCAGACTGCTCAGGTTCCCAGAGGATCCCGATCAGCAGCTATCCCAGTGACTGACTCCAGGGCTACCACTTCAGCACCTCCTACAGCTCCAGCAGTTACTCCAGCCACAGCTCCAGCATCCACTCCTCCAGCGCAGACATCAGCAGAAGTCTTGGCCGATGCCGTCATTTCTACTCCGACATCTACCCAGACGGGAGCCGCCAGCAGAGCCCACAGTGACGTTTAGTTCTATGCTTTTTCGAACTTTTTGGTAACTTGTTGCCAAAGGGGGAGAAATTGTATAGATCATAGGGCTTCGAGAGAGAGAGAGTGCTCTTTCGTTCTTTTGCCGGTTTTCTTTGAGATACATTTGGTTCTTTTGGTTCTTGAAACTTTCAGTGTGCTTGCTACTACGTTTGATGCTACCTTAATGAGTGCTTAGTCATACTATGCTTTAATGTGTGCTTAATGCCTATCATATGCTATTCCTTCTTGTATGGCTATTTACTCATGTCTTGGTGATTGAGTGCATGTTATTCATTCTTATCATTTTGTGCGCTCCACCAAGATGTATGTGACATGGAAGAGTGACCCATAATCCTAATCGATTGTGCATTTGCATTCAAACGCAAATTTTAAATAATGCACAAATTTAGGGGGAGCTCTTGTTTATCACATACTTCTCAAAGCGACGATATTATTCATTGATTATATCTTTTGTCGAAGCTTTGATCTATATGTTGTCATCAATTACCAAAAAGGGGGAGATTGAAAGTGCAACTAATCCCCGGGTGGTTTTGGTAATTAATAACAACATATATATCATTGAACTAATAGCTACTTGAGAATCATTTCAGAGAAGTTCAGTGATACGGGTATGGAAATGTCTGAAGAAGTGGACCCCTCAAAATGCTAAGGCAAGCATT
Source organism: Secale cereale (assembly GCA_902687465.1). Lineage (NCBI taxonomy): Eukaryota > Viridiplantae > Streptophyta > Magnoliopsida > Poales > Poaceae > Secale > Secale cereale. The sequence continues at coordinate 437,858,821 of LR738710.1, read as the reverse complement.
GGCAAAAGCTCAAGACTCCATTTTTGGTTTAGTGATCCAAGATCACATTGAGTCCATAGGAAAAGCCAATACTATTAAAAGGGGATGAGGTTGTGTTGATGATCTGGTTGCTCAAGTGCTTAGTGATTTAGCTCCTTCAACTATCAGCAATTTTCACTACTAAACACACTCATAAGTAATCTCGGACAAACCGATTCTTCCAACTCAGTCCCACCGAGATGAACCACCTCAGCTATATTCCAAACCCTAGAAATTTCGGTCAATCCGATTTTGAGTTCGGTCTCACCGAAACTGGACTGCCAACCTTCTGTAACCGTTTGTCATCATTTCGGAATATCCGAGTTGTTGATTTCGGTCCCACCGATTCTGGCAAGTTCCTACCTTTGACTCATATCGGACACACCGAGATGGTATTTTTGGTCCCACCGAAAACCCCAACGTTCACTATATTTGAACTTTCGGTCTGACCGAGTTTTCACTTCGGTCTCACCGAGATTGCTCAATTATGTGTGTAACGGTTGGATTTTGTGTGGAGGCTATATATACCCCTCCACCCCCTCTTCATTCGTGGAGAGAGCCATCAGAAAGTACTACCACTCCTACCTTACACTTTCTGAGAAGAGAACCACCTACCCTTGTGTTGAGATCAAGTCATTCCATTCCTACCATATGAAACTTGATTTCTAACCTTCCCAAGTTGCTTTCCACTCAATCCTTTCTTCCACCACAGCCATATCAGTGAGGAGAGTTGAGTGTTGGGGAGATTATCATTTGAAGCACAAGAGCAAGGAGTTCATCATCATCTACAACATCTATTACCTTTTGGAGGGTGGTGCCTCCTAGATTGGTTAGGTGTCGCTTGGGAGCCTCCGTCGTCGAGATGTGGAGTTGAACCAAGAAGTTTGTAAGGGCAAGGAGATCGCCTACTTCGTGAAGATCTACCCCGAGTAAGGCTAGTCCTCCGTGGGCGTAGGCCATGATGGAATAGACAAGGTTGCTTCTTCGTGGACCCTTCGTGGGTGGAGCCCTCCGTGGACTCGCGCAGCCGTTACCCTCCGTGGGTTGAAGTCTCCATCAACGTGGATGTACGATAGCACCACCTATCGGAACCACGAGAAAAATCTCCGTGTTTCCAAATTGCGTTTGATCTTCTCCACCTCTCTTTACTACATGTGCAATTTACTTTCCGCTGCTTATACTCTAGAATTGCATGTGTAGGGTGATACTTGTATTGATCATAATTGTGAAACTGCCAAAAACTGTTCATGATCAAAAGGCAGAATTTTTATATTTACAAGTAGTCTAATCACCCCCCCCCTCTAGACATACTTTCGATCCTACAATTCGACACAAGGGGAGCCAAAGAATATTCACGGGTATTAGGAGTTGAGTTGTCAATTCAACCACACCTGAAAGATTTAATATCTGTAGCAAAGTTTCTTGTAGCAAAGTAGTATGATACTAATAGTAACGGTGGCGATAGTAACAGTAACGGTTTTGCAGAGATTGTAACAGCAGGAGCAGCAACAAAAGTAACTTAGCAAAGATCAATATGTGAAAAACTTGTAGGCATTTGATCGGTGATGCTAATTGTGTCGGATGATATTCATCGTGTAGCAGTTATAACCTAGAGCGACGAAGAACTAGATCCAATTCATCAATGTAATGTAGGTATGTATTCCCTATATAGTCAAACGTACTTATGGAAAAGAACTTGCAAGACATTTTTTGTCCTACCCTCCCATGGCAGTGGGATCCTAATGGAAACTAAGGATATTAAGGCCTCCTTTTAATAGAGAACCGGAACAAAGCATTAGCACTTAGTGAATACATGAAATCCTCAAACTACGGCAATCACTGGAAAGAATCCCAAATATTGTCACCTCGGGGTATGCGGATCATAACACGTAATAAGTGCATATAACTTGCAAGATAGGATCAAGAACGCATATATATTCGTGAAAATGCTACTTCTCGAGCTTGCATTGTATTCCCTCGAAGAGGAAAGGGAGATGCAGCACAGTAGCGTAAGTATTTCCCTCAGTTTTTGAGAACCAAGATATCAATCCAGTAGGAGACCACGCGCGAGTCCCTCGCGCCTGCACAAACAAATAAGAACTTTGCAGCCAATGCGATAAGGGGTTGTCAATCCCTTTACGGTCACTTACGAAAGTGAGATCTGATAGAGATGATAGTTTATATTTTTGGTATTTTTGGGTTATAAGAACAGCAAATAAAAGCGATAAAAGCAAAGTAGATGTAGATTGATATGTTGAGAATAGACCCGGGGGCCATAGTGTTCTCTAGTGGCTTCTCTCATGATAACGATATTCTACGGCGGGTAAACAAATTACTGTCGAGCAATTGATAGAAAAGAGAATAATTATGAGACTATCTAGGCATGATCATTGTATATAGGCATCACGTCCGAGACAAGTAGACAGACTCCTGCCTGCATCTACTACTATTACTCCACACATCGACCGCTATCCAGCATGCATCTAGTGTATTGAGTTCCCCTTAAGCAAGATGACATGATGTAGAGGGGTAAACTCAAGCAATATGATATAAAACCCATCTTTTTATCCTCGACGGCAACAATACAATACGTGCCTTGCTGCCCGTACTGTCACTAGGAAAGGACACCGCAAGATTGAACCCAAAGCCAAGCACTTCTCCCATTGCAAGAACTATAGATCTAGTAGGCTAGTCCAAACCAATAATTCGAAGAGACTTGCAAGGATATTATGAGCACACATAAAAAGTTCAGAGAAGAACCAAATATCTTTCATAGATAATCTTGATCATAAACTCACAATTCATCGGATCTCGACAAACACACCGCAAAAAGAGATTACATCAAATAGATCTCCTCGAAGACCGAGGAGAACTTTGTATTGAGATCCAGAGAGAGAGATAAGAAGCCATCTAGATACTAGCTATGGACCCGAAGGTCTGTGGTAAACTACTCACAACTCATGGTGAGGGTGATGATGATGATGAAGAAGTACTCCGTGATGGATCCCCCTCCAGTGGAGCTCCAAAACAGGCTCCAAGATGGGATCTCACGGGAACAAAAGGTTACGGCGGTGGAATTAGGGTTTTCTCTCTGTTGTCGAAGGTTTCGGGGTACGTAAACTTATATAGGAAGAAGGAGGACACCGGGGGGTGCTCGGGAGCCCCACGAGGCAGGGGGCGCGCCCTGGGAAGGGGGGCGGGCCCCCACCCTCGTGGGCAGCCCCTTGATCCCCTGACGTGGTTCTCAAGTCCCTCGTGCGTGATTTTCTCCAAAAATATCTCTCGTGAAGGTTTCATTCCGTTTGGACTCCGTTTGATATTCTTTTTCTGCAAAACCCTGAAACAGGCAAAAAAACAGCAATCTGGACTGGGCCTTTGGGTTAGTAGGTTAGTCCCAAAAATGATATAAAAGTATATGATAAAGCCCAATAAACATCCAAGACTTCATAAATAATATCGTGGAACAATCAAAAATTATAGATACGTTGGAGACGTATCAAGCATCCCCAAGCTTAATTCCTGCTCGTCCTCGAGTAGGTAAATAATAAAGAAAGAATTTTTGATGTGGAATGCTAACCAATATAGTTTTTCAATGTAATTCTCTTAATTGTGACATGAATGTTCAGATCTGAAAGATTCAAGATAAAAGTCTATATTGACATAAGAAACAATAATACTTCAAGCATACTAACAAAGCAATCATGTCTTCTCAAAATACTATGGCTAAAGAAAGTTATCCCTACAAAATCATATAGTCTCGCTATGCTCCCTCTTCATCACACAAAATATTCATATCGTACACAACCCCGATTTCAGCCAAGCATTTGTTTTCATACTCTATCTTTTCAAACCTTTCAACTTTCACGCAATACATGAGCGTGAGCCATGGACATAGCACTATGGGTGGAATAGAGGTTGTTGTGGAGAAGATAAAAAAGAGAGGAAGATAGTCTCACATCGACCAGGCGTATCAACGGGCTGTGGAGATGCCCATCAATAGATATCAATGTGAGTGAGTAGGAATTTCCATGCAACTGATGCACTAAAGCTAAATATGAATGAAAGCTCAACAGAAGAAACTAGTGGGGGTGCAGACAACTTGCTTGCTCACGAAGACCTAGGGCATTTGAGGAAGCCCATCGTTGGAATATACAAGCCAAGTTCTATAATGAAAATTCCCACTAGTATATGAAAGTGACTAAACATGAGACTCTCTACAATGAAGAACATAGTGCTACTTTGAAGCACAAATGTGGAAAAAAGATAGTAGCAATTGTCCCTTTTTCTTTTCTTTTCTATTTTTTCTTTTTTTCTTTTTTTTTTGGGACTTTTTTTTTTCTTTGGCCTTTTTTTTGCAGAGGGGCTTTATAGATTTAGCCTTTCCTCCCATGGGACAATGCTCTAATAATGATTATCATCACACTTTCAATACAACTTGATATTACAACTCGATACTACAACAAAGTATGACTCTATATGATTGCCTCCGGCGGTGTACCGGGATGTGCAATGAAACAAGAGTGACATGTATGAAAAATTATGCATGGTGGCCTTGCCACAAATACGATGTCAACTACATGATCATGCATGGCAATATGACAATATGATGCGTGTCATATGAACGGAACGGTGGAAAGTTGGATGGCAATATATCTCGGAATGGCTATGGAAATGCCATGATAGGTAGGTATGGTGGATGTTTTGAGGAATAATATGGTGGTTGTTTTGAGGAAGGATATATAGTGGGTTTATGGCACCAGCGAAAGTTGCGCGGTACAAGAGAAGCTAGCAATGGTGGAAGGGTGAGAGTGTGTATAATCCATGGACTCAACATTAGTCATAAGAACTCATATACTTATTGCAAAAATCTACGAGTCATCAAAACAAAGCAATCAATGCATGCTCCTAGGGGGAGGTTGGTAGGAGTTAACCATATCGCGCCCCCGACCTCCACACAAAGGTTGGCACTCTACAAATACCTCATGCTCTAACTTCGTCACATAGCGGTTCACCATACGTGCATGCTACGGGAATCACTAATCTTAACACAAGTATTTCTCAATTTCATAATAACTCCACTAGCATGACTCTAATATCACTATCATGATATCTCAAAACAATTATCAAGCATCCAACATCTCATTCTATTCAATGCACTTGGTGTGAAATTTTTTTACTACATTGACATTGGATGTCTATCATGTGAAGACTATTTTCTTTTAGCCTAAACACATTACCATGCTATTTTAATAGACTATAAAATAGATATAAGTGAAGCATGAGAGTTCAACAATTTCTACAAAATATTACCACCACCGTGCTCTAAAAGATATAAGTGAAGCACTAGAGCAAAAACTATTCAACTCAAAAGATATAAGTGAAGCACATAGAGTGTTCTAACAATTTCTAGGCCATATTTAAATCTCTAAAATAGGTGTGTCCAGCAAGGATGATTGTGACAAACTAACAAGCAAAGACTCAAATTATACAAGACGCTCCAAGCAAAACACATATCATGTTGCGAATAAAAATATAGCTCCAAGTATAGTTACCGATGGATGTAGACGAAAGAGGGGATGCCTTCCCGGGGCATCCCCCAGCTTAGGATTTTGATTATCTTGAATTTACTTGGGGTGCCATGGGCATCCCCAAGCTTTGGACTTTGCTACTCCTTGTTCCATAGTCCATCAAAGCAATACTCAAAACTTGAAAACTTCACAACACAAAACTTAGACAAAAATTCCTGTGAGCTCCGTTAGTATAAGAAAGCAAACCACTACTCAAAGGTGCAGCAATGAATTCATTATTTGTTTATATTGGTGTTAAATCTACTGTATTCCAACTTCTCTATGGTTCATATCCTCCAATACTACTCATAGATACATCAAAATAAGCAAACAACACACGAAAAACAGAATCTGTAAAAAACAGAACAGTCTGTAGTAATCTGCAGGTTTCGCCTACTTTCGGAACTCCAAAAAATTCAAACTAAATTGGTAAATTTGAGGAATTTGTCTAGTAATCATCTTCAAACAGAATCAACTAAATAGCACGCTCCAGTAAAATCTGACGACCACTTTAGCGAGCGCTAACGATTCTGTTTTTCACAGCAAGAACACATAAACTTCACACAAGTCTTCCCAAAGGTTCTACTTGGCACAAACACTAAACAAAACATGAAACCACATATAATCAGAGGCTAGATGCAATATTTATTCCCTAACAGCAACAAAAACAAAAAATATAAAGTTGGGTTGCCTCCCAACAAGCGCTATCGTTTTACGCCCCAAGCTAGGCACGATACAAGATAAATCTAGGGAATGCCATAATGATATGATATGTCATGAAAGCTCATCTCATATTCCCTACGTTCAGCAGCAAGCTTCCTTTGTGGCAAGCAAAATTAATCAAAAGGGCTAAATTTAATGAGACAAAGGTCCCCTACATCAATCTCAGGAGGACTAGATTCCTCTTTTGGCCCTTTGTAGTGGACAACCAATTCATCATTATAGGCATTCTTTTGGCAGAAGGTCATAAGCCTTCGCTCAAGGTAGAAGCCTAACCCATTGTTTTGAATAGTAAAATCATCATTCATCTCAGAAATTCTATCAATCAAGGCCTCAATAGGAACGTTTTTTCTAAGGTTTTCATTAAAAGCAACATGATCAGGCGATCATAACCGCATTATGTCTTCTTGATTGAATAAGATAGCCTCTATGGGAGGTCGACTCGCATCTACCCCGTAATGAGCAAAGATTTCTTTGGCCTCTTTCATGATATATCTAAATTCATGAGCCAAAAAGACAGTAGCTGCACGCTTAATAGAAGAAAGCTCGATATTGGAAAACTCCAAAAAGATTCTCTGAATACAGGGATGCATATGGATAAATTGCCTTTCAATTTCTACTATAAGCATGGGTACAGCATCCGCAAGGCTACTAGTTCTGTGAAGAATAGAGCCACCCATAGTGGGCAAAGCACCGGCACAAGTAAAGAAGTCTTGAAGAACTCCTTTTCCAATGATATTACCACTACCAACCCGGAACTTCTTAATATGTAAAGTGGTAGCTTCATACGGGGGATCAACATAGACGTTGCCCTCGATATTACTACCCTTCTCGATAGGATCGTCCCCCATCTCAAACATGAGGGCAATCAGGCAAGCAAACAGCACACGAGCAAACAAGAAGCAAGCGAACGATAAACACACGGCGGAAGAAGGGCAAATAAAACGGCAAGGGTGAAGTGGGGGAGAGGAAAATGAGAGGCAAATAAATGTAAAGCGAAGGATAAGGGTTTGTGATAGGTACTTGGTATATGACTTTCGTGTAAGCCTTCCCGGAAACGGCGCCAGAAATTCTTCTTGCTACTTCTCAAGCTTGTGTTGTATTCCCTCGAAGAGGAAAGGGAGATGTAGCACAGTAGCGTACGTATTTCCCTCGGTTTTTGAGAACCAAGGTATCAATCCAATAGGAGACCACGTGCGAGTCCCTCGCACCTGCACAAACAAATAAGAACTTCGCAGCCAACGCGATAAGCGGTTGTCAATCCCTTTACGATCACTTACAAAAGTGAGATCTGATAGAGATGATAGTTTATATTTTTGGTATTTTTGGTTTATAAGAACAGCAAATAAAAGCGATAAAAGGAAAGTAGATGTAGATTGATATGTTGAGAATAGACCCGGGGGCCATAGTGTTCTCTAGTGGCTTCTCTCATGATAGCGATATTCTACGGCTGGTAAACAAACTACTGTCGAGCAATTGATAGAAAAGCGAATAATTATGAGACTATCTAGGCATGATCATTGTATATAGGCATCACGTCCGAGACAAGTAGACCGACTCCTGCCTGCATCTACTACTATTACTCCACACATCGACCGCTATCCAGCATGCATCTAGTGTATTGAGTTCATAAGAACAGAGTAACGCCTTAAGCAAGATGACATGATGTAGAGGGATAAACTCAAGCAATATAATATAAACCCCATCTTTTTATCCTCGATGGCAACAATACAATACGTGCCTTGCTGCCCCTATTGTCACTGGGAAAGGACACCACAAGATTGAACCCAAAGCCAAGCACTTCTACCATTGCAAGAACTATAGATCTAGTAGGCCAGACCAAACCAATAATTCAAAGAGACTTGCAAGGATATTATGATCACACAAGTTCAGAGAAGAACCAAATATATTTCATAGATAATCTTGATCATAAAGTCACAATTCATTGGATCTCGACAAACACACCGCAAAAAGAGATTACATCGAATAGATCTCCTCGAAGACCGAGGAGAACTTTGTATTGAGATCCAGAGAGAGATAAGAAGCCATCTAGATACTAGCTATGGACCTGAAGGTCTATGGTAAACTACTCACAACTCATGGTGAGGGCGATGATGATGATGATGATGATGAACTCTGTGATGGATCCCCCTCCGGTGGAGCTCCAGAACAGGCTCCAAGATGGGATCTCACGGGAATAGAAGGTTACGGCGGTGGAATTAGGGTTCTCCCTCTGTTGTCGAAGGTTTTGGGGTACGTAGACATATATAGGAAGAAGGAGGACACCGGGGGGGTGCTCGGGGGCCCCACGAGGCAGGGGGCGCGCCCTGGGAAGGGGGTGCGCCCCCCACCCTCGTGGGCAGCCCCTTGATCCCCTGACATGGTTCTCAAGTCCCTCGTGCGTGATTTTCTCCAAAAATATCTCTCGCGAAGATTTCATTCCGTTTGGACTCCGTTTGATATTCTTTTTCTGCAAAACCCTAAAACAGGCAAAAAACAGCAATCTGGACTGGGCCTTTGGGTTAGTAGGTTAGTCCCAAAAATGATATATAAGTGTATGATAAAGCCCAATAAACATCCAAGACTTCATAAATAATAGCATGGAACAATCAAAAATTGTAGATACGTTGGAGACGTATCAGAAAACATAATAGGTTCAGATCTTAAATCATGGCACTCGGGCCCTAGTGACAAGCATTAAGCATAGCAAAGTCGTAGAAACATCAATCTCAGAACATTGTGGATACTAGGCATCAAGCCCAAACAAAACTAACTCGATTACATGATAAATCTCATCCAACCCATCACCGTCCAGCAAGCATACGATGGAATTACTCACTCCCGGCGGTGAGCATCATTAAATTGGTGATGGGGGGAGATTGATTTTGACGACGGCAACGGGTTCCACTCTCCGGAGCCCCGAACGTACTCCAGATCAGCCATCCCGATGAAGAACAAGAAGTGGCGGCGGCTCCGTATCGTAAAATGCAATGAATCCTTCTCTCTGATTTTTTTTCTCCACGAATACTTATATATGGAGTTGGAGTTAAGGTTGCCGGAGCTCCAGGGGCCCCCACAAGCCAGGGGCGTGCCCTGGGGGGTAGGCGCGCCCCCAGGATTGTGGCTCCTGGGTGGCCCCCCTCTGGTATATTTTTTCACCAGTATTTTTTATATATTCCACAAAAATTCTCTGTAAATTAGGTCAATCCGAGAACTTTGATTTCTACACAAAAATAACACCATGGCAATTCTGCTGAAAACGCCGTCAGTCCGGGTTAGTTCAATTCAAATCATGCAAATTAGATTCCAAAACAAGGGCAAAAGATTTTGGAAAAGTATATACGATGGAGACGTATTACGGACCCCCTCTTAATAGTATGGTTTTCCTATGAGTCAAATCCACCAAAAGAAAATCGTCACAAAATAACAGTCTTCACTCTTAATCATTGAGGGGAAATAAATCGTCTCTTGCCAGCTAATATAATCTATGGAATACTCAATGTGCACGGTTAGTTCGCAAAGCGCATTGTCATCAATCCAAAACCACTAAGGGTGAAATATGCCCTAAAATAACACCATCTCACAAAAGAGTTGTTTAAATGGGTGTTTTGCAGAAGGATGATCAATTGTTGGCACCATTGATAGCACCATCTTCACTCTTGAGGTGGGACTTAAGATCGCACCCCTCTTGCATTTATTCAAAGGCCTTTGAGATTTAATTAGGAAGTTTGTAAAATATACATAGGCCAAGCCTATTAATTCTAACAAACTCTACGTGTGATAACGAGTCATTCATATCGAAAATCATGGTCCTCGCATTTGGTATGGTGCATAAGCTCATACTCTTAAAAATAAAATGATTAGCTAAGTTCTTCTGTTAAGAATCTGCTAATTTTAGTTCCCACCAAAAGGACTGCTAATTTTAGTTCCCCACCAAAAGGATACTAAGGGTATCTCCAACGCCGACCCTCAAACTGCCACCATATGTCTCGATCTTGTTGTCCGGACCATCGAAACCATCAAACACGGTTCTATATCAGTCTGTGGCGCGATCCGGACATACTTTCTCCCTTAAACCGGAGTCAAACATGGGGGGCTTTGAGGGCATCTGGATAACACCAACGCCCGCTTCTGACCACCCTCGCCCACTGAGGGAACCCTGGCCTAGGGGGTCCTCGGGTGTCTGGATTACTCTATACGGTCCGGACTGATGGGCCGTGAAGATAAAGCAGAAGATTATCCCTCGTGTCCGGATAGGACTGCTACATGCGTAGAATGGAAAGATTTGTGTCCGGGTGTAATGTTTCCTTCCTCTGCAAGATGACTTTGTACAACCCTAGGTCCCTTCGGTGTGTATATAAACCGGATTGTTTAGTCCATAGAGGCAATCAGAAAAATCTCAGGCTAGACCTCTAGGGTTTAGCCAATACGATCTCGAGGTAGATCAACTCTTGTAACCCCTATATTCATCATATTCAATCAAGAAGGAAGTAGGGTATTACCACCATTAAGAGGGCCCGAACCTGGGTAAACATCGTGTCCTTGTTTTTTCCATGTTACCATTGATCCTCATATACACAACTTAGGACCCCCTACTCGAGATCTGCCGGTTTTGACACCGACATTGGTGCTTTCATTGAGAGTTCCGCTGTGTTGTCAACTGAAGGATCGATGGCTCGCTTCATCATCAGCAACGGCGCTACCCCCGAGGAGATCTTTCTCCCCGGTCAGCTTTTCATGTTTGGCGGCTTCGTGCTACGTGCCAACTCGGGTGGCCGCCTTGAGCAGGTCGACAGCTATGCCCCTGGTCATCATATCAGGTTTGGAAGTCTGAATTACGTCGCTGATATCCGAGGAGATCTGATCTTCGAGGGATTCGCGGCCTCGGTTGTCGCTCCATGCCTACACGAAGAAAATCCTTCAGATCTATTATCAAATCCCGTCCCAGGGGTCGACACATATGTCCGCTCTGGCCCTAGATCTACAGCAGATCACTTCGTCTGAAGACGGGAGGATAAACCGCGCCGGACTCTCCCCCTCCATGGAGCTTCTAGTCGGAGGCTCAAAGGCGATCGTGCCGCTCACCGACCCAGAATCAGACGGGACTCTCCCCGTCATTGGGAAGCCAAACTCATTTCCGATCACTAGCTCCGAACTCCTGGGGTTCGCACTCTCCGGGCTCGAGCAAGTGCTTATCATCGAGCCTGGCTCCGCAGATCCCCAGACTACTGTCCAGCTCTCGCTCTTAAACGAGGCGCTGGGCTTGCTACAATCTCTCACCATCACGGAGGATTCCCCGCTGAACTATGCCCAGTTAAAACTGGGGGCTGGGAATTTTGCGTCCCACCCACCACCCACTTGGTAGCCACTGTTGAAGACTTAACCGACATGACGAAGATGCTGAAGCCGAACCAAGTCAAAGCCTGCCCATCACCGGGCACTGGACGGCTACTTCTATATACAATGTATACATGGTGGACACGCCTGAAAAGAAAGACGACAACGGCACTAAAGATCTAGATGAGGACAAGCCCGTCAAAGAACCACCAAAATGCTGGCGTCAACGGCGCCGCTCTCGATCGCGCCGAGGAAGGGAAAGCAAAACTTGCACCGGAGACAATGACACTGCAGATAATGCCGGAGACCCCGAAAACCCCACAGAACCAGCGTTAGAGTAGGAAGAAAGATAGGAAGCTCAATTCAATCCCGAAGAGCTCGCCGATCACAATGATTCGGAAGACAGTAAATATTTACCCATCTCCGAAGAGGATGTCAGCCTTGGTGACGAATAATTCATCATCACAAAGGAACTCCTCGAACAAGAACACTTTCAGCGACGGCTTATCGCCACAGCAAGGAGCCTGAAAAAGCAGCAGCAGTGTCTTAAAGCCGAACAGGATACTCTCAACGATAGATGGAATCAAGTGCTAGACGTTGAGGAAAGATACGACTGTGAGCGCCAAACAAAGAGATATCCCAAGTGCAAGCTACTACCACAATTCGATGACGAGGCCTTTGCGCCAATACCGTCGAGGTACAATCCAGCCGATCAACCTGACTGACCACCACGTGGACGGGACAAAGCGGCCAATAACGCCGAACAGCAGCCCGCGCCCGCCCACCATAAAGGCAAGGAGACAGCGGCTCTGGGCTACAAGTACGATCTACGTCAGGACATGGCCAATAGAGTCGGTTAGACTAGATCAATCTACGGGTCAAGAGGACGTTTTCCCATGTGGGGTGATGGCTATCAAGCCTGGCACGACCAAAACAATCCAGTTCGGAGTAAGCACCGAACACAAATGTCATCCGAACTCCGTCGCGATGTCGCCCGATATAGAGGCGCCGCACACCCTATGTGTCGTGGTTTTGTCACGGCAGATGTCCTAGCAAAAGGACTTAGTCGTGGAGCCATCTCTACGGGTTAGCTGAAAGGGGTTAAAGCAAACAAGGACGCAAGGGATTTTATACTAGTTCGGCCCCTTCGATGAAGGTAAAAGCCTACGTCTAGTTTGGTGTGGTATTGCTAGGGTTTCGATGACCAGGGAGAGAATCAGCTTTGCCTGTGTCTCGAGTTGTTGTTCTTTGTCCTTGAACCGTCGCCGGGTCGTCCCTTTATATACACAGGATGACGCCCGGTCCGGTTTACAGAATCCCGAAGCCGGCTCATAAACATGCCCGGCTCGGTCTCTATCTTTCCTATCTTACAATACAAGTTACACGCCGTTATGGCGGTTTACACTTACAGGCCCTAACACCTCTTGGGCACTGGATCTCTAGCCTTTTATAATAAAGCGCCATGTTCTATGCCTTGCTGGGCTTCAGTAGAAGTAATCCTTATGGGCATAAACCGGCCCCTTCCTGGGTGGTTTATACCTAATAGTTATATCCCTGACATTAGGCCCCGAATTGATTTAAACCTGTTCATGTCAATCTTCAATGCCTTGTAGAAGCTTGGTCCTCCATGGCTTCAAATATTTCATAAAACGCCATGACGTCATCTTCCTGGATCACATTGAACTGCCGTGACATCATATGTTCATTTAATACGTGTACCTGTTTTATTCTTTACTTATTAAAATCTCCAAAGATCAAGGCGACAGTATCGTCCCATATCCACCTTTCGGGCTCCTTGATTCCTGCGCCTGCCGTTTAACCTTTCGGCTTATAAATAGGGCGAGGAGTCATTTCCTTTTCCCCCCTCATCTCTTCGCTTCTTCTTCTTCTTCCTCACGCTCGCCCGTGCTCAAGCACTGCCGCCGTTGTCGACCTTTGCATCTTCGTTAGCTCAGGCCGCTGCATCGACCAGTTCGGACCAGAAACTCGCCAGCGCGCCTCCGCACCCGTCAGCTTCGGTAAGTTCCTTCCTTATTTCTTATATAGATCTCATTAGGGTTTCTGCTGTGAGTTCGTCATGGCTAGGGCGTTGTTCTTCGTTGTTCTTTGTTGTGGCTCCGATAACTAGTGTAGATCTAATGTCTTCACAAGCGACTGTATTACTCCCTCCATTCCCTTATACAAGGCCACAAACTCATATTACAGGTACCAAGGTAAAAATTAATGACTGCTTTGTAAGCCAACTTTTCGTTTCGGTAATCGGGATCATTAATATGTCCGCATGCATGCAAGGAAGGAATGGGAAGGAAGTAGTACAATGTCATTATGATTACATGCATGCAAGTATTAAACAAGTTGCTAGTACGAGGAAACATCATTAATTTGTGCCTCGGTTACTCTTAGTGGCCTTGTATAGATGTAAAATGTATTTTTCATAGTGGCCTTGCATAAGGGAATGGAGGGAGTAATAACTCTACTCAATTAAATGCTTATCCTCCTTTACAGTATTCCCCTTATCTAGATCCATCTGAACTGCTGCAGCGTCTGATAAATATTAATCCTGAATATTCCTGAATTTCGGACATGCCATAGATCCGTAATTCTGTTGCTGATTTTGCGAAACCTGTTTCTCAATAACTTTAGATCTGCACCTTTCATCTTCTCCCCGGCGGTTTAACTTTAGAAAAAATCATAAACCGGTAAATATCATTAGGCCCCGCTTAAACCGACGTTGCAGTCGCTCTCGTAATACTTCCGGTTTATCATTGCATAAATCATAAACCGGCCCTTCACTATATTTTCAAATTTTTCCTTCAAAATGATAAAACAAGCCAAGCAATTTACTTCCTGCAACTGGGTCCACTCTCGGGTTACCGAAGACGAACTACATAAACGGGCTGAAATTGGCGCTTTAGCCAAGAAGGGTGTCCTCCGTTGGAGAGTCCTTGGACCGGAATGTCCTCCAGAGCCCAAAGATGGAGAGGTTATCATATTTCTTGATCATCTATCCCGAGGGTTCAGTCATCCCGGATCAAAATTCTTTCGTGATGTGCTGACTAGCTTCCAGCTCCACCCTCAAGATATCGGACCGAATTATGTGTCCAACATCTGAAACTTCCAAGTATTTTGTGAAGCTTATTTGCAAGAGGAACCTTCAGTTGACCAGCTTAGGGATTTCTTCCATTTAAACCGTCGCACGGAGTTCACTGATGGGCCCAACACTGAACTTGGCGGAATGTCCATCCAAAAAAGGAAGGATGTTAGCTTTCCTCACGCAAAACACCACAGTCACCCTAAGGATTGGAACCAGACCTGGTTTTCCAGTCTAGACACTTCTCCAGGTGACGAAAATCCTCTGCGGGTTACCGTTCTCATCGGTTTCTGAGAACCATCCTTTCCCCCAAAGGCTAAGTGCCCAGGAACGATTCCAATACGCCCCGCAGCTCTCAAAGCTCCGAGCCTTCACCGCCAACGGTTTAACAGGCATTGATTTTGTCCGTTGTTGGATTTCTTGGAGCATTCTGCCTCTAAGCCGGTGTACCGGTTTAATGTGTGAATATACCGGAAACCCCAAAGATCCTCTACGCCATACTGAAGCTGTTCTGTCAGAGAATGAGGTCAATGAAGCTATTAAGAAAATATTGAATGAACCAATGGGTGCCTGCAGCAAAACCGGGCTGGCCCCTTTCTGTGAGTCCAATAAACCGCCATCGGTAAGTCTTCTTATATCGTTTGCTTTATATCAATTTGTTTTTAGTATCCTTTCTGAACGACCTCACAACCTTTATCAGGGCAATGATCCGTTCTGGAAGAGGAAAACCCAGGATAAACCGGTAAAGGCAGCTCGCCTCAAAACCAAGGTTGTTAAGAAAACCGTTAAGAAGAAAACCACTGAAGCATCTGAATCCAATCTTGATGATGATGAACCGGACTCAGAGGTATCACTTGACTCCCTTGGCTCCCTTTTCTTGCATCTTATTGACAATGATTGTACTCAGGAAAACACTGAAGGCGGCGAGGCTGATGATGTCGAGGTAATTACCCTTTCCTCCTGTTCAAATCTTCTGCCAACACCGAAAATTCGTCGAGCAAGCCGGAAAGTACAATTTTCTCACCCTTTTTCTTACTTGGACCCAAACTTTATTTTGAAGAAACAGCAACATGAAGCTCGCCGCACCACTCGGCACAGTGGTCAAGTTATCGAATCCACCGGTTTACCATAGACATCGGCCCGAAGACGTCGATCAGAGGTCTTGTATATTCCAGATGTTCTTTATCCCAAAGCGGGTCATATTCGCCATCCTCTTAATCCGTCTGACTCCAATTATCAGGACACTCCTCGTTCGTCATCTGGCGAGTCAACAGCCACACAGCTTCCTCCTCTCAAAATTGTTCCTGGGTAAGTTTTTATTTTCCTGTTAATCCTTTCCATTCACTCCACTAACTATCTTCACCTTTAAATTTTGCAGTAAGCCAAAGCCTAGCAAGAAGGCTAAACTGAATAAACCGGCAGGTGATAATACAAACCCTGAACTGGAAAAGAATCCCGAGCCAGTCAAAGATAATGTTGATGTCTTGCATGATGATCCTCCTCCAATGGATCATGAAATCTTTACTAAACAAGAAGCTGCGCGAAAGGACCTTGACCATAATCCGACTAGTCTAGTCCGGGCCAGTAATACTCCAGCCAGCCCTGCCAAAGCCGTTGCCGCTTCAACAGAAGATGTCCAAATTACTGGTTTTGGTTATACTGCCCCTGGTGAAACCGTTGCGTTAACCAAGCATACTGCTAAAGAAGAAGTCTCTGGGAAAGACAAAGGCAAATGGAATGTCGATTTGTCAAGCTATGCTCAACTCAGCGCCCAGGACCTTCGTTCCGAATATCTGAACCGGTTGCATACCAGCCGTGATTATGAAGTCGGTTTAGTGAATCTTATGAAGGAACGTTATGAGGTAAACTTCTGCTTAATTTCCTTCAATTTCATTCTTGCCTAAGCCCAATAGCTTGTCTCAACTCCATCATAGCCCCCAAGGGCCGGTTTATCCCTTCAGGATGAACTGGGACTTTTATTTTGTACCCTCTTTGAACAATAACGCATTAGCCCCCAAGTGTCAAGTGTATAACTTGTTATGTGCTTGGGACTTTATTATAGATGCCTGATAACTGCAAATATGCATTAGCCCCCAAGTGCCAAGTATATAACTTGTTATGTGCTTGGGACTTCCAATATGCTTTACCAATGTATGATGTGTGCTTCTCTTTGCAGGCTGATCTGAATCAGAAAGAATCTCAAGTGGCTGAGCTCCAAGACAACCTGAAGTTCCAGCAAACCGCCGCTTCCAAGACCAAGGAAAAGTTGACCCTTGCTTTAGCCAGTATGGAAAAATTGAAGAAAGACTTCCAGAAGGAACGGGCGTATTGGGATGCAGAAAGAGCCGCTTTGGAGAAAAGGGCAGTCGATGCAGAAGCCGCTCTCAATCCAGTGTCAGAAGAGCTATCTAGCTTAAAGCGGTAGATAAACGCCATGACTACTGCTGACTTTGGTAAGTAATCTTATCATTATTCCAAAAAATGATATCTCCACAATCTTCCGGTTTACCCTAGTTCCATTGATGCAGGAAAACGTACTGCTCATCTTGGTGCTGATATGCAGAATAAATTGAAGGTTGCATATACTCTTATAGAGCAGCTGTATACCGGCGCTCAAAGGATCATTTGTGGTGCTTCTCATAACAAACCGGCTCCCAAGTTGTTCAAGGAGACGTTGGAAAAATTATCAGTGCTACCCGCCCAGTTTGGAGAGCTCAAGAAATCAGCTGCCAGGGCGGGCGCTTTAATTGCATTAACTCGGGCGAAGGCTTGGGTACCTGATCTTGATCCGGGCGATGTGATGAACGGCTATCCAAGCATGAAAGAGGACGGATCAGAGTTCACAGATGCAGACTTGCGGGCTTTAACAAGAGAAATGCGGCCCTTGGCCAGCAAATTAGCCGATGAAGCTGATCTGTCCCGCTATCAGGCGGGTTACGATGCTGACAATCGCCGGGTTAATACTCCGATCTATGAAGTGGAAGATCTCATCCCGCCCGTCTGTAAGCATACCTACGCCCCTAATGTTGAACCGTCTGAACTCATAAGTGATGAAGCTATTTTCCAGGCTCTGACAAAGATCAATTGGGCAACCACTGACTTCCAGCTGTTGGATGAGAACGAAGAAGAGACGGCGCAGGATGATCCACAACCATCGAGTCGGGCTGATGCAGAGCCATGAACCGGCACTGGTTTAACATTCATTGTACCACAATACTTGGCGAGGAACAGATATTCTTTTGGGCTGAAAAAACGCCTTGTAATAGGATAGCCGAAACATTTGGTTATGTCTTCATGTGTATTCCTTCTGCATAACATTGCTCAATCCGACAGTTTCATAGTTTTTCTGCTTATGATGCCGAACAGTTTTATTCAACCTGTTTCTGCACAAGACAAAATTCAAAGGGTCCTGGCGGTTTATTGCTGGACGGGTCATAATGCCCAAATACATGATCTAGGTTTATCACCTGAGCTGTATTAAAATATGAAACACATATCATACCTATGATATATAAATGGTGTCATTGGCTTAACCAACGTTTTGCAGTAAGGGCGATGATCCCAAGTTGTGAGTATTGATGACTCCTGCAATATTTTGCCGGTTCATGATGAAACCATACCGGGTTGTGATAAACACCGGTTTAGCTACAAATTGTACTGGCGATTTGTAATCAAACTAGACCAGGTTCTGTGAACGCTGGTTTTTTAATGGTGGCGAATTGTAGTCAACCACTCCGCCGAATCAATAGATATCAGATTAACAATCTCTTTGTGAAGTAAAAATTCAGCAAGCAAAGCAAATAAAAACTTGTAGTCAAGGCTTTTTAAGAGCTGCCAGGCTCCAAATTCGAGGCTTTTCATGGGCTGCCAGGCCACTGAGTTGAACCATTTCACAAAGCCTGTTAATATGGTCCTCAATCCTTAACCAATCGTCGTTTTAACGTTGACAAGTTCAGGGTCTGTTATAAGATTGACGTGTCAATCGTTCGATGGGTCAAACCAGGTTTACCTGGGCGAAGTGACTTACTCGATGCGGGCAGGTTAACCCTGGGTTTTAGGTGTATACACCAGGCTTCCAACCCGTGGCTTGATAGCCTATTACAAGGGCCTTAAAAGCTCGTTGCCGTTGTGCGATAGGAGCCCCCAAGTAACATTGTGAGCTGTGCTCATCGGGTGCCTATGTTTGAGTTGTGCTATGCATCAAACTCTCTTTTGCCCCTTATCTTCATGTTGGCTTGATAGCCGGATTACCGAAGTAACCAGAGCTGTGCTCTTATGATGATATTGGCTTGATAGCCGGTCTAATAGGGCCATAGGAACTTTGTCTTTACAACCAGAAGACCCCATGTGACAAACTCTTATGAAAAAAGCAGCAGATACCCCGCTTTAACGGGGATGCCGGTTTATTATATTGATCATAATATATACATTGCGAATATATGTACATAAAGCGGAGCCTATGGCTCAGGTGTAGTAAGGCCGAAAATGAGCGATGTTCCACGGCCGTCGGGTCTCCTCCTCCACGGTGCGTGAGTCCTTGTGTTCTCGAACGTCGATGAGGTAGTATGACCCATTGTGTAGATTCTTGCTGACCACAAAGGGTCCTTCCCAAGGCGGGGATAGCTTGTGCATATCTGTCTGGTCTTGGATGAGCCGGAGCACTAGATCGCCTTCTTGAAACGTTCTGGTTTTAACTCGGCGACTGTGGTATCGACGCAGACCTTGCTGATAAATCGCCGATCGAGCCGCTGCAATGTCACGTTCCTCATCCAGCCGGTCCAGCGCGTCTTGCCGCGCCTTCTCATGATCAGCTTCCACGTAAGCCGCCACCTGAGGCGAATCATGACGGATGTCACTAGGGAGAACCGCTTCAGCTCCATATACCATGAAAAAAGGCGTGTAACTCGTGGACCTGTTGGGTGTGGTGTTGATGCTCCATAACACAGAGGGCAATTCCTCCACTTAATAACCCGGCGTCCTCTGCAAAGGGACCATGAGCCGGGGCTTGATGCCTCTCAAGATCTCTTGATTGGCTCTCTCAGCTTCACCATTGGACTGGGGGTGAGCCACTGAAGATACGTCAAGCCGGATGTGCTCTCGTTGACAAAATTCCTCCATAGCCCCCTTGGATAAATTGGTACCATTATCAGTTATAATACTGTGTAGAAAACCAAACCGGAAAATCACCTTCTTGATGAATTGAACCGTCATTGCTGCATCACACTTGTTGACTGGCTCCGCCTCGACCCACTTGGTAAACTTATCCACCGCCACCAGAAGGTGGGTCCTCTTCTCTGGAGATCTCTTAAAGGGCCCAATCATGTCTAGCCCCCAAGTCGCGAACGGCCAAGTAATTGGAATCATCCTCAATTCTTGAGCCGGTATATGAGCACGCCGTGAGAACTTCTGGCAAGCATCACACTTTTTGACCAGGTCCTCTGCATCAGCATGAGCTGTCAGCCAATAGAACCCATGACGAAAAGCTTTAGCTACCAAAGATTTTGAACCGGCGTGGTGACCACAATCTCCTTCATGTATCTCTTGAAGAATCTCGCAGCCCTCCTCTGGTGACACACAGCGTTGAAACACCCCGGATACACTGCAATGATGCAGTTCTCCATTGAAAATAGTCATCAATTTGGACCGCCGGACTATCTGCCTAGCCAAGACTTCATCCTCTGGTAACTCACCTTGGTTCATGTACGCCAGATACGGGACTGTCCAATCCGGAATAGCATGAAGCGTCGCGACCAATCGAGCCTCCGGATCAGGAACAGCCAAATCCTCATCTGAAGGTAATCTCACCGATGGATTATGCAATACGTCTAGGAAGACATTAGGTGGAATCGGTTTATGCTGGGAACCCAGACGGCTTAATGCGTCGGCCGCTTCATTCTTTCACCGGTCCACATGGTCCACCTGATAACCCTTGAAGTGCCTAGCGACAGCGTCCACCTCTCGACGATATGTCGTCATAAGTGGGTCCTTGGAGTCCCAAGTACCAGATACTTGTTGTGCCACCAGGTCCGAATCACCGAAACATTTAACCCGGCTTAAATTCATCTCCTTAGCCATTCGCAGACCATGGAGGAGAGCTTCATACTCAGCTGCTGAAAGATCGTGGATGTCGCCTAGAGGGGGGGTGAATAAGCGCTTTAAAATAATTACGGTTTAGGCTTGAACAAATGCAGAATAAACCTAGTGGTTAATTTGCCAATCACAAAAACTACAACAACTAGGCTCGCCTATGTGCACCAACAACTTATGCTAAGCAAGATAAACAACTAGGTGATAGCAAGATATATGACAAGAAATAATATATCTATCACAAAGTATAGTGCATAAGTAAAGGGCTCGGGTAAGAGATAACTGAGGCACGCCGAGACGACGATGTATCCCGAAGTTCACACCCTTGCGGATGCTAATCTCCGTTTGGAGCGGTGTGGAGGCACAATGCTCCCCAAGAAGCCACTAGGGCCACCGTAATCTCCTCACGCCCTTGCACAATGCAAGATGTCGTGATTCCACTAAGGGACCCTTGAGGGCGGTCACCGAACCCGTACAAATGGCAACCCTTTGGGGCGGTCACCGAACCCGTACAAATTGCTCGGAGCGATCTCCACAACCTAATCGGAGACCCCGACGCTTGCCCGGATCTTTACACCACAATGATTGAGCTCCGAACACCAAGGTTGGGGCTATCTCCCCAACGACACCACGAAGCTTCACCACGATGGAATATGGCTCCGAGGTGACCACAACCGTCTAGGGCGCCCAAGCACCCAAGAGGAACAAGCTCAAGGGTACCAAGCACCCAAGAGTAATAAGCTTCTCAACTTCACTTCCACATATCACCGTGGAGAACTCAAACCGATGCACAAAATGCAATGGCAAGGGCACACGGAGTGCCCAAGTCCTTCTCTCTCAAATCCCACCAAAGCAACTAATGCTAGGGAGGAAAAGGAGAGGAAGAACAAGAAGGAGAACACCAAGAACTCCAAGATCTAGATCCAAGGGGTTCCCCTCACCTAGAGGAGGAAGTGGTTGGTGGAAATGTGGATCTAGATCTCCTCTCTCTTTTCCCCCAAAAACTAGCAAGAATCCATGGGGGGATTGAGAGATAGCAAGCTCAGAGAAGGTCAACAATGGGGGAAGAACACGAGCTTGAAGGATAAGGTTCATTGGGGAAGAATACCCCCTTTTATAGGTGGGGAAAAATCCAACCGTTATGCTCACAGCCCGCACCGAGCGGTACTACCGCTCCAAGGAGCGGTACTACCGCTAGGGCGGTAGTAGCCCTTTGAAACATAACAGCGAGGAGGCAAAAAGGCCAGAAGAACCGTTGGAGCGGTAGTACCGCTTGACCTCGCGATACTACCGCTAGGGGTAGCGGTACTACTGCTAAGGGGTAGCGGTACTACTGCTTGAGAGCAGTACTAAAAAATTACAACCGTGCCTACTACCGCTGGACTTGTGACGAGTTTTTGGTCCGGAGCGGAAGTAGCCACGGAAGTAAAAAATTACATCCCCTCCAAGTGGTAATACCCCTCCAATTTGCGGTAGTACCGCTGCAGCCCTTCAGGGGACACCAAAACTGACATAACTTTTGCATACAGACTCCGAATTCAACCAAACCAAGTTTGTTGGAAAGCTAGCAACATGGCCTAACACAATCTTGATAGAAATAACAATAATAAGAAAATTAGAAAAGTCCCATAAGAAAATGGTGAGAAGCCTTCCTCAAAAGAGACCGGTAAAACCTCCAACACCGAAAACTCAATAGAAGAAGCATGTGAACTTCGTTTTCGATGAACTCAAGCTTGTCATGAAAATGACCATAAGCCCCAAATCTCACAAGAATAGAACCAAACAAGAACCAAGAAATATGATGCAAGCATGCAATGGTTTGAGCTCTCTACGAATGATATGATCAAGCTACTCACTTGAGAGCCCCCCTTGATAGTACGGCAATCGATCCTATAACCCGGTCTCCAAACTACCACCATGAGACTGGTAAAATAGGGAACCTATCAAGGGCAAACCTTTGCCTTGCACAAAGTCCACTTGAGCTAGATGTAGACGATCTTGACTTCCTCAATTTGGACCACCTTTCTTGATTGCGTTGTCTCGGTGAAGACTAGTAGATTGCTCCCCCATACTCCACTATGGGTGAGCCACTCTTCGGCATATCTTCACAAGTCCATTGTCACCACAATGGACGGCAAGCTTCAAGCACTTGATCTCCTCGTGATGCATCACTTGAACTTGCACACCGCAACCTAACCCCACAAAGAACTCTCGCGAAGACCATGGGTTAGTACACAAAGCGTAATTGACAATACTTAGCATACCATGGGATCACTTGATCCCTCTCGGTACATCTTCTGTGCTTTGTGTGTTAATAAACTCGATTCACTCTTTGACTTAGTCTTGATAAACCTTGAATCTTTCCAACTCTCTTCATTTGGATGATTTCTTGAAGGTAAACATGAATGATAACACACTCTTCTTCTTCAAGACATGCTTGCAATAAGCTCAACACTCACAAGACCAATCTTTGGATAATTCCTTAATAGCACCTTGGTCATCACAAACTCTCCTTGAAACCAACACATGGACTCCACGAAAAGCCTATGGACAAACCCTTCAAATATAACTCAAGGCAACCATTAGTCCATAGAGATTGTCATCAATTACCAAAACCAAACATGGGGGCGCCACGTGTTCTTTCAGTTGCATTGTTAGTACAAGGGAACATTAAATGGAGGACGTAACAGAACTTATCACCTCGTGGGGAAGTTAATACGACTCCAGCCCCCGAGCCCTCCAATTGCCTGGATCCATCAAAGTGAATAGTCTAGTACGTGTGATTTGGTTTTTCCTCCGGTGCTTGCAACTCTGTCCAATCGTTGATGAAGTCCACCAGTGCTTGAGATTTGATTGCAGTGGGAGGCACATATTTTAGCCCGTGAGGACTAAGTACAATGGCCCACTTGGCAACCCGACCAGTTGCTTCTCTGTTCTGGATTATATCTCCCAGAGGGGCAGAACTGACCACAGTGATTGGATGGCCCTGAAAATACTGCTTAAGCTTCCAGTTTGCCATGAAGACTCCATATACCAATTTCTGCCAATGCGGGTATATCTGCTTCGACTCAATGAGCACCTCGCTGATATAGTAAACCGGCCTTTGAACCGGATATTCCTGTCCTGCCTCCTTGCGCTCCACTACAATGGCAACACTTACGGCTCGGGCATTAGCAACCACGTATAATAACAACGACTCATTATCAACTGGTGCAACAAGGATAGGCGGCTCTACCAACTGCTTCTTTAAGTCTTCAAACGCAGCATCAGCAGCATCACTCCACACAAAGTGGTCTGTCTTTTTCATCATCTGATAAAGCGGGATGGCCTTCTCTCCCAAACGGGTGATAAACCGGCTCAATGCCACAATGCGGCCTGCCAAGCGCTGGACATCGTTAATGCACGCCGGTTCAGCCAAGGAAGTAATAGCCTTGATCTTCTCCGGATTAGCTTCAATTCCCCTGTTTGACACCAAGAACCCCAGGAGCTTGCCCACTGGTACGCCAAAAATGCACTTGGCCGGATTAAGCGTCATCTTATAAACCCGAAGGTTATCAAAAGTTTCCTTCAAGTCAGCTATCAACGTCTCTTCCTTCCTGGACTTTACTACAATGTCATCCACATACGCATGAATGTTCCGCCCAATCTGCTTATGAAGACAATTCTGCACACAACGTTGATAGGTCGCCTGGGAACTCTTGAGCCCAAAAGGCATAGATACATAGCGGAAGGCTCCAAAGGGAGTTATAAAGGCTGTTTTCTCCTGGTCCTTAACTCCCATCTTGATCTGATGATATCCGAAATATGCATCCAAAAAACTTCAGCGCTCACAACCCGCCGTAGCATCAATGATTTGATCAATACGGGGGAGGGCAAAAGGATCGGCTGGGCAAGCCTTGTTTAGATCTGTGTAATCAACACACATTCGCCAAGTGCCATTCTTTTTAAGCACCACCACCGGATTAGCCAATCACTCAGGATGAAACACCTCCACTATAAAACCTGCCGCCAAGAGCCTGGCCACCTCTTCACCAATAGCCTTGCGTCTATCTTCATTGAAGCGGCAGAGAAACTGTTTAACCAGTTTAAACTTTGGATCAACATTAAGAGTGTGCTCAGCGAGTTCCCTCGGTACACCTGGCATGTCAGAAGGTTTCCATGCAAAGATGTCCCGATTCTCATGGATGAACTCGATGAGCACGCTTTCCTATTTCGGATCCAGGTTAGCACTGATGGTAAACTGCTTGGATGAATCGCCAGGAACAAAGTCAACCTGCTTGGTCTCATCAGCTGATTTGAACTTCAAGGCCGGATCATGCTCTATAGTCGGCTTCTTCAACGGAGACATGTCTGCTGGATCAACATTATCCTTGTAAAATTTCAATTCCTCGGTTGCACAAACCGCCTCAGCATAGGCTGCATCACCTTCCTCGCACTCCAAAGCAATCTTACGGCTCCCATGGACCGTAATAGTTCCTTTATGACCTGGCATCTTGAGTTGCAGATAAACGTAACAAGGCCTCGCCATTAACTTAGCATAAACCGGCCGCCCAAACAAGGCGTGATATGGGCTCTTGATCTTTACCACTTCAAAGGTCAAAGTTTCCGACCTTGAGTCATGCTGATCTCCAAAAGTGACCTCCAGGTCTATCTTATCGACCGGATACGCCGATTTACCAGGTACCACGCCGTGAAAAATAGTGTTGGACTGTCTAAGCTTCTTGTCCGTCAACCCCATGCGACAAAAGGCCTCATAATACAGAATATTGATGCTGCTTCCTCCGTCCATGAGCACCTTAGTGAACTTATAACCCCCAACCTGAGGCGCCACCACCAGAGCCAGCTCACCCGGATTATCAACCCGGGGCAGATGATCCTCTCAACTCCACACAATGGGTTGTTCTAACCAGCGTAAATAACGAGGCATCGCCGGTTCAACAGAGTGCACTGCCCTCTTATAAACCTTTTGATAAAGTTTACATAAGCTTGTGGTGAAGACGTGATATTGCCCGCTACTCAGCTGCTTCGGGTTGCTCTGATAGCCTGATTGTTGTTGTTGCTGATGATTGCTCTAATTATTATAACCACCCTGGCCGTTTTGCTGGTTATGCCCGTTCTGATTGTTGTGGCCACCCTAGTTACCTTGGAACCCTGGACCGGAACCACCACCTTGATAACCCGGCCCTTGAAAACCAGGGCCTGAACCGCCGGACTATCCGTGATCATATTGGAGCCCGTTTATGAACTCCCTCTTAATAAAGCAGTCCTTCCAGAGGTGTGTGGCTGGATTTTCCTTCGTGTCGTGCCTGGGGCAAGGCACATTCATCTGGCATTCCAAATTAATGTTTTGTCCTCCGCCCCATGGGGGCGGTCTACCTTTACGGCGCTGGCCATCCTCCTGTACACTAGTGTTAGCTACGAAATCTCAACTGCTATCTGCTTTACGCTTACCGTTGTATCCCTGATTTGCCGGATTAGATTGTGGCGCTTTACCATTCTTCTTTCCTTTACCTGACTTCTCATCATCAGACTCTGGATATTTGGCACTATCCGAATCGGCGTACTTTACCAGGGCCCCCATAAGTGTCCCCATGTCATTACAGTGACACTTGAGCCGTCCTAACTTTAGCTTCAGAGGTTCGAACCGGCAATTGCCTTCCAATGTCACCACTGCTGTGTCCGAATTGATGTGGTCTGAGGAATGCAGGATCTCTGAACCCGGCGCACCCAATGACTTGTTGATTCGTTATCCCCTTGAACGCAGGCCGCTAAGTCTACAATGGACATGGGCTGCTTGCATGTATCCTTGAAGTTATTGATAAACCGGCATCGTAACTCGGCCTATGATCCAATGGAGTTCTGCGGTAAGATTTTTAACCAGGTATGAGTCGTGCCCTCCAGCATCATGGTGAAGTACTTTGCACACGCTGCATTGTCCACATCCATCATCTCCATTGCCATCTCGTAGCTTTCAACCCATGCTTCGGGGGACAGATCCGCAGTATAGTTGGGCACCTTGCGCGGTCCTTTGAAATCCTTAGGCAACCGTACATTGCGTAAAGAGGGCGTGAGACACGGTACTCCCAAGGAGCTGGAAGAAAATCCCGGCTCGTCCGTGGTAGATGGACGGACCGGCGTAGGTTGGCGCGCTCCATATAGCACTGCTAATTCTGCCTCGCGGCGCTGTCTGCCTTGATCCACCACCTCTTGAGCATTTGTACCTCCACCCGCGGGTTATCCCTCCGCGGCGGGTTACGATTCCTCGCACTACTTGACACGGCTGGTTCATCCATATGCCTATTGTAACTCCGGCTCAGGCGGGGGTGGAATGAATCCTCTCGCGGCTGTGAGATTAAGCCTGCTGCTGAGTTAAAGCTATCTCCAGAAACTCCCTAGCACGCCGCGCCTCCACTGCTATAGGGGATCCTCCTTTAATGGGAAGGGCTGCCAATCGTGAAGCGACCGCAACTATGTTATCCAAAGGGTTGGAGTAGTGACCAGGAGGCATTGGCGCATGTTGTGATGGAATGACCTGACGGGCTGGATCCACGGCATGTGGCTGGACCGATGCCCCTGTGTCTGGCACCTCTCCCCGGTTTACCCCCGGCTATTTGCTGGTTCCCGCTCCTAGCGTACTGAAGAGGTTCGTCGCTTTGTAAACCGGTGGCAGGCGAGACTGGCGCCTTCTCCTCATTATGTCATTTGATGCAGTCTGATCCAATAGGAGCCGATAGGCCTGAGCATCTAGCTCGGACTGCCTTGCGATCATCCTAGTATTCTCAGCAGCCAGGTCCAACTTAGCTTGATCTAGTTGGCCCCTCACCTTAGCAACTTCCGCGTCGTGTTGTACCTTCTCGGCCTGGCCGACCTCCGCGGTTAGCAGCGCCGTCAAAGTGTCAACTAAAGCAGTCAGAACTTGAGCCGATGGCTGAACAGGGCCCCCTGCCCCAGCTGCTGCTGCCGCCTCCAGGTCGGACGTTAACGCCGCCGCAATTGAAGATTGTTGCACGGATTGTGATCCGGCCATGAAGACTGCGACCCGGCTCGGCGGATCAAGGGTGTCTGGAATACTGTCACCATCGGAACAGCCCCCAGACCGGCTATCCTGTAACATATATAAAGACTCGGTTTCTCCAGTGGATGACTCGTCGCCGGAATAAACGACGGTCTCGCCACCAGATTCCGATCCATCCTCAGCTTGTGCCCCGTGAACTGCTCCCACGAAGACACGCTTCATGGCGGGCCGAATCCGGGCAGGTCTCGCACGCTGAGCCGACTCGATGATGTTGGAGCAGATGTCCAGCTCAGGGCCCGATTCGCCGATCTTGCCAATGAAGACGTGGATGCCACCAAAGGGGACCCGGTACCCGTACTCGATTGAATCGGCCTCGGGACCCCAGCCTGCATCGTCGATGTAGATCTTGCCACGACGACTCTTAGTCATCCAGCCCACTGCGTAGCCCTTGAGTCCTTCAAAGCTGCCCTTCAAGAACTCGAAACTATCATGCGATAGCCCCACGGTGGGCGCCAACTGTCGTGGTTTTGTCACGGCAGATGTTGATGGCTTCTCGCCCCTCGTTGGTTACCCCAAGTGGAAGGTTGAGATGTAGCGTAGCGACAAATTTCCCTTGGCAAAGATACCAAGGATCGAATCCCGTGAGACTCCGAGGGTCGACAAGTAGGTGTCAACAGCGCTAGAAACTTAGCGGTTGACGGGACCTGCACACAGATACAAATAACTTTGCTCCCAACGAGTACAGAGAGGTTGTCAATCCCTCCGGCCTTGTTGTTTACAAAGGATCAAACACAAGAGATAATAATGATAGCTATGACTGTAACTAGGAAATAAAAACAGGAAGTAAATAGAAGGTGTGATCAGCGGTGGTAATATGGACCGGGGTCCCATGATGTTCACTAGTGATGTCTCTCTCCCAAAAGACGATAAAACAGCAAAGCGAGGTAAACAAATTACAGTTGGGCAATTGACAGGATTATGTGCGCAAACCAATGCTAACTATGCTGCAAAGAAAGGTAGAGGCTCAAAAGCATGGGCGGTACGCCAAGGCAAGTAGACCAAAATCCATCTGCATCTACTACTAATCATCCACCTTGAGATATCTATCCAGAACATCTCGCTGGTATTAAGTTGTGAATCCCACCCAAAGTGTAAACTCAAAGCAACAGACAACTGCATTAAAAGAACTTTGCGTAAAGTAAACAATCCTTGCACCCGCAAGTACAAGCACCGTTGTTTTCTCCCTTGTGGCAACAGCACATCCCCTAGACTCATGTTTCTGTCACTCAAGCTAGTCATCAGGGGGCATGAACCCACAATCAAGCATAACGCTCCCTCTTGGAGTTACTACCTACTACTTGGCCAAAGCAATAAACAGCAACGGAGAACATGCAAGAATTACTCAAGTACAAAGATATAAAAGAGGTGAATCAAATATATTACTCAAACACAATCTGAACATAGTCTCATAATCCATCAGATCCCAGCAAACTCAGCAAAGCAACAGCAGAAAGATTACATATGTGCCTTGATCATGTAGGGCAGCTCACGAGGTCTAAACCATGAAGAGCAAAGAGGGGAGGAGAACATCACATAGCTACTGATCATGGACCCATGGTCCAAGGTGGACTACTCACGACTCATCCGGGAAGCATCCATGGTGGTGGAGAAGCTCCCGGTGGTGGTTCTCCCCTCCGGCAGGGTGCCGGGAAGAGTTCTCCTGATGCTCCCGATCTTGGAAGCGCTGCGGCGGCGGAACAGAGGCGAGATCGCGAAAAAGGGTTATGTCCTCGAGGGTTTCGGGACGAGAGGGATATATAGGCGAAGGGGGGCAGCCAGAGGCGGAGCAGGGGCCCTAGACGCCCCCCTGGCGCGGCCAGGGGTGGGGCCGCGCCAGGTGGCTGCCTGGGCCTCCCCTGGCTCCCCTCTGGCCCATCTTTGGTTCTTCGTGAAGCTTCCTGTACGCTGATTTTTCCTATATTTTTCCTGGAATTTTTGGAGCACTTTTAATATGGGGGAAACCTGAAATAGAAAAACAGCAGAAAACAGGAACTGGCACTGTGGTGCACTGAGTTAATGGGTTAGTCCAAATATGATCAAAAGTGTATGGAAGTGCATCAATATCATGGCAATATCACACAAAAGAAGCATGGAGCAAGCAGAAATTATAGATACGTTTTGGACGTATCAACATCCCCAAGCTTAATTCATGCTCGTCCTCGAGTAGGTAAATGATAACAAGCATAATTTCTGTGGTGACATGCTATCAACCATATAAGAACTTCCTAAGTAAAGCAATCAAGGCATGTAATTCAATTCAAGTCATAACAAGCAAGAGTCTGTATTAGCATTGTAACAAGCAACAGAAGAACATAAAGGTGCAAGAGCTCTCGCTGTCCGTGACTCGAATGTCTCCAAATGGTGTTTGCGTGCAAGAAAGGGGATAGGGATATACGAGAGAGTAAAACATAGCTTTTGTATTGTTGAGAACTTAATCTACTAAAGTTTCACACTTGGTCTTCTTTGGAATCTTATCTTGACTCATCCCCAGACCACTAGCCAGGTACAAGTCAAAATGATCCACTCCCTTTCGATATTTTGAGCACTCATGCAATGGATGAGCGTAAGCAAGAAAGTTGACACTTAGGATGGCAAAGAGAGAGAAATGATGAAGGGGGAAGACAAAAAAAAGGTGTGAAAGGCTCACATCAATGAGGACAATCATAGGCGAGAGAAAGCCAAATGATAGATATGATGTGAGGAGTAGGGATTGCCATGCAACGGATGCACATATGAGCTAAGGTAAGCTCTCCAATGAAACTAGTGGGGGTGCATCCAACTTGCTCGCTCAAGAACACCTAGAGCTCTTTTGAGGAGGCTCATCATTGGAATATACAAGCCAAGTTCTATAGTGTGAAGGTCCCCACATAGCTATATGCATGAATGATAATCTCTATGGAGTACAAGGTATAAGATGGAGTATGAGTGTGGATCTCTCAAAAGGAATAGTAGTGTGCCCCCTTCTCTCTTTTTATTTCTTTTTCTCTTATTTCTATTTTTTATATATTTTTTGTGGCCTCAATGGCTCTTTCTATTTAACTCTCATTTGTCCTCTTTGGGATCTTTTGATTTTGTCCTCTTTGGGATCTTTTCCTCACTTTAGGGGCAACACTCTATGTATTACAAGAAGTATAGAAGATCTTTCACACTTTACAAAAGTACTCAACATAAAGAAAATGAAACTATCATGATGTATGCAAATGTATGCCTCTGCCGGTGTAGCAGGATATGCAATGATACTAGCGCGTCATATAGCAATGATTAGGGCAAGGCCCAACTAGCATGCGGCTCATCGATCAAGCAAAAAGCATGTATGACATGAAGATCAAGTCATGAGAAGATGGATGTTGCATGGCAATGTATCTCGGAAAGGCTATGGAAATGCCTTGATCGGTAGGTATGGTGGCTGTTTTGAGGAAGGATATAATGAGGCTTATGATGACAGACCGTATCGTGCCAAGGATTTGGATGCACCGGCGAAGTATGCGCCAACTCTCGAGGTGAGAAAGGGCAATGCACGGTACCGAAGAGGCTAGAAAAATATGTCTAGGTGGAAGTGTCAACTTTCGAATACTCACATTAGTCCGAAGAACTCATGCACTTATTATCTGTAACTCTCAATCTAATTAGGAGGTTCACAAAGAGACAAGTACCCCGAGGAGGAGTGTATGGGGGTTTGGTTATCCTTGCGCATCCTCGAGTCATGGTACGTGAGTGTACTCTAATATTCAATCCCTCCAAAGATTAGTGATCCATCTAGTAGCTAAAGTTCTCAACTATTTTGTAGGTTTTCGAAAATAAACACGGATTGCCCAAAATACGACATCTATCACTAATAGGCTAAAGCTCTTGACACCAAAAGTTCAGACATTACTCATGGCAATACCTCAAAACTATTGCAAGTTACTACTAAAATTAAATAGCAACCTCAATTACCTACTTTAAGTTAAGACACACAACTCAGTGCAACAGGCAAACTCTCTTAACAAGATAAACATGAAAACTCAAGAGAGTTCAGCAACCAACTAAACAAAAGCTCTTTAAAAAGAAAAGCATGAAAACTAAGAGCTAAACATGACAGCAGCTATGGAAAGACAAAGAACACACACTGCAAAGATAAGCATGAAAATCCTATGTTGTGTTCTAGGTTGAAGTGGAGCGTGTTTCTCTCCCACACAAAGAAAGCTGGGTTCTAACTTGTTATGAACAGCAAGCAAAGCTAAAGAAAACTAAAAAAAAGAAACTAAGAGCAAGACGCTCCAAGCATAGCACATAACGCATGAAGTGATAAAATTATAGTGGAATGAAAGACGAACTGATAATTGTTGATGGAGAAGGGGATGCATGGGGGCATCCCCAAGCTTAGACGCTTGAGTCTTCTTGAATATTTCTTGGGGGTGCACGGGGGCATCCCCAAGCTTGAGCGTTTGACCCTCCTGAATCTTCTTTTATCATCTTCCCTCGCACACTTGAAAACTCCCTTCATACATAACTCATCATAATCTGATTAGCGAGGTTAGTACCCACAATAAAATAATTTTTTCCCTACTGGAAATAAAGATAATCTTGAAGAGCTACTGTTTCTCAAGATTGCCAAAAGGTTTTTGCAAAGAAAAAGCAAGCTCAAGGTTTGCAAAATGAAGAAAAGGCAAAACAGGACAGAATCTGTGAAAAACAGACCAGCATGTAGTAAATAATTTTTTCGGGGCACTTCTGCAACTCAAATCAAAAAACTCAGAACAGACGCTCGAAAGCCAATTGTATAGAGCACGCTGTCAAAACAATTCAGATCAAAAAGATGATCTGGTGATTTTATTCGAATTTTTTTGTCCAAGGACAGAATCTGTTTTCTGGACAGCACGTCACAACTTTTGAACTTTCTTGCAATCGGAGGCTAAACTTGGCACAAAGCTGAAAGGAAAAGATACAATGATGATGCTACTGTAGTAACAAACATCAAGACACAACAAAAGCAAAATAAAACCTAATTCGTTGTGGGCTGCCTCCCAAAAGCGCTTTCTTTTATGCCTTTAAGCTAGGCATGATGCAAAAAGGAGGAATCAAAAGTCATCATAATAATCGGAGTTATAAATTGCTTCAAATGGTTCCTCAACAAGTTCATCCTTGTTCCTTCTAGGAAAGGGGTACGTACCTTTTGCCTTCCTGCGTAGGCGGATTTGTCCCTTACCTATATCGATGAAGCCTTTTACGGCTCGGAGGAAGTCCCTTCCAAGCACTATATTTCCTTGGTTTGGCTTCATGATGAAGAAATCAACCATTGCAATTCCTTTAAGGAATGTAACTGGTACGTCTTTTATTCTTCCATGGATCTCAGAAATATCTCCATTAGCATGTTCATGATAGGATGATAATTTGTCCATGTTAAATTTTAAAGAATCATGAACAATTTTTGGCATAGTAGAAATCATAGATCCAATATCACAATAAGCAAGGAAGTCTTGATTAGAGATGCTAATCCTAACAAAAGGCTCCCAATCATTGTCTATTTCCAAAATATCTCTCTTATTGGGTTTGGGTTTCTCTACCTTCATCAAGTCTAGAGCATCCATTCTCTTCAGAATAGTAGCAAGTCTATCTATGACAGTATCAAAACTATGATCATAAACAAAGTAACTAGATAGATCATGTATAATTTCAAGAGCTCTAGCTTCTTCACAATCTAGGAAATCTCCTTCAGCTATAATATCAAGAGAGTGTTTACACCATTTAAAAAGACCATGATAAAAATTTCTAAGCACAATTTTTATAGGTATCCAAGGCATAATTCTCCTATGTGCATCAGAAATTCTGTCCCATGCCTTCTTCATATTTTCTCCATCCCTTTGATGGAAATCTAGAACTTCTGATTCCCTCAAAGCACCAAGTCCTAACATGCTTGACTAAACAGAAAGGACTACTAACAGAAAAGCAAATAAGTTTTTGTAATTTTTGATAAAGGACACTAAAGCAAAAACTGAAAGGTAAACTAACAAGACTAAAAAGCAAAGATAAAAGATAGCGTGCAACTCCCCTATCTTGAAGAGTGGAGTCCCCGGCAACGGCGCCAGAAACTTGCTTGA
Organism: Secale cereale; assembly: GCA_902687465.1. Classification (NCBI taxonomy): domain Eukaryota; kingdom Viridiplantae; phylum Streptophyta; class Magnoliopsida; order Poales; family Poaceae; genus Secale; species Secale cereale. The sequence goes on along the minus strand of LR738710.1, from coordinate 437,824,846 downwards.
TGGCTTCTCGCCCCTCGTTGGTTACCCCAAGTGGAAGGTTGAGATGTAGCGTAGCGGCAAATTTCCCTTGGCAAAGATACCAAGGATCGAATCCCGTGAGACTCCGAGGGTCGACAAGTAGGTGTCAACGGCGCCAGAAACTTAGCGGTTGACGGGACCTGCACACAGATACAGATAACTTTGCTCCCAACGAGTATAGAGAGGTTGTCAATCCCTCCGGCCTTGTTGTTTACAAAGGATCAAACACAAGAGATAATAATGATAGCTATGACTGCAACTAGGAAATAAAAACAGGAAGTAAATAGAAGGTGTGATCAGCGGTGGTAATATGGACCGGGGTCCCATGATGTTCACTAGTGA
>LR738710.1:437768523-437824476 GCA_902687465.1 Secale cereale | reverse complement strand
GTGATGTCTCTCTCCCAAAAGACGATAAAACAGCAAAGCGAGGTAAACAAATTACAGTTGGGCAATTGACAGGATTATGTGCGCAAACCAATGCTAACTATGCTGCAAAGAAAGGTAGAGGCTCAAAAGCATGGGCGGTACGCCAAGGCAAGTAGACCGAAATCCATCTGCATCTACTACTAATCATCCACCTTGAGATATCTATCCAGAACATCTCGCTGGTATTAAGTTGCGAATCCCACCCAAAGTGTAAACTCAAAGCAACAGACAACTGCATTAAAAGAACTTTGCGTAAAGTAAACAATCCTTGCACCCGCAAGTACAAGCACCGTTGTTTTCTCCCTTGTGGCAACAGCACATCCCCTAGACTCATGTTTCTGTCACTCAAGCTAGTCATCAGGGGGCATGAACCCACAATCAAGCATAACGCTCCCTCTTGGAGTTACTACCTACTTCTTGGCCAAAGCAATAAACAGCAACGGAGAACATGCAAGAATTACTCAAGAACAAAGATATAAAAGAGGTGAATCAAATATATTACTCAAACACAATCTGAACATAGTCTCTTAATCCATCAGATCCCAGCAAACTCAGCAAAGCAACAGCAGAAAGATTACATATGTGCCTTGATCATGTAGGGCAGCTCATGAGGTCTAAACCATGAAGAGCAAAGAGGGGAGGAGAACATCACATAGCTACTGATCATGGATCCATGGTCCAAGGTGGACTACTCACGACTCGTCCAGGAAGCGTCCATGGTGGTGGAGAAGCTCCCGGTGGTGGTTCTCCCCTCCGGCAGGGTGCCGGGAAGAGTTCTCCTGATGCTCCCGATCTTGGAAGCGCTGCGGCGGCGGAACAGAGGCGAGATCGCGAAAAAGGGTTATGTCCTCGAGGGTTTCGGGACGAGAGGGATATATAGGCGAAGGGGGGCAGCCAGAGGCGGAGCAGGGGCCCCAGGCGCCCCCCTGGCGCGGCCAGGGGTTGGGCCACGCCAGGTGGCCGCCTTGGCCTCCCCTGGCTCCCCTCTGGCCCATCTTTGGTTCTTCGCGAAGCTTCCTGTACGCTGATTTTTCCTATATTTTTCCTGGAATTTTTGGAGCACTTTTAATATGGTGGAAACCTGAAATAGAAAAATAGCAGAAAACAGGAACTGGCACTGTGGTGCACTGAGTTAATAGGTTAGTCCAAATATGATCAAAAGTGTATGGAAGTGCATCAATATCATAGCAATATCACACAAAAGAAGCATGGAGCAAGCAGAAATTATAGATACGTTTTGGACGTATCAGATGTCCTAGCAAAAGGACTTAGTCGTGGAGCCATCGCTACGGGTTAGCTTAAAGGGGTTAAAGCGAACAAGGACGCAAGGGATTTTATACTAGTTCGGCCCCTTCGATGAAGGTAAAAGCCTACGTCTAGTTTGGTGTGGTATTGCTAGGGTTTCGATGACCAGGGAGCGAATCCGCTTTGCATGTGTCTCGAGTTGTTGTTCTTTGTCCTTGAACCGTCGTCGGGTCGTCCCTTTATATACACAGGATGACGCCCGGTCCGGTTTACAGAATCCCGAGGCCGGCTCATAAACGTGCCCGGCTTGGTCTCTATCTTTCCTATCTTACAATACAAGTTACACGCCGTTATGGCGGTTTACACTTACGGGCCCTAACACCTCTTGGGCCCTGGATCTCTATCCTTTTATAATAAAGCGCCATGTTCTATGCCTTGCTGGGCTTCAGTAGAAGTAATCCTTATGGGCATAAACCGGCCCCTTCCTGGGCGGTTTATACCTAATAGTTATATCCCTGACACTACGTGCTTTACCGATGAGGTAATGCAGCACCAATTTCCGGAAGGGTTTAAACCCGTGAACATCGAGCAGTACGATGGAACGACGGATCCTACCGTATGGATTGAAGATTTTGTTCTCCATATTCACATGGCTTGTGGAGATGACCTCCATGCCATCAAATATCTCCCTCTAAAGCTGAAAGGACCAACACGGCATTGGTTGAACAGCCTTCAAGAGAACTCCATTGGAAGCTGGGAAGAATTAGAGGATGCTTTTCAGGCCAACTTTCAGGGCACTTATGCCCGGCCGCCGGACGCTGATGACCTAAGCCACATAGTGTAGCAACCCAGGGAGTCAACCCGCAAACCCTAGAACCAGTTCTTGACTAAGAATAACCAAATCGCTGATTGTCCAGATGCCGAAGCCTTAGCGGCAAGCAAACACAGTGTCTGTGATGAATGGCTCGCCCGACACCTTGGCCAGGAGAAGCCGAAGACCATGGTAGCACTCACTGCACTAATGACCCACTTTTGCGCGGGCGACGATAGCTGGTTGTCTCGTAGAAGCAAAAGTACCAGCGACCCTGGCACTTTGGAGGTCATAGATGGAAATGGTAGGCCACGACACAACAAAAACAAGCGCCGGAACAACAACGGAGAAATAGAGGATACGGCAGTAGATTCAATGGCTCCAAATCCGGTCAGCGAAAGAAGTCATTTAAAGGCAATAGAGACGGTCCATCAGCTTGGACAGGATATTAGGGAGGCCTTGCCAGATTCATGGCACCCCTAACAAGCCTGCCAACCACACCAGCAAAAATTGTTGGGTTTTCAAATAGGTCGGTAAAACAAGGGGAAAGGACCTCAAAGCGAGGATGATGACGAGCCTCGCCCACCGAACACTAGGGGACAGAAACAATTTCCCCCATGAGGTGAAAATGGTGAACATGATATATGTCACTCATATACCCAAGAGGGAGCCCAAATGTGCATTAAGGGACGTCTACGATGTAGAGACTGTCGCCTCAAAATTCAATCCATGGTCGACTTGTCCGATCACATTTGATCGTAGGGACCACCCAACCAGTATCCGTCACAGAGGTTCGGCGGCCCTGGTACTCGACCCTATCATTGACGGATACCATCTCACCTGAGTCCTCATGGACGGCGGCAGCAGCCTCAACCTGATATATCAGGATACTGTCTGCAAGATGGGGATCGACCCGTCAAGAATCAAGCCCAGCAACACTACCTTTAAAGGAGTGATACCTGGTGTAGAGGCCTGCTGCATGGGCTCATTAACAGTGGAGGTAGTATTTGGTTCCCTAGACAACTTTTGAAGTGAATAATTGATCTTCGACATCGTCCCCTTTTGCAGTGGATATCATGCACTGCTTGCACGAACCGCTTTTGCCCGCTTCAACGCAGTCCTGCATTATGCTTATCTCAAGCTCAAAATGCCTGGAACTCCTGGCGTTATCACAGTAAATGGGAATATGAGGCGCTCCCTCTATACCGAGGAGCATTCCGTGGCCCTGGCAGCCAAAGTTCACGGCAGCCTTATCAAACCAAACAACTCACCGGTCATCAAGACCCAAGACACTGCTAAACGTGTTCGACCCGCATTGCAGCGCGGTAGCTCGGTGGAACCTGAGCTTGAGTAGCAGTTTAGCCTCCGCCAACTGCCCCATAAGGTCGCGGTATACGTGCCTCACACACATAATTACGCACTTGAATTACCTTGGGCAGTGCCGGAGGCACACTTCGGAAAGTGGTCCATAGTACGGTTTCACCCTATTTGGACCTTACACATGTTTTCACTGTAGGTTCGTCAAAAAACCCACTTCATCTATGGTTGTGCGAGGATTTCTTTGCAGAATCCTCTTTTTAGACGACCATCAGACTCCTCTCCTTCAAGGACGTGTCACCAAGGAGAAACGGCGCACACGTGCAGCAGGGCATCATTGGGATTTTTAAATTATTTTGTATTGGGCTTTGTGTTAACCTTCCCTTGTTTAAATTTTTGGCATGTAAAATGTCGGTGATGTGTTTGCCATTATCCGTAACTACACGGCTCGCCGTATTAATTAGGGCATAAAGGAAACAGTTGATTCCCACTTTGTTTGGAGTTTACTTTATCTTACATTATCATCTGTGTTCCCTCCCTACCTCAGATCGCCACATGTGCTTCAATCCGGCCTTAGCACCGGGGGCTATATGCGGCCCAGCACATTTCAAAGTCCGAACACCTATAGGGAACTATTCGTCGTCCCGGATATTGCACTATATGCATTGGCTCCGAATCATGTCTTGGGTCTATAGTTTTCTTGCCCGGCTCCTGTGCTTACCACTTTACGTTCCGCATTGTTCGGCTAAGGTAGTAAAGGGAGAACTAGTGCGATTGTATTTCTGGTTCATCCGTTCAAGTACCTCAGTATAGAAAGCCGAAAATTGACTGTCATGATGAGCGAGAACTGGTCGGCGATTCGGCGACTTAGTATCATACTACAGATTGTTAGCGATCTACCCCGTGTTATACGAGGGGATGGTCTTCGCCCAACCGCGTGGAAGAGGCACCGTAATCCGGATAACCGCACACGTGCAAGGGACTAGTACCTAGCCCCACAGTCAAACTCCTATGGCTAAGTGAAAGTAATAAAGCCGCATAGTCTGATTGCCTGGTTGACCCCGCGGACACCTCTTTTATGGACCAAGACGTTGGATAAAGCGTGGTCACGCATCACGCCGAACACCCCTGTAGCATCTACATGGGGGCTGAAGCCGACGACTGGTAACTTTCAGAAATATAAACGGACGCACAGGAGGAGAAGTCGCTAGAATAGAAGGGGCAAAAACATAGTCATACATAATAGCATGGGTTCATAACATAGTTTTTACAACTCGAACTCACTTAACTAAAAATTACGTCCTTCGAGCATTGGTCCTCTACAATGTGGGTTCCCTCCAGGACGTCATCGAAGTACCTCTCCGGCTTCCGATGATCTTTGCCTTCGGGCGGGCCTGTAGTCGCCGCTTCGGTGGCCTTCATCTTTGCCCATTGCATCTTGAAGCGAGCGAAGGCCAGCACCCTCTATAAATGTCGAGCGCTTCACAGCATCAATCCACGATCGCGCATCGACGAGCCGCTTCACCAAGTCGAAGTAACTACTACGGATCGGCTCGGTTGGCTAGAGGTGGACTATTAAGTCCTTCATAGCCGAACCTGCCACACCATGCAGCTCCACCAGCTGTTTCAGCTGGTCATTGAGAGGCGTCGGGTGTTCCGGTGCCAGAAATGGCGACCAGAACAGCTTCTCCGTCGAGTTCCCCTCCTTGGCCCTGAAGAACTATGCGGCGTCGGCGGCACTCTTCGGGAGATCCGCAAATGTGACTGGAGAACTCCACACCCGGGTGAGCAATGCATACCTCTGACCTCCAAAGATACTCTGCAAAAGAAAGGCCTTACCAGCCGCTATCTACCTCGCCTGGTGGATCTCTTCACGAGCACTCCACCACTCGCTCCGCGCCCCTTTAGCGTCATTGAGAGCCTTGGTAAGCTCGGATGAATGGTCTGAAGTCTTTTGCTCGAACACCTCGCATTTGTGAATGGCATCCTTGAGCTCCTGCTCGACTTCGGCCACCCGAGCTTCATGTTGGCGGTGGATAGCTTGTTCGGCCTCTAGTTCGGCAGCCTATTTGTCAGCAGCTGCCTTACTCGCCTTAGCCTCTTTCTTGGCCTGAGCAAGGGTGACCTTGAGGGTCTCGACCTCGGCTGCGCCAGCTGTTATCACGTCATCTGATGAGTTAAACTCTCAATATACATATCATCTTTGATATAAAAATAAAATTTTCTAAATTTGCATACCTTGCGTTTCATCGAACCGCTTATTAATGCGGTTGAGTTCCTCATCTGCCTCCTGAAGCTTCCGATTGAGCTCGGAAACCTCTGCGGCCTATGTGGTTGCCGCCAACAGGGAGGCTTGTTTCAATAAACGGCATAGTATGTTATACTCCCGAATTCTAAGTAGATCCTCTGTCTGGTTTCTTTCAAACCGGACAAAGAATCAGGGGCTACTGTCCGTACACAGGTTTTATATTCTACACAAATTAAATATTAAGTTCTCTGTAGAAGTATTATGTCGCATATCTCAAAGCCTATCAGTAGGTTGTGGAAGGCTTCCTTCAGTCCGCTCTTAGCAGACTGAATCTTCCCCATAACCACACCCATCAGAGTGCAGAGTCCGCTATGATGGAAGCACTTTGAAGTGCTTCCTCCACAGCGTTGGGCGCCTCCGGGTTAACGAATGTCACCGCTGGAGCTGGTACTCCTCCCCCTTTCACAGGGGAATACTTACTTGATTCTGGAGCCGTACTAGTTGTCGGAATGGTGTTCGGCGGAAGTTTGGATTGCATAGGCTCCCTGCCGTCGGTTGCCATAGGAACCGTTTCCCTTTGGTCTTCGGCGACCAAGGTGTTGACCTCGGTCGCTCTCTTGCTGGCCCCGCTCACCCCCTCTTGGGCAGGGGATGTCCGTAGGGACGACACCTCGGTGTCCCCCATGATGGTTGGCGAGGGGGCTCGCGGCGGCGTCTCGCTCTCTGCCATCTCGGCTGGTAGAGAGTTCCTCTCCCATGATGGAGTATCGGGAAGTGTGCGGGGAGGGCTGAAAAACATCGGACATGAGAATTTATACATTGACAGCAAGTAGACCGAAGAAAAAGTTTCTGAATACTTACGATGCGGACGGGGGCTTAACCCCGGGTTGTCATCGGGGGACGGCTTCGGATCCTGAATCAAAACTATCCAGGAGCTTCAGCTTCCTCCTCCTGGGCGCACCCTCCTCCGTGTCTTCGAGGGCCACCCTCTTCTTCTTCTTCTTCCTCCCTTTAACGGGGGAGTCACTTTCCACCTCCTCCTCCTATTCCTCTTCATCATGGGAGGAGGGGGCGTCAGTCTCTAGGATATGGTTTCCGAAGGAACCTTAGGGCGAGGGGCGCTCTTGGCCTCCTTTCCCTTCTTCTTCTTGACCTTCTTCTCCGGCGCCTGGTACGGCGCCCGCACCAGCATCTCCGTCAGCTGGGTCGTGGCCGGGTCCTCGGGCAGTGGAGCCAGACAGTTGATCCGCTTTGCCTTTGCCGTCCAGGCCTGTATGGAATGCAAAAATTCCAATTCATGTTATACTTGAAATATTTACCGGATAGAGCTTCAGCAAAATTGTGCTTACCACCGTAGCCAGAGTCTCACTATCGAATCTGATGTCCTCGTTCTTCTTCGGCCACTTCTTCTGGGCCTTGAAGAGTATCTTACAGATGTCGTTGTGCGTGGTGCTGAAGAAGCGCTTCAGGGTCCATGGCTCCTTAGAATCAAACTCCCACAAGCGGGAGGCCCGGAGCTGGTAGGGAAGAATGCGGCGGAAAAGCATCACTTGAATCACGTTAGTGAGTTTAGTGCCCTCCGCTAGCATATCGGAGACGCGATTTTGGAGTGCCGTCACCTCCAATTGGTACCCCCACTCAAGGCCCTTGGTGGTCCACTCTCTGGGGGTTCGGATCTGAAATCGCACATGGCCGCCCAGGTGGCTTTGCGGGGTTCGGTGATATAGAACCACTCCTGATGCCATATTTTAACTATTTCCACAAAGGCCCCTTTGGGCCAGGTGGCATTGGGGAGCTTGCTTACCATGGCTCCGCCGCAGTCCGCATGCTGTCCGTCGACCACCTTCGGCTTCAGATTGAAGACCTTGAGCCATAGGCTGAAGTGTGGGGGGACGCGGAGAAAAGCCTCACACATGACTATAAAAGCCGATATGTGCATGATGGAATTTGGGGCTAGATCATGAAAATCTAGCTCGTAGAAGAATAGAAGGCCCGGACAAAGGGGTGAAGGGGAAATACAAGCCCCCGAAGAAAATGAGGGATGAACACAACCCTCTCACCGGGCCCTGGAGTAGCGATCACCTGATCTTTGTCTGGGAGCCGGTGCACTGTGTTCGTAGAAAGATAGCTTGCGCTCCGGAGATCCTTCACGTCTTTCTCAGTGACAGTGGAGGCCTCCCACTTGCCTTTGGAACCGGATCCGGCCATTGCCGGAGAAGGAGGCGGTGGTGGAGAAGATTGGAGCTGCGGGCGCTGGAGCTAGGATATTGGGAAGCAGAGGCTAGAGGAAAGCATGAGGAAAAAGGAGGGATCTTCATCCTTTTATAGACGGTAGAAATACCAAACGTCCCCCCACTCAGGCCATAAAACTCGCATGTTCCCCACGAAATTGTGCGTAAGGTGCGGTTGGGTTACCTAAACCATATTGATGAGGATCCCGTAATGGGCGGGCACGATCTCTGCTTCGACAAGACGTGCCAATGGAGGTTATGCCTCGAAACGCAAAACAAGAGCCAAGAAGACGGTTCGAAATGTTTAAGGGTCAAATGTGACGTTTTACCGAAAAAAGTTGTCAGTAAAGGCACTGTACCTATTTGGATGTTTATGCCTTCGTGGCTAAGGATTGTACTAATCATGCAGAGCCGGACATAGTTCTTTCATGCAGGAAATAAACTTCATATGTTCGGAAGGAGGAACCCACCTTGCAATGGCGAAGATAATATACGTGCCAAACACCTCGTCATCGAAGACTAGTTCAGGGGCTACTGAGGGAGCCCTGGACTAGGGGGTCCTCGGGTGTCCAGATTTCTCGATATGGGCCAGACTGATGGGCCGTGAAGATAAAGCAGAAGATTATCCCCCGTGTCCGGATAGGACTCTTACATGCGTAGAATGGCAAGTTTTGTGTCCGGGTGTAATGTTTCCTTTCTCTGCATGATGACTTTGTACAACCCTAGGTCCCTCCGATGTGTATATAAACCGGAGTGTTTACTCCGTAGAGGCAATCAGAAAAATCTCAGGCTAGACTTCTAGGGTTTAGCCAATACTATCTCGAGGTAGATCAACTCTTGTAACCCCTATATTCATCATATTCAATCAAGCAGGAAGTAGGGTATTACCTCCATTAAGAGGGCCCGAACCTGGGTAAAGATTGTGTCCTTGTTTTCCCCATCTTACCATTGATCATCAGATACACAGCTTGGGACCCCCTACCAAAGATCTGCCGGTTTTGACACCGACATCCACCGAACCCCACTCCCTCTCTCGCGCGCACTTCATGCCCGAAACGGCCAGCGACGCTCCAGAGTGTCAGTGCCCGCATTCATGTCCGGCCAGAGTGTCACACCCTGCATTTTGTAACATGTTATTTGTAATTTTGAAGCATGAAAATTTGGACCAGCAAAATTTTTTAGCATCATTTGGCTTTTATTTGGAATTGAGTTTTCTTCATGTGCTTTTTCATGTGCTCATTAAAGTCAACTATGATCTCTTGTAGATTTCATATCCATACCCAAAACTTCTGCCCAATGATCATGCCAAGTGTTATATAGCAGTATAGTATTTTCTTACAAAATTATTTTGGCCAAAAAGTATTTTATAAATTTAGTTTTCCAAAAACCCCTGAATTGAGATTTGCACTGCAAGTACTTGATTTAGGGTGAGAAAATTATTTCAAAAGGTTTATTTGAGACCTAGTAGTCATAGGACTCCCAGAAACCACAAAGGTATAATTTTAAAAGTTATTTTTCTATTTTATTTAAAAGCCTTTTCTTAAGGCCAGAAATGGTCTTTAATAGGGGAAAATTATTTAACTGTTTCAAAAATATTTGCCAAAATTCAGAGAGATTCAGAGGACATATATTGTCCATATATAAGAGTTTCAACACTTGGTCCTGTTCAAAATAATGGGCTAAACCCTCTAAAACCCTTTCTGGATATTTCAAGCTTTTGAAATATTTACAAAGGAAACTTTCTCCAAAAATTCCAGGGAAATTCTCATGCCTTGGGAAGCAAGAAAACATCCTCAACTGATAAGTCCCATGCCTTGGGAAGCAAGAAAACATCCTCAAACCCCTTCATAACCATTCTGTCCATATTTGAAATTTGAGCAACTTTACATTGCCAAACTTGTCCAAATGCTCTCAAACTTGGTGCACATGCTAGAATGACCTAATAAGGCATCTAGACCAAATGGCACAAGATTTGGAATAGAGCAACTTGATCAGATCACCTCAAAACCCTTTCTGTTCAAATGCAAATTTGAACAACTTTACATTACCAACTTTTTATCTGGAGCTTCAAACTTTGTGGGCATGATCAATACCCCAAATAATGATGCTACACCAAGTGGTGCATCAAGGGGAGATGATTAGCTTGACTCAATCAAGATGAAACGGTTTCTGTTGATTTCTAGGGTTCACCGAAGTTACATTGGCTAGTTTCTTCAAATGAGCCCAAATTTGGTGAAGCACCCTATTTTCTCATGTCTTTCAACCCTGTTAAGTGCCATGTCAAGTGGAGGTCATTTACTTGACCAAACACTGATCAAATACCTTTTGCAGAATTGCTAAAACCTCCAACTTGATCACTTTTACTTTTCTCCATGGCCTCAACTTCTTACCACATGATCATTGAGTTGCTAGCTACCTCCAGTAAATTCCCCAGCACCCCAGCTCCATGATTGAGGGGTGAAAGCCCTGTTTCACCTTGCTGGGCAGCAGGTTTTCACCATTTCACCAGCATCTCCACTCTCTCTCAGCATCTCCAGGGCATCCAAGGCCTCAGGCCAATTCTTTACTTCCCCCCTGACCTTCTAGACGCTGCTGGACACGTTGGTTTTGACCAGGACGGCGAGAGCGCGGCGATGCCAGCCAAACGCGCGCTCTGGAGCGCGTAACAGTGCAGACAAGCATTGTGGCTTCGGCCAATCGCTGACCCCGACAGCCTCGGGCCTCCCCCTCACGCCAGTCGAGGCCTCTCGACGTCCACGACCTCCCCGGCGCTGTCCCCCTCCTCCTGCGCCCTCCAGTGGCCGACGTCGCACGCGCGCTGGCCGCCCGCGACGGCCACTCTGCTGCTTCACACGCGCGCATGCTCCTGTCGCTCCCCTACTCCTCCTCTCACCTCTACTGGACGTGGAGATCGTCCAGGAACTCCACGGACTCACTCCCTTGGCCTCCCGTGCGCTGTAGCCTCGAGACGGGGCTCGCCGGCGCACTGGACCACGGGCCTCCGTCGAACTCCTATAAATAGCCCCTCCCGAGCATCTCCAACAGCATCAGCAGCTCCGCTTCACTCCACTGAGCCTCCCAGCACCACCCACTCCTCCCCAAGACGTCCCAGTGCTCAGGATCGACCGGAGCTCCGCCGCGTCGGGCCGCCGGTGATCCCGCAGTACAGGCCTTCCCCGCTCTTCTTCCTGCCCGATCTAGAACCACCGAGCCACACTGACCATTTCCCCCTTGTTTCCCCTCTCTGTGGCAGTCGGAAACGACCAGAACCACGACCCTCCGACGAGCTTCCGCCGTCCCACCTCGCCGCCGGTGAACCAGACCTCCCCGCCGTGCCGCACCACCACCCCTGCATCCGCGACACGACGCTGATTCCATCCCTGCCCTCCGTTGCCGTCGCCGTGGCCGGGAACCTCGCCGGTGAGCTCGCCGTCGCCGTGGCCGTGGGGTTAGAGATGACAGGCGGGCCCCGCCTGTCATCCCCACACCTCTCTCCCCCTCCTCTCTGTCACTGACCCACGGGCCCCGCCCGTCAGGTTTAAAAACCTGACGTGCGCGCGCAGGCTCCCGTGCGGCTGGGCTGGACCGCCTGGGCCGTGCACTGTGGCCTCCTCTGGCCCAGTGCACAGGTCACATTTTTCTTTTTCTTTTCTGTAAATGTTTTAAACATTTCTACAGAAAAGAATAATGGTCCAAATTAAATAATTCCAACTCCTAAAATCTTGTAATATTTCAACCTATTTAATGGTACCACTTTCACTCAAATCTATGAAACTTTGTTGTACTGTTCAAATTTAAATTCAAATTTGGGCAGTAATACTCATGTTCTAAAATCAATATATTCTATTCTGTAACTCCAAAACTCCAACTAAGATTTTTTTCCCATCTTAGAAATCCCTCTAGTATTTTACAAAAATGAGTTGACATTTTTCTGAGCACTTTGATTTTTCTGTTTTGTTTGTATTCTTATTTTCCCGTGGTTATTATGCGACGTATAGATCCCATATTTGACGAAGTTGCTGTGGAAGAAGAAGGAGAAGGATTTGAAGACTTTGAAGACCAAGCCAATCCAGGCAAGCAGCCCTTTGACCATGATATACTTGTTCTTCGGAACCCGTATGTTTCTGATGCATGATGTTAGGGTTACGATAGTGACCTAGTTGATTCCACCATATGGTGCATGCCATGATCTTGATCTTGCTATGTGCTAGATGACTTGCATATGGTTAGTGGTTATGATTAGTGATGCATGTGTGACATGAACCTTCATGGTTGAAGTCCTTGCATAAAACCCCGTCGGGTGCCATTCATGCCCGAGGGAGATGATGATGAGTTGGGTGACCACTTGATGACGAAGTGGTGTGCCAAGGCAAGTGTGCGTGTTTTTCAAACGGATTGGTTTAAGTTGCGACCGTTATTCCAACCATACATGTGCAACCACACTACCCCTTATGGGACGGGGCTTTATTGATTACTTAGGTCGATACTAGCATGGTGCCCGCATTACTAGTGACGGGAAGACTTGAGGTCTTTCCCGGGACGGGGTCGTGCTTGGATAGACGACCATGACTGTTTTCACAGGGCACCGGACACACCGTTGGTCCCTTCGGGTATGCGTGACATTGAAATTAGGGCAAGTCCCGTGATCTATTGTTTGTACCCGAGGGTCGTGTACCAACGTGTGGACTCTATGTTAGTGTCGTCTAAGGAAAGATAATGACCGGGTGCTTACCCCGGGTACTTGAGGTACCGCGGGTCGTCGATGACACGGAAGTTCCCCGGATCTTGTGGGTAAAGTGTACAACCTCTGCAGAGTGTCAAACTATTCGAATAGCCGTGTCCACGGTCATGGACAGTTGGGTAACCGCTCTTGGGCTACGTCCAATGTTTGTGAAACCATGCGTGAGTATGTGAGTCAAGGTGGTGACTTGACTCGAAGAGTTGAATCATATTCATGTTGATATCGGTAACCTGTCTTCGAGGTTACGCGAGTTTATTGATGCATTAACTTGATGGTAGAATATTTGTTCTAGCCTTGCTAGATTGATCATTATTATTCAAATGCACTGTTACTTTGAACCACATCATGGGTTGCTTGCGAGTACATTCAAAGTACTCATTGGCTTGCCACTGGTTATTTAATTGGCCAGGCATGGAAGAACAGGATTATGAGGAAGAGTTCTTTGGAGACGAACATGGGAACTAGGACGCTATCCCAGTCAGAATGCCTGTAGGGTTAAGGCAGATGGCATGGGTTCTACCCGTTCATCGAAGACTTCCGCTATTTGAGTTATTTGCTATTCAGCCGTGAGGCTCTATCTATGTAAGACTTGGCCATAATGGCCTTAATTCGTGTAAGACTATTTGTATGGATGTAAGACTCTTGTTATTTCAGCTTCTGTGTGTTCAGTGAGCATTGATCTCTGGGATCACTGTACACGTGCATTCGGTGATCTCGACTTCTAAGTCGAGGTCCCCACAGAGCTGGTATCAGAGCCATCCTGATTGTAGGAAGCCTTAGTTAGCATGGGCGTTAGTTAGATGAGACCCTTTTTCAAAACCTTCTGAACCTCTCTTCTTTTCTAAACCGGAGATTTCCTGAGCTTATTAACCCCTCCTATTCCACCTTTGTAGATGGCCGCTGTACCCGAAGAGCACCTAACCACTGGGTTTCCCTTACTTCTCGAGGATAGCCTCCAAGAGTGTCAGTTCCACCGAGCACTCATCCTCACCTACCTTGAGCATTGGGTGAGCGATACTGAGGTGGAGTACCATGTGGAAGTGATCGTGAAGGCAAACGATCCTCCCACAAGTTGGTTCTTCGAGGGACCCCAGATGGCAACACTACCACTTGCTGTCGAGGCTGCTGCACTCAAGGCGTTAACCCATCTCCGCGAGCTTCTTCCGGAGATGGCAGCCAAGATGATAACTCGCTTCTTACCTTACCGGAAGGAAGGTGAAGAAGAAAGCAGCGCACTAGCCCCTCCACTGAAGGAAGGACTCTCGCTTCGGTTCCAGACCTACTTCAGTCTATGTGCCGACAGCTTGGCACAAGACTTGGCCCCGGAATCAATGAAGCTTCGAGAAGAACTTCACAAGACCAAGGCACTTCTTCGTCGAGCTCAAGAGAAGGCAAACAGGATCAAGAAGGAAGGAGCACCTTCTGGACAATCCGCTATCGCATATCGAGGCGGAAGGCCCTCCGAGGATGTATCTTCCAAGGGTGAAGAACCACCTCGGCGACGCCGGATGACGGCAAGGGAATATCGCAAGCTTTTCCCTGCACCACCGACGAAGCACCGTCGTATCCAACTCCTCCACTCCCCCACACCCTCAAGCGACAAGGGAGCCCAGACAGATGAAGACAAGGAGGAAGACCCAGAAGAGCCGGAATACGCGACCGAGCATTCCGCCGCTTAGGCATTATTCGCTACTCGGATATGCCAGTGTAACCCCTACGGTAGGATAGGTCGTGTAACCCCTATGCGCAGTCGAGTCCTTGTATGGTTCATATGAAACCATCTAGTGTTTGCTTTTGTTGTGTCTGGATGTAAGTCGTAATCTTCCTTCGGGAATGTGTAAACGACTACATCACCCATTTGGATTTTAATGAATGTGTTTTGGCCTCTCGGCCCTTGCATGATTTGATTTAGTGTCACACCCACCCCCTTACTAGGCACCCATCTATCTTGCTTTCCCTCTTCCGAGTCATGAGACCTTTTACCGCTCCAACAGGATGCCTATTGTAACTCGTACTGGTACCTCTACCCAGCAGCCCGAAGTCGGAGCATCCTCTCAGCCAGAGGAAGGCCACGACCAAACGAACGACCAAGCTCCACCACCACCTCCTCCAAGCATGGACATGGCTCAGCTTCTCCAAGCTTTCCGAGAGGAACGCCAAGCCAACACTGCAGCTCTTCAGCTGATTGCTCAAGCTGTCACCAACAACCGCCAGCCGGCGGGGAATGGCAATGGATGTTCCACGTTGGCAGAGTTCAAGAAGCATGCACCGCCAACCTTCATCGAGACTGCTGAACCCCTGGATGCAGATGACTGGGTCCGTTCCATTGAGGAAATCCTGGAACTAGTCGGATGCACCGAAGATCGCGAGAAGGTGGCTTATGCAGCCCACTGCCTTGGGGGAACTGCAAGAGCTTGGTGGGATGGATTCAACGTCATGCATGCTGAGCAAGACATCACTTGGGTTAACTTCAAGGCAGAATTCCGCAAGGCCCACATTCCTTCCGGAATCATGGCTATCAAAAAGCGTGAGTTCTGAGCCCTGAAGCAAGGAAGTGGCACTGTCAAGGAGTACATGCAGAAGTTCAGTGTTCTGTCAAGGTATGCCCCTGAGGATGTCAGCACTAATGCTGCCAAAAGGGAGCGCTTCATGGAAGGCCTTAATCAGACTCTGCAGTACTCGCTTGTCGTATGCGACTGCCCCTCTTTCCCTGACCTGGTGAACAAGGCACTTATGCTTGAAGACAAGCGGCGTGCTTTGGAAGACACTCGCAAGCGCAAGTTGGTCAGTAAGGGAAGTTCCAGCAACCAGAAGCCTCGTCCGTGGCAGTCAGCCCCGGCCAAGCCAACCTATCAGCAGCCAAGAGCTCCTGCACCTCGTGCCAACCCTCAGCCTCAGCAGTATGCCAACCCCAGGCCAGCTTTCAACCCCAATACCAGTGGTGGCAACAAGATCAATCCAAACCAAGTCACTTGATTTGGATGTGGTCAGCCCGGACACATCTCAAGGGTGTGCCCCAACAAGAAGCCTGATGCCCCGCGCCCCAATGCGCAGAACCAGGGACAAGGCCGTGGAATGCCACCAAGGAACCCAGCTCCTCGCAATCCACCGAACTATGGGAAGGGGCGTGTGAATCACGTCACTGCTGAAGAAGCCCGGGAAGACCCGGACGTCGTACTGGGTACGTTCCTTGTCAACTCAGCACCTGCAACTATCTTGTTTGATTCTGGAGCAACGCATTCATTTGTCACTCAAAGATTTGCATTAAAAAGTGGCATGACCCCTACACCCCTGAATAACCCTATGGTGGTACAAACCCCCGGAGCCGAGATGAGAGCCAAGATAGGCTGTAAAGGAGTCGGTATTACCATTAACGGTGTAGATTTCCTGGCAGACCTTATCATCCTGAGATCGCAAGGCTTGGATGTGATCTTAGGGATGGATTGGCTCAGTAAGCACCAAGGCTTGTTAGACTGTGCCAATCGGACAGTCACTGTGACCAATGACCAGGGAGTCGAAGTCAAGTTTGCTCCCAACTCCTCTTCCGCTCAAGCCGCTAAAGTCAACTGTCTGTCTGAAGTTCGGCTAGATCAAGTACCGGTGGTATGTGAGTATCCTGATGTCTTTCCGGATGAACTCCCGGGAATGCCCCCTGACCGTGACATTGAGTTCATCATCGAGCTCGTGCCCGGAGCAGGACCCATCTATAAGAAGCCTTATAGAATGGGGACGGAAGAATTAGCCGAGTTGAAGAAGCAGCTAGAAGAGTAGCTAAGGAAGGGATTTATCCGCCCAAGTGCCTCCCCTTGGGGATCTCATGTTCTGTTTGTGGCAAAGAGGGACGGTACCACCCGCTTATGCATTGACTATCGTTCCCTCAATGAAGTTACAATCAAGAACAAGTACCCACTTCCCAAGATCGAAGATCTGTTTGATCAGCTCAGCGGAGCCAAGGTATTCTCCAAGATCGACCTCAGATCTGGGTACTACCAGCTGAAGATCAGACCTCAAGATATTCCGAAGACGGCATTCGTAACCAGATATGGCCTGTACGAGTGCACGGTCATGTCTTTTGGGTTAACCAATGCCCCAGCTTACTTCATGTATCTCATGAATAAAGTCTTCATGGAATATTTGGACAAGTTTGTTGTTGTCTTCATTGATGACATTCTTGTGTTCTCGAAGTCGGAGGAAGAGCACGAGCAGCATCTGAGGATGGTCCTAGACAAGCTTCGTGAGCACCAACTGTATGCCAAATTCAGCAAGTGTGAGTTCTGGCTGCATAAAGTTGGATTCTTAGGTCATGTCTTGACCGAGGAAGGATTATCTGTTGATCCTGCAAAAATCGAAACTGTGACCCAATGGCAATCTCCAACGACCGTCAAGGAAGTCAGAAGCTTCCTCGGACTAGCGGGCTATTACCGCAAGTTCGTGGAAGGATTCTCTAGCATTGCATGACCAATGACTCAGCTCCTCAAAAAGGACAAGAAGTTCGAGTGGACGCCAAAATGCGAAGAGAGCTTCCAAGAGCTCAAGAAGAGATTGACCACCGCCCCAGTTCTGGCAACACCTGATATTCACAAGGAGTTCGTAATATATTGTGATGCCTCTCGAACCGGATTGCGAAGCGTTCTGATGCAAGAAGGCCGCGTCATAGCATACCTCTCCAGGCAGCTACGACACCATGAGGAGAACTACGCTACTCACGATCTTGAGCTAGCGGCAATTGTTCATGCCTTGAAGACATGGCGGCATTACCTCCTAGGGAAACGGTGTGAGATTTACACAGACCATAAAAGTCTGAAGTACATTTTCACCCAAAAGGAATTGAACATGAGGCAGCGGAGATGGTTGGAACTCATCAAAGATTATGACCTCAGTGTTCAGTATCACCCTGGGAAGGCTAACGTGGTGGCTGATGCCTTAAGCAGGAAGGCTTGCTCTTTGAATGCCGTTATTCAAGAAAGGCAGCCAGCCTTGTTTAAGGAGATCGAACAATTCAGTTTGGATTTGGTCACCCCCGGATTTCTGGATCATTTGGAAGTCAGACCGACCCTGATGGACGACGTCAACAAGGCTCAAGATGGACACGCAAGCATCGAAGGCATCAAGAAGAAGATGAAGCTGGGCAAGGCCCCAGGATTCTCCGAAGACGAGCACGGGATTGTTTGGTACAAAGGTCGCCTCTGCGTACCAAACAACACCGAGCTGAAGACGCTGATTCTGCAAGAAGCCCACGACACTCCGTATTCCATCCACCCCGGAGGAACCAAGATGTACCAAGACTTGAAGGCACGATTCTGGTGGCACGGTATGAAGAGAGAGATTGCAACCTATGTTGCAAAGTGTGATGTGTGCCAAAGGGTCAAGGCTGAATACCAGCGACCTGCTGGATTGCTTCAACCACTCAAGGTTCCTGAGTGGAAGTGGGATAAAGTCGGAATGGACTTCATCACTGGGTTACCAAGGTCGAATAAAGGACATGACTCTATCTGGGTCATAGTCGATCATTTGACCAAGGTGGCTCATTTCATTCCTGTCAAGACTACCTACTCAGGCAACCAGCTGGCAACTCTCTATATCAACCGAATCGTAAGTCTTCACGGTGTTCCCAAGGAGATTGTGTCAGATCGAGGCACCCAGTTCACTTCAAGGTTCTGGAAGAGATTCCAAGAAGCCTTGGGAACCAAATTGTCTTTCAGCACAGCTTTCCACCCACAGACCGGAGGTCAGACTGAGCGAGTCAATCAGATTCTCGAAGATATGCTCCGAGCCTGTGTCCTGGCATATGGAGCCAAGTGGGAAGACTGTCTCCCTTTTGCCGAGTTCTCCTATAACAATAGTTACCAGTCAAGCCTTCAGATGGCACCATTTGAGGTATTGTACAGACGTAGATGCCGCACACCCCTCAATTGGTCGGAGACTCGAGAAGGACTAGTCTTTGGACCGGATATTCTCCGCGCAGCAGAAGAGCAAGTCCAACTAGTCAGAGAGCGATTAAAGGCAGCCAAGTCAAGGCAAACGAGTTATGCTGACACTCGACGCTGAGACATGAGTTTCCGTGTCGGAGATCATGTGTACCTACGGGTAACTCCTCTGAAGGGAACCAAGCGTTTCCACGTCAAGGGGAAGCTCGCGCCAAGGTTCATTGGCCCTTTCAAGATCACTGACCGACGAGGAGAAGTGGCTTACCAGTTGGAACTACCACCTGAGCTATCCGATGTGCACAATGTGTTCCATGTGTCACAACTCCGGAAATGTCTCCAAGTTCCAGACAAGCCCAATCTCTACAAGGATGTGGATCATCAAGCCATTGATCTGCAGCCTGATTTGACCTACCGCGAGAAGCCCATTTGCATTCTGGACGAAGCAGAACGACGTGCGCGAAGCCGTACCATAAAGTATTTCAAGGTCCAGTGGAGCAACCACACCGAAGCAGAAGCAACCTCGGAACGAGAAGACTATCTTAGATCCGAGTTTCTCGACCTCTTTTAAGCCCTAGTTTAGGAATCTCGGGGACGAGATTCTTGTAAGGGGGTAGGTCTGTCACACCCTGCATTTTGTAACATGTTATTTGTACCTTTGAAGCATGAAAATTTGGACCAGCAAAATTTTTAGCATCATTTGGCTTTTATTTGGAATTGAGTTTTCTTCATGTGCTTTTTCATGTGCTCATTAAAGTCAACTATGATCTCTTGTAGATTTCATCTCCATACCCAAAACTTCTGCCCAATGATCATGCCAAGTGTTATATAGCAGTATAGTATTTTCTTACAAAATTATTTTGGCCAAAAAGTATTTTATAAATTTAGTTTTCCAAAAACCCCTGAATTGAGATTTGCACTGCAAGTACTTGATTTAGGGTGAGAAAATTATTTCAAAAGGTTTATTTGAGACCTAGTAGTCATAGGACTCCCAGAAACCACAAAGGTATAATTTTAAAAGTTATTTTTCTATTTTATTTAAAAGCCTTTTCTTAAGGCCAGAAATGGTCTTTAATAGGGGAAAATTATTTAACTGTTTCAAAAATATTTGCCAAAATTCAGAGAGACTCAGAGGACATATATTGTCCATATATAAGAGTTTCAACACTTGGTCATGTTCAAAATAATGGGCTAAACCCTCTAAAACCCTTTCTGGATATTTCAAGCTTTTGAAATATTTACAAAGGAAACTTTCTCCAAAAATTCCAGGGAAATTCTATCATGTCATATATGACATATTTGATGATCTTGCCAAGTCCCATGCCTTGGGAAGCAAGAAAACATCCTCAAACCCCTTCATAACCATTCTGTCCATATTTGAAGTTTGAGCAACTTTACATTGCCAAACTTGTCCAAATGCTCTCAAACTTGGTGCACATGCTAGAATGACCTAATAAGGCATCTAGACCAAATGGCACAAGATTTGGAATAGAGCAACTTGATCAGATCACCTCAAAACCCTTTCTGTTCAAATGCAAATTTGAACAACTTTACATTACCAACTTTTTATCTGGAGCTTCAAACTTTGTGGGCATGATCAATACCCCAAATAATGATGCTACACCAAGTGGTGCATCAAGGGGAGATGATTAGCTTGACTCAATCAAGATGAAACTGTTTCTGTTGATTTCTAGGGTTCACCGAAGTTACATTGGCTAGTTTCTTCAAATGAGCCCAAATTTGGTGAAGCACCCTATTTTCTCATGTCTTTCAACCCTGTTAAGTGCCATGTCAAGTGGAGGTCATTTACTTGACCAAACACTGATCAAACACCTTCTGCAGAATTGCTAAAACCTCCAACTTGATCACTTTTACTTTTCTCCATGGCCTCAACTTCTTACCACATGATCATTGAGTTGCTAGCTACCTCCAGTAACTTCCCCAGCACCCCAGCTCCATGATTGAGGGGTGAAAGCCCTGTTTCACCTTGCTGGGCAGCAGGTTTTCACCATTTCACCAGCATCTCCACTCTCTCTCAGCATCTCCAGGGCATCCAAGGCCTCAGGCCAATTCTTTACTTCCCCCCTGACCTTCTAAACGCTGTTGGACACGTTGGTTTTGACCAGGACGGCGAGAGCGCGGCGATGCCAGCCAAACGCGCGCTCTGGAGCGCGTAACAGTGCAGACAAGCACTGTGGCTTCGGCCAATCGCTGACCCCGACAGCCTCGGGCCTCCCCCTCGCGCCAGTCGAGGCCTCTCGACGTCCATGACCTCCCCGGCGTTGTCCCCCTCCTCCTGCGCCCTCCAGTGGCCGACGTCGCACGCGCGCTGGCCGCCCGCGACTGCCACTCTGCTGCTTCACACGCGCGCATGCTCCTGTCGCTCCCCCGCTCCTCCTCTCACCTCTACTGGACGTGGAGATCGTCCAGGAACTCCATGGACTCACTCCCTTGGCCTCCCGTGCGCTGTAGCCTCGAGCCGGGGCTCGCCGGCGTACTGGACCACGGGCCTCCGTCGAACTCCTATAAATAGCCCCTCCCGAGCATCTCCAACAGCATCAGCAGCTCCGCTTCACTCCACTGAGCCTCCCAGCACCACCCACTCCTCCCCAGGACGTCCTAGTGCTCGGGATCGACCGGAGCTCCGCCGCGACGGGCCGCCGGTGATCCCGCAGTACGGGCCTTCCCCGCTCTTCTTCTTGCCCGATCTAGAACCACCGAGCCACACTGACCATTTCCCTCTTGTTTCCCCTCTCTGTGGCAGTCGGAAACGACCAGAACCACGACCCTCCGACGAGCTTCCACCGTCCCACCTCGCCGCCGGTGAACCAGACCTCCCCGCCGTGCCGCACCACCACCCCTGCATCCGCGACACGACGCTGATTCCATCCCTGCCCTCCGTTGCCGTCGCCGTGGCCGGGAACCTCGCCGGTGAGCTCGCCGTCGCCGTGGCCGTGGGGTTAGAGATGACAGGCGGGCCCCGCCTGTCATCCCCACACCTCTCTCCCCCTCCTCTCTGTCACTGACCCACGGGCCCCGCCCGTCAGGTTTAAAAACCTGACGTGCGCGCGTAGGCTCCCGTGCGGCTGGGCTGGACCGCCTGGGCCGTGCACTGTGGCCTCCTCTGGCCTAGTGCACAGGTCACATTTTTCTTTTTCTTTTCTGTAAATGTTTTAAACATTTCTACAGAAAAGAATAATGGTCCAAATTAAATAATTCCAACTCCTAAAATCTTGTAATATTCCAACCTATTTAATGGTACCACTTTCACTCAAATCTATAAACTTTGTTGTACTGTTCAAATTTAAATTCAAATTTGGGCAGTAATACTCCTGTTCTAAAATCAATATATTCTATTCTGTAACTCCAAAACTCCAACTAAGATTTTTCCCCATCTTAGAAATCCCTCTAGTATTTTACAAAAATGAGTTGACATTTTTCTGAGCACTTCGATTTTTCTGTTTTGTTTGTATTCTTATTTTCCCGTGGTTATTATGCGACGTATAGATCCCGTATTTGACGAAGTTGCTGTGGAAGAAGAAGGAGAAGGATTTGAAGACTTTGAAGACCAAGCCAATCCAGGCAAGCAGCCCTTTGACCATGATATACTTGTTCTTCGGAACCCGTATGTTTCCGATGCATGATGTTAGGGTTACGATAGTGACCTAGTTGATTCCACCATATGGTGCATGCCATGATCTTGATCTTGCTATGTGCTAGATGACTTGCATATGGTTAGTGGTTATGATTAGTGATGCATGTGTGACATGAACCTTCATGGTTGAAGTCCTTGCATAAAACCCCGTCGGGTGCCATTCATGCCCGAGGGAGATGATGATGAGTTGGGTGACCACTTGATGACGAAGTGGTGTGCCAAGGCAAGTGTGTGTGTTTTTCAAATGGATTGGTTTAAGTTGCGACCGTTATTCCAACCATACATGTGCAACCACACTACCCCTTATGGGATGGGGCTTTATTGATTACTTAGGTCGATACTAGCATGGTGCCCGCATTACTAGTGACGGGAAGACTTGAGGTCTTTCCCGGGACGGGGTCGTGCTTGGATAGACGAACATGACTGTTTTCACAGGGCACCGGACACACCGTTGGTCCCTTCGGGTATGCATGACATTGAAATTAGGGCAAGTCCCGTGATCTATTGTTTGTACCCGAGGGCCGTGTACCAACAAGTGGACTCTATGTTAGTGTCGTCTAAGGAAAGATAATGACCGGGTGCTTACCCCGGGTACTTGAGGTACCGCGGGTCGTGGATGACACGGAAGTTCCCCGGATCTTGTGGGTAAAGTGTACAACCTCTGCAGAGTGTCAAACTATTCGAATAGCCGTGTCCACGGTCATGGACAGTTGGGTAACCGCTCTTGGGCTACGTCCAATGTTTGTGAAACCATGCGTGAGTATGTGAGTCAAGGTGGTGACTTGACTCGAAGAGTTGAATCATATTCATGTTGATATCGGTAACCTGTCTTCGAGGTTACGCGAGTTTATTGATGCATTAACTTGATGGTAGAATATTTGTTCTAGCCTTGCTAGATTGATCATTATTATTCAAATGCACTGTTACTTTGAATCACATCATGGGTTGCTTGCGAGTACATTCAAAGTACTCATTGGCTTGCCATTGGTTATTTAATTGGCCAGGCATGGAAGAACAGGATTATGAGGAAGAGTTCTTTGGAGACGAACATGCGAACTAGGACGCTATCCCAGTCAGAATGCCTGTAGGGTTAAGGCAGATGGCATGGGTTCTACCCGTTCATCGAAGACTTCCGCTATTTGAGTTATTTGCTATTCAGCCGTGAGGCTCTATCTATGTAAGACTTGGCCATAATGGCCTTAATTCGTGTAAGACTATTTGTATGGATGTAAGACTCTTGTTATTTCAGCTTCTGTGTGTTCAGTGAGCATTGATCTCTGGGATCACTGTACACGTGCATTCGGTGATCTCGACTTCTAAGTCGGGGTCCCCACACAGAGCGGACACGGCCGTGTGATACATCTCTAGTGTATCTATAATTTATGAAGTATTCATGTTATTTACATGAATTCCAGATGGTTTTGGTGCACTTTTATATTATTTTATAGGACTGGCATATTAATCTAGTGCCCAGTTGTTGTTTTTCGTTTGTTTTAAGTTTTTTAGAAAATCCATACCAAACGAAGTCCAAACTCGACAAAACTTTTTGACGATTTTTTCTTGAAGGAAGCTTTGGGGTGCACCAGAAGACACACAGGGGTCCCGTAAAGGTAGGGGCATGCCCTGCCCCCTTGTGGGCCCCTGTGTCACCTTCTGGCGTGATTCCAACGCTAAAAAATCCTAGATATTCATAAAGCTCCGAAAGCTAACCTAGATGAGTTTTTTTTTGCCGTCGCAAGCCTCTGTTTCAAAGAGATCTCATTTGGAGGCTTTTTTGGCACCCTGCCGGAGGGGGGAAGCAATCACTAGAGGCCA
This sequence comes from Secale cereale, assembly GCA_902687465.1. Lineage (NCBI taxonomy): Eukaryota > Viridiplantae > Streptophyta > Magnoliopsida > Poales > Poaceae > Secale > Secale cereale. The sequence continues at coordinate 437,800,450 of LR738710.1, read as the reverse complement.
TCTTCATCATCCCCGCTGCCTCAAGGACGAGGAGGGAGTAGTTCACCCCCGGGGCTGAGGGTATTTACCAGTAGCTATTTGTTTGATCGATCTCTCTCTCTCTCTCTCTCTCTCTCTCTCTCTCTCTCTCTCTCTCTCTCGCTCGCTCGCTCGCTCTTGAATAGGACATGATCTTGGTGTACCATGAGCTTTGTTAATATAGATGAATCATGTGGTATTCTTCCCTCTATATTTGTTGTGATGATTGAGTCTTACTCTTTGAAGTTTAGTATGTTGGATTGAATACTTTGGATTTGAGGTTGCTTGATGTATGTCTTGCTTGTTGATATATGTGGTGACAATGGGGTAATTTAACGAGTTTTGGTAATCAACTTGTGGATTCCCATGGTGACATTGGGGTAATCTAGGCACAAAGTTTGTTACACATTTTCATCCTACTTTCTCCGGTAGGAACTTTGGAGTCATTCTTTGTCTCACGATGAGGGATAGTTATATGATTCAATTATGTTAGTGCTGGTGAGATATTGCACTAGTAAAAGTATGAACTCTAGGCCTTGTTTCCAAGCATTGCAATACCGTATGTACTCACTTTTTTCTACCTTGCTGCTTTATTATTTCATATTACAAAAACCTATATCACCTATCCATACTACACTTATATCACCATCTCTTCGACGAACTAGTGCACCTATACAGTTTACCATTGTATTGGGTGTGTTGGGGACACAAGAGATTTCTTGTATTTGATTGTAGGGTTGTTTGAGAGAGACCATCCTCATCCTACACCTCCCATGGATTGATAAACCTTATGTCATCCACTTGAGGGAAATTTACTATTTTCCTACAAAACTCATGCTTGGAGGCTCTACTGAGTCTACAAGAATAAAGTTGCATAGTAGACATCACGGCACGCCGGCCAAGAGAGAGCCACCCGCGCCGCTTCCCAGTGCAGGCGACTGCTCCGTATTCAAACGGCATGACTGTCGTTCGTCCGTCCGCTGCCACAATAATGGCATGTGATTGTTGAGGCAGCAACTCTGACGCACCCGTTCGTCCCTCTACCGTCCACCATTGCTATATAAATTGTTGCCCCCTCCATAGCCGCAGTCATCCACCTCTGATTCCCCTCCGCACCACTCCCACCATGGATTCCTCCTGCGCCAAAGCTCTCAGGGATGGGTTGGCCCCAGACCCGAAGAAGGAAATGGCCGCCATTGCTGCTAGCTGGCTTACTGGTAGGCAACTGGAGGAAGAAGACGTCCCGATGGAGGACGTGGCCATTGACGAGCCAATGCCACCCTCCCCGGTGCATTGCACCATGACCATCATGAGGCTTGTGCTCGTTACATGGACATGGTGCGGGAGGAGAAGTCCCAAGAGGCGCATGCCGATGCCACCCACAACCACCAACTCCTCCTGGAGCAACTACATGTAGAGGAGCAGCTCTTCGCCGACAAGGTGATTGCGTCGGACGCGGACATGGCGGAGTAGGCGGCGTTGCTCGACTCCTACCACTCTGCCCGCGAGATCTGCCTCGGTCGCTGGCGGTAGCACCAGTGGGCGTTAAAACTGGCAGCCGCCTACAAGGAGTGCGACGCAGCGGGCAAGGCGGTGTTCGGCGAGACCGACGATGAGGATGACATCGTTGGCTCCGCCGAAGGCGCACCCAGCCACCATGACCACTAAGCCTGCACGTTCACCAGCGCCGCTAGCAGCGAGGAAGAGTAGTGCATGATAGGTCATCGGCGCTCAGGTTCCAAGAAGGCCACCTCTCCTCACCTCCCCTCGACGCCAAGCTTGGTAAGGTCAACATTGGCAGCCGACTAGTCGCCTGGCGGTGATGTGGAGGCGGACAGGTTCAGTTCACAGGGCTCCAGAGGCGGAGCTGGAGTGCACCAAGAAGGAATTGGAGAAAGAAAATCTTAAGTTCTCGGGGCACATGGCCGGCACGGGGACCGGGCATCGGCGATCATAGATTAGGTGTATTAATTATACCTCTAGTGTCAGAGGAGCCCCGCTTAGTTGAAGTAAATATAATGAAATATGTCATGTTTATATGAAATTCAGCATGTTTATATGAAATCCGGACGTGTTTTAACGAATTTTCATCCGATTAGTTCGAATTGTTGGTCAGATGTATACGGGCAGCGTTGGATGGCGGCCTCCCCCATCCGTGTCCGCGGACTGATCCCCCTATCCGTGGACGAATGCAGGAGGAAATTGCGGGTCACCTTTTTTAGAAAAGGAGGATATCCCTCGGCCTCTACATCTGGGCGATGCATGCAACAACTTTATTAATTATTCACAAAGACCTTACATGGTAATACATCGGCAAAGTCTGAAGCCACCATTTCGGCAACATCTGTCGCTACCCGAAAGTGCGAGCCGGATACCAAACAAACTTTGCACCAAAGACTAACATGTAAAGTCGGAGGGCCCAACAAAGCCACAATGCCGTGTTTTGGGCACAAGCCGGTCCGGCACACTCACAGAGGTGCTCGCCGCTTTCTTCCACCTATCCATCTTCAGAACAGGAACTGACGCATCGACCTTGCCAGGCCTGCCGTCGATGCCACCATGACGCCAGACATCGCCTTCCTCCACTGTACCACGCCCATAGTTAAAAAAGGCGCGCCTAAGCGAGCGCTTAAGCGCGCCTAGGCTCTAGGCGTTGGCGAAACGCATTGCGCATAATTACGCTTAATCTGTGCATAACTGAGCATAAGCATGCGCTTTGGTCAGTAAAGCGCAAGGCGGTGGCAAAACGCACAATTAACGCCTAGCGCTTTTTGGAACTATGGCCACGCCACCTAGATCCGTCGTCCTCGATGCGGAGGATGAAACCCCGCTTCACCACTCGGCCCTTCCAGTCAGCACCTGCTCAAAAACGATGCCCACAAGAGGGAGAGCGTCATCGAAGATGTCGTCATCATCCGAACCAGGAAGACCCAGATCTACGATTTCCCGCGGAGCATCCCGAGCATGGTGCCACGACCTGCACAACGATGCCTCAAGAAAGGAACGACGTCACAGACACCGCCATCGTCCGCCATGACCGTAGTCGGCTCAACTTTCCTCGGAAGTCGCGTCCCCCCGATCTTATCGCTGATTGGCACTGTACGAAACCTCGCTGTGAAGACGAAAGCCATTGTCGACAGGCCGACAGGGAGCCTCCGGCCGCCCCTCGCCGGTCCCCCTCGCGCTACTGGTTGTCCAATGCCACACCGAGACGGATCTTGGCGGGGTTTGCACCAGATCCACAGCCCCTGTTGCCACCAATCTGCACACATAGCAGCCCACCTCGATGAATGGAGCGCCGCCACCGCCACCATCCATCTCCAGGTCGACCATCCCGCCGGCAATGGAGCCTCAATCGTCGCCGCACAGTAGGGACGTCGCCCTAACTGTCGCCTCCGTCATCCCCGCATGAAGCGCCCCTCCGCTTCACGGGGATCCCGCAACGACCACCCGCCCAGGTGCCTTTGACGACGGGCCCGCCGCCACCGTGGCCCTTGCCGGCGGCAGCGGCAGCACGGGAGATCTCGAAGGTGGGCTGGTAGCTAGCGTTCGGGGAGCCCCTGGCGCCGCCCTAATTGTGGATGGCGGTTGGAGATGCCCTAACAACTTTACATGTATGTCCTAAAAGTATGAGCAGTTTTAGCATGGTCCCTCTTACCCCCTCTTTTCACATGAGAGGTAAGAGTATGTAGTAGATCTGAGCCGTTGATCACATTAATTAGTGGTCGGATTAACTCTTACCTTCTTACCTCATATGTAAAAATAAGAGGTAAGAGGGAGCATGTTAAAATTTGCCTAAAAGTATTCATCCATATCTCTCCAAAAACTAGGAGGGGTATGGTTAGTGCACCGAGACAACATGTCATTCATTTCTTCCAAATCGAACCATGTGGACGATGCCAGGGAGGATTTGGCATTCCTTCCTTGAGAACAAAGCAAGTCACATACACTAATTATCTTTCCTTTTTCATGCAAGTTGGGGCGCAAGTAGTTCGTTTAGAACATACGTACATAAAGTCAGGCGAATGAAAGTTGCATCCCCACAGAATAAGATCTGCACTTGCCTATTATGCAGATAGCTGGAAAGCTCGGTGTCTCAAGATTACGTGCTTCGCTGGATAAAATTTGTTTTCCCCTCATGCTACCGCCAACCAGTTCGTGATAGCACGTCATTTTCAAAATGGCGTTGTCGGACATGTTCGTGTAGCCCACCCTAGAGGGCACAATGAAAGCAACCTTTAAGCTAACAACAAATGCTCTTAAACATGTAGGAGTACTCAATTGTGAGTATGATCAGCCGTATTCATATACTAGTTGGATCTGTGCAGGTGTTGTAAATGTCGAGATATTTGGGGGCACTCAAGCACGCACGGGGCAGGCGGGAGAGGGATGCCGTACTGGCACGTGTCCCATGCTCAGACCAAGCTCCATGGGGAACCAGTTTTCTGGGTTTTTTTGGGGGATTTGACTTTTCTTTTCTCCTTGTCTTTTCATGTTTTTTCTGGTTTTCTCAACGGTTTTCCAGTTTACTCTGGGTTTTGGATTTTCTGTTTTTTCTGGTCTTATTTTTAAACCAACATCTCATATATTAGAGTGAATTGCAGAAAACATCGACATTGAAGCACAGTCTTGCAGAAATCATAAGTCTACAGTTTTGTGCCCAAAAACACTAATTCCCAGGCTAATTTTTTGCAAAAAACACTAGTTGCCGGCTTTGGCCATTTTAATGACGATTATGACAGGTGGGCCCCGCATTTGATGACGTGGCGTAACGGTTCGCAGACGACGCCGTTAAACTAGGGATTTTACACCCACACCCTTCTTCAAAAACTTAAAAAGCAATCAGCTCCCTCCTCTTGTGACTGATGAGAGTACAAATTTTGATGTTGATGGACTGGACGCCGGCGAGGACGCGATCGTACACGCACGGTTCGCCATGGAAGCTGGTGAACACGTAGCTGAAGTCGGCGGCCTGGTAGGCCGGCACGGTTGCGATGTTGGACGACGGTGGGAAGCCTGCACGCGCCGGCGTGAGGTCGTCCGCGGTCGGCAGCTGGCCGCCTCGCCGGCGGGCGGGGTTCATTAGGTAGGCGCCGGACACGGCGGAGAAGACCAACTGGAGCGCCTTGATGCCGAGCGGCGCCGCAAGCTCGGTGACCCACGGGGTGGCGAAGTCGAACAGCAGGGCGTCGGGGCGGAGCTCCTCGAGCAGGGCCATCACCTGCGGCCTGGTGCCGTCGACGGCGACCTTGAGCAGCTCGGCGCCGTCCGCGGAGACCTCGGCCGTGCTCTCGGCGCCCTCGGGGAGCCCCGGCACGCGCTGGAGGCGCAGCGGGGCCACCGCCACCGCGCCGGCCGCCGGCCCCAGCATGGCCTCGACGCGAGGCACGTTGGCCGCGGCCGACAGCAGCGTGACCCGCACGCCGGCGGCGGCGACGAGCTTGCGCACCAGCTGCACGAACGGGCTGATGTGGCCGAAGACGAGGAAGGGGAACATCACGACGTGAATGCTGTCAACGCTCGTGCTCTCCGGGGCCTCCTCCCGATCGGATCGGGGCAGGGGATCGGGAGTTGGGGTAGATTGCTTTTTTATTTTTTTATTGAAGGGCCTCTTGGTAAAATTACAGGGACCGTTTCGTATATCTACATATCCCCAGTCTAACGTCGTCTATCATGAACCGTTACGCCACGTCAGCAAATGCGGGGCCCACCTGTCATAATCATCATTAAAATGGCCAAAGTCATCGACTAGTGTTTTTTGCAAAAAATTAGCCTGGGAATTAGTGTTTTTGGGCACAAAACTGTAGACTTGTGATTTCTGCAAGACTGTGCTTCAATGTCGATGTTTTCTGCAATTCACTCCATATATTAATCAAAATGAAATGTTACAATCATTCGTTACATAATTCACCATACAAAGCGGTACATCATTTACAAGAATCTCATCCGCTCTATTATCAAAGCTAATTTTTGCTAATAAGTGGGCCATCACATTAGCCGACCGCCTAATCTACCTACTTTGAGCGTAGTAATTAGCTTAGAGATACTCCAGGCTTCTTTCTTCAGGTCGCACGGAGGAGATCAATCAACCGTTCCTCTGCAATAATCGCAGCAACACTCACAGTCAATCTCAATAATAATAGGAGAGTGAAGTGTTATATCTATATAGAGACCGGCAATGCAAGCTTGGAGTTCCGCCTATTGAGAACGTAGCATGCAATTTTAAAAAAATTCCTACGCTCACGCAAGATTTATCTAGGAGATGCATAGCAACGAGAGGGGGAGAGTGTGTCTACGTACCCTCGCAGACCGAAAGCGGAAGTGTTTGACAACGCGGTTGATGTTGTCGAACTTTTTCTCGTTCCGACCGATCAAGCACCGAACGTACAGCACCTCCGAGTTCTACACATGTTCAGCTCGATGACGTCTCTCGTCCTCTTGATCCAGCAAAGGTGTTGAGGAAGTAGATGAGTTCCATCAGCACGACGGCATGATGACGGTGATGGTGAAACGATCCGCACAGGGTTTCGCCTAAGCACTACGAGAATATGACCGGAGGCGTAAACTATGGAGGAGGACGCCGCACACGGCTAACAATCGTTTTGTGTGTTCTAGCGGTGCCTCCCCTACTTGGGGTCCTCTCCAATTCTGCCAAAATCCCCTCTCCTATTCCTATTCGGAGTAGGAAGGGAAGAGGGGGAAGGGGGAATCCTATTCCCTTTTTCCTTTCCTCATTCCCCTTTCCTTCTCCAAATTGGCCACCCCATATGGGGGGCGCACGAGACCCTTTGTGGCTGGTGTGTTTTCTCTCTTGGCCCATAAGGCCCATATCTTTCGTCGGGGGTGCCGAGAATCCTTCCGATGACCCGATAAGTACCCGATGCATCCCGAAACACTTCCAATGTCCGAATACCATCGTCATATATATACAATCTTTACCTCTCAACCATTTAGAGACTTCTAGTCATGTCCGTGATCTCATTCGGGACTCCGAACAACATTCGGTCACCAAATCACATAACTCATATAATACAATATTGTCATCGAACGTTAAGCGTGCGGACCCTACGGGTTCGAGAATTATGTAGACATGACCGAGACACCTCTCCGGTCAATAACCAATAGCTGAACCTAGATGCTCATATTGGCTCCCACATATTCTGTGAAGATCTTTATTGGTCGAACCGTTATGACAGCATACGTTATTCCCTTTGTCATCGGTATGTTACTTGCCCGAGATTCGATCGTCGGTATCTTCATGCCTAGTTCAGTCTCGTTACTAGAAAGTCTCTTTACTCGTTCCGTAATACATCATCCTTCAAATAACTCATTAGTCACTTTTCTTGCAAGACTTCTTATGATGTGTATTACCGAGAGGGCCCAGAGATACCTCTCCAATACTCGGAGTGACAAATCCTAATCTTGATCTATGCCAACCCGACAAACACCTTCGGATATACCTGTAGAGCATCTCTATAATCACCCAGTTACGTTGTGACGTTTGATAGCACACAAGGCATTTCTCCGGTATCCAGGAGTTGCATAATCCCATAGTCCAAGGAATATGTATTTGACATGAAGAAAGCAATAGCAATAAAACTGAACGATCAATATGCTATGCTAACGGATGGGTCTTGTCTATCACATCATTCTCCTAATGATGTGATCCCGTTGATCAAATGACAACACATGTCTATGGTTAGGAAACTTAACCATCCTTGATTAACGAGCTAGTCTAATAGAGGCTTACTAGGGACACAGTGTTTTGTCTATGTATCCACACATGTATCAAGTTTCCGGTTAATACAATTCTAGCATGAATACTAAACATTTATCATAATATAAGGAAATACAAAATAACAACTTTATTATTTCCTCTAGGGCATATTTCCTTCACCGCCTCCTCTATGCTTTTACACTCGCAATATAGTCCCACGAGGAGACCATGACTTTCCCATCAAAATCCCTAGCCACCATACCCACACTCGTCGCGTTAATGCTCCCCATGAAGCTGGCGTCAACATTAATCTTAATATACTCTGACGTTGAGGAAATCCAAATCGTCTGAGCATCTGAGGTATTAGAAACACTTCACAGTCCACTCATCGGAGTTTTACCTTTATTCTTCGGCTCCTCCATCGGCATGGAATGACAATTATTGAAGGTTGCCCAATAATTATCCATAAAATTTAACCGAGGCTATGACTGATTCCTTTCCCGTACCAAAAATTAATTCATTTCTCAAATGACATGCTGTCCAGAAAATCGATATAATTTTATCCCGCATAGAAGGTCTCAGATGAATTAGGTGAACAAGAAACAATTCTGCCCAGTATACCTGAACATCTCCTCAGGAGGTAAATCCCAAATGTCCCTCATGGTCGTACGAAGTGCAAAGGCCTTCGGACATGTGACAAGCGCATGATACGTATTCTCTTCCTCCATTCCACATATAGAGCAGGTACCGATAGTGGTTTTGTGGTGCGACACACGGTTTACTTGGACCGCCAAACTATTCGTAGCAGCCCGCCATGCAAAAATGCGAATCTTTTGAGGAACGTTGGCCTTCCAGATGGTGTCCCACATTTTTCTTTCCCCTGCTATATCAGTATTGTGCTGCCCCATGTCTTCTTTTGTTTCCTTCAATGAAGCGCAAGCTTGTACACACTCTTAACCGAGAACAACCCTGATTTCTCAAAGTGCCAAGCAACAAAATCACCATCCCCTGAAGCCGGAATACGCAAAGCAAGTATCTCCTCGCGTCGTGTGGATAAAAAAGGTGCCTAACCAAGTTCTCGTCCCATTTTCTTTGTCCAGTCAGCATCAACTCCGAGACCCATTTCATCCTCGTCATATTCCTCCTTGCAATAATTTTAAGACCAGAAGACCTTGGGATCCAGTTAATGTTAGACCCATCAGACAATCTCCAAATTACTCATGCTTTCAACAATTCCAGTCCATGCACAATACCTTGCCAAGAAAGCAAAGAGGCATGTGGAAAGGAAGTGTCAAGGATATGTCCATGCGGGTAATATTTTGCCTTGATCAATTTGGCGCACAAAGAATCATGGCATATCACCAATCTCCACGCCTGCTTAGCTAGGAGAGCTTGGTTAAGTATCCTTGGGTCACGGAACCCCGTACCTCCTTCACATTTCAGCCTTGTCAATTTATCTCAACCTAGCCAATGTGTCTATCTCATGTCTTCATCATCACCCCACCAAAAGTTGCTTATAATATGCGACAACTCCTCACATAGCATTGCAGGAAATTTAAAAATACCCATAGCGTACACTGGGTGGGCATGTAGCACGACTTTAATCAAAGTTTCCTTAGCTCCACAAGATGCATATTTTTCTATCCAGTCTGATAAGATTTTGAGAGCTTTTTCTTTCGTAGACTGGAATTTACCAACCTTCATTCTACCTTGAGGGATTGGCAGCCCAAGATATGTGTCCTCAAAGCCCTCCGCCGTGATGCACAATATAACCATAACGACCACTTGATCTTCCATACTACACTTCTTCCCAAGCATAATCAAACACTTATCCAGACTCAGCAACTGACCAGTTCCCCTCTCAAAGGTGGATATAATATATTTTTTAGTTACCAACGCTTGATTAATGGATCCCTTGAAGAATAACAGACAATCGTCCGCAAATAGCATATGTGAAATACCCGGAGCATACCTATTGATCTTGAAGTCCATAAGAGATCCTCTGGTACACATGTCCTGAAGCACAAGAGAGAGTGCCTTGTCCAAGAACAAAAATAATTACGGTGATAATGGATTTCCTTGTCTAATACCACAAGACGGGGAGAAGGTCTCCAAGTTGCCCATTGAATCGACCTGAGAACTTAACTAAAGTAACACAAGCCATAATACAATTTATCCACCCCTCTACAAAGCCCACCGCCCTCGAAAACCCAATCAACCCTATCATATGCCTTCGCTAAATCCAATTTATAAGCACAGAATTCACCCCGGCCATCCTTAAGAGTACTCAACGAGTGCATGTATTCAAAGGCTATAAGAGCATTATCATAGATTAGTCTCCTAGGAATAAACGTTTGAGTTGGAGAGATCATACCATCGATATGCGGGCTCAATCTGTTGACGAGGCACTTTGAAATAATTTTATAAATAAAGCTACACAGACTAATAGGGTGGAAATCTTTTTTCTGGTCTTATTGAGCTACAACATTGTAGGATCGAAAGTATGTCTAGAGGGGGGGTAATTAGACTACTTGTAAATATAAAAATTCTGCCTTTTGACAAAGAACAGTTTTTGGCAGATTCACAATTATGATCAAGTCAAGTATCACCCTACACATGCAATTCTAGAGTATAGGCAGCGGAAAGTAAATTGCACATGTAGTAAAGAGAGGTGGAGAAGAGCAAACGCAATTTGGAGACGCAATAATTTTTCCCGTGGTTCCGATAGGTGGTGCTATCGTACATCCACGTTGATGGAGACTTCAACCCACGGAGGGTAACGGTTGCGCGAGTCCACGGAGGGCTCCACCCACGAAGGGTCCACGAAGAAGCAACCTTGTCTATTCCATCATGGCCTACGCCCATGGAGGGCTAGCCTTACTCGGGGTAGATCTTCACGAAGTAGGCGATCTCCTTGCCCTTACAAACTTCTTGGTTCAACTCCACATCTCGATGACGGAGGCTCCCAAGCGACACCTAACCAATCTAGGAGGCACCACCCTCCAAAAGGTAATAGATGTTGTAGATGATGATGAACTCCTTGCTCTTGTGCTTCAAATGATAATCTCCCCAACACTCAACTCTCCTCACTGATTTGGCTGTGGTGGAAGAAAGGATTGAGTGGAAAGCAACTTGGGAAGGTTAGAGATCAAGTTTCATATGGTGGGAATGGAGCAACTTGATCTCAACACAAGGGTAGGTAGTTCTCTTCTCAGAAATGTAAGGTAGGAGTGGTAGTTCTTTCTGATGGCTCTCTCCACGAATGAAGAGGGGGTGGAGGGGTATATATAGCCTCCACACAAAATCCAACCGTTACACACATATTTGAGCAATCTCGGTGGGACCGAAGTGGAAAACTCGGTGAGACCGAAAGTTCAAATAATGTGAACGTTGGGGTTTTCGGTGGGACCGAAAATACCATCTCGGTTAGTCCGATTTGAGCAAAGACAAGAGCATGCCAGTTTCGGTGGGACCGACTTCATCATCTCGGTGACACCGATTTGATGACAGAAGGTTACAGAAGCTTGGCAGCCCATGTTTCGGTGAAACCGATTTCAGAATCGGAATATCCGATTTTGCTAGGGTTTGGCTTATGGCTGAGGTGGTTCATCTCGGTGTGACTGAGTTTGGATTATCGGTGGGACCGAGATTACTTATGAGTGTATATGGCAGTGAAAGTTGCTGATAGTTTAAGGAGATATATCACTAAGCACTTGAGCAATCAGATCATCAACATAACCTCATCCCCTTTTAATAGTATTGGCTTTTCCTATGGACTCAATGTGATCTTGGATCACTAAACCAAAAATGGAGTCTGGAGCTTTTGCCAATGCTTGCCTTAGCATTTTGAGGGGTCCACTTCTTCAGTCCTTGCCATACCCATATCACTGAACTTCTCTGAAATGATTCTCAAGTAACTATTAGTTCAATGATATATATGTTGTTATTAATTGCCAAAACCACCCGGGGATTAGTTGCACTTTCAATCTCCCCCTTTTTGGTAATTGATGACAACATATAGATCAAAGCTTCGACAAAGGATATAATCAATGAATAATATCGTCGCTTTGAGAAGTATGTGATAAGCAAGAGCTCCCCCTAAATTTGTGCATTATTTAGGATTTGCGTTTGAATGCAAATGCACAATCGATTAGGATCATGGGTCACTCTTACATGTCACATACATCTTGGTGGAGCGCACAAAATGATAAGAATGAACAGCATGCACCCAATCACCAAGACATGAGTAAATAGCCATACAAGATAGGAATAGCATATGATAAGCATTAAACACACATTAAAGCATAGTACGACCAAGCACTCATTAAGGTAGCATCAAACGGAGTATCAAGCACACAGAAAGTCTCGAAAACCAAAAGTATCTCAAAGAAACCGCAAAAGAACGAAAGAGCAAAAGCGCAAAGACAACAGCACTCTCTCTCTCTCTCTCAAAGCCCTATGATCTATACAATTTCTCCCCCTTTGGCAACAAGTTACCAAAAAGTTCGAAAAAGCATAGAGCTAAACGTCACTGTGGACTCTGCTGGCGGCTCCCGTCTGGGTAGATGTCGGAGTAGATATGACGGCATCGGCGAAGACTTCAGCTGATGTCTGTGCTGGAGGAGTGGACACTGGAGCTGTAGCTGGAGGTGCTGAAGTTGTAGTCCTGGTGTCAGTCACTCGAATAGCAGCTGATCGGGATCCTTTGGGAACTGGAGCAGTCTGTCGATGAGAATCCTGGACTAAGTCATCCTGCATAAGCTCTGCCTTGTCCTGCTTTGCTTCCTCAATGTCTGCCTCAAGCTTGTTGACGGTCACTTGTATTTCAGTCAGCTTCACGTCCAGAGCATGGATCTTCTCGTCAACAATCCTCTCTAAGCTCTCCTGAGACTGTTCATTGCTGGCCAGGCGTTGTTCAATCCTTTGAGTAGCTTCAAGAATCTGCTCTCCGAAACTCTTTGGTTTAGCTGCTGCTGCTGCTGCTTCTTTGTCAGCTTTGGCTTTCTTAGCAGCTTCGATCTTGGCTTGACCCTCGACTGATGTCGGATCCTCCTCGTCCATCACAACAACATTGTCTTCATGCTCTGGCTGCAGGGGTAAATGTTTCCTATCCAACAAGAATTTGCCCGTGCCAAACTTGGCATTGATAAGCATCTGAATCTGTGGGGCAAATCCACATGACCTTTTCTGGTCAGCTGCAGTCCTCTTAATGGTCTCTACCATTAAGTCCATCACCTTGAAAGGTGCTTTCTCATCAAGTATATGCAGCATGTTGATAGAATATCCTCTGATCATGCGATGATCTCCAGACTTGGGCATCAAGGTATGCCTCAAAATAGTATTAGTGGTAGGTAAGCCTGCCTGGAGATGGTAGACTGAGCCGAGCTTCCAGACTTCCAAATCCTCTGTCGGAATCTCTTTGTACATGTTCTTCATGGATTCATGATTCTTCTTTGGAATCACATAGACATCAATATCATCTTCTCGCTGCACTGGAACATTCGGAATTTCTGCCCATTCTTCAACAGAAGAAGAAAACCTTCAGTCATCCATGTGATCTTTCCATCAGGATAGAAGTGAGCTGTGGCATAGAATTGCATTATCATCTCATCGTTCCAACTGGTCAATTTCTGACCCACAAACTCTGCAACGCCACATGCAGTGAAGCTTTCATGCACATGTGGAAAGAAATCTCTGTGCTCTTCGCTGTCAATGTATTCCCAGTCAACATATCTGGTGTCTGCGACTATGGGCTTCTTGTCCATCAGCATGGTCTCATAGAAGTCCTGCTGCTCTCTAGTGTGAAATCTGGGATCTACAGCAGTTCTTCTCCTCACGACATATGGGTCAGCTTGTCTCCATAGCCTGAGACATCTATCTTTCCTTGCCTTCATATCCTCAGCTTGAGGATGAGCATCATTGTGAAGTGGCAGTTTTGGACGAAGTTTCAGCAACACTTGTCCTTCTTCATCAGACTCAGCTGGTGGCACATCATCCTTGTTCTTTTCAGATGCTGGAATGTTTCTGGTTGTCCTCTTGGGCTTGGCAGCAGGCTTTGCTGGAGCTGCCTTAGCTTGAGCAGATTTCTTGGGCTTTGAAGTAGCTCCAGCCTTAATGGCATCACCCATGAGCTTAGCCTTCTGAGGAGGAGGAGGCTGGGGTGCTTCCTCATCCTCATCCTCGACTGCTGCATCTGCATGAGAATCACTATACACTACCCTCTTTCTCTTGGAGGTTTTCTTCACTTTGCTTGGAGCTGGCTCTCCCAAATTTAGCTTCTTGGCAACAGTTGACTGCTTGACTTTGCTGGTGCCCTTCTTAGATTGCTGACCTTGTTGCTCTTTGGCAACAACCTTCCTCTTAGGCTTTGAGGTCACTTCTTCCTCAACAACAAAATCAGAATCCTCATCATCAGAATTCTTCTCCTTTCTAGCTCTGGTGGCTGCAGGAGGCATGCCACTTGGTGTACTCCTCTCACCATCATCAAATGGGCTACTAGTCTCAGGACTAGTGTCTGCCTCAGGAATGTCTGCAATGGGAGACTCTGACCTGTTCTGACTGTCACTGGCATCTGACATGGCTGACAACCTGTGAATAGATAAGGTATAGGCAGAGAAGAAGAGTTATCACAAACTGCAGAAGTTTTTGCAAAAAAAAATGAGTTCAAATTCTAGTTTTAAGTTTTCACAGAAGACATTTCGGTCAGACCGAGTTTGAGTATCGGTGAATCCGAAGTGTTAAACAGAAGCTTTACACACCACTTTCGGTTTGACCGAAGTGGGTTTCGGTCCTGCCGATAACACTAGGGTTTCACAAAAACTACATTTCGGTCACACCGATTTGCACAACTCGGTTGGACCGAAGGGTGCAGTGCAATGGCCAGAGGCCAAATCGGTCACACCGAAAGTATAGAATCGGTTTTACCGAGATGTGTTCCGTGGAAACCTAACCCTAAAATTTTTACTCTAATCTAGTTCAAACGAACCAATCTAGTGTACAGGAAGATTTCAATCGTGGCAAGATATTGGGCAATCCAAACGTGCATTGAATCGGAGATGGGAGCACGAGTGGGATCAAAACTCACCCTAACTTGGTGGAGTTTCTCTACGGCGGCAACGGCGTGGAGGAGAAGTCCGTTGACGGCGATGGAGACCTGCGGCGAGGGCGCACAGGCGACGACGGCGACGATCCGGAGATCAAGGCGACGACAGCAAGGGATGAGGGGGTGAAAACGTTTGAAGGAGGAATCAACGCGCGCGACCCTTGGTATATATATCCCTTTGCTGTCGGTGGGACCGAGTTGTAAAACTCGGTGGCACCGAGATGGATAACTGCTAGGCAGTTATGCACTTCGGTCACGCCGAAAATCACAACTCGGTTTCACCGAGATGAAACCTAGATCAGTCTAAATGCTTTCGGTTTGACCGAGTTTGAGTGAGTTGGTCTGACCGAAATCAATTAGAAGGTTTTGGAGATTAGCCCTTGACGGATCGGTGGCTCCGAGTGCTCCTCACCCGGAGGGTCCGAAAATGACTTGTTCAAAGTTTGTGATGTAAGCATGAATAGAATTTGAGACAAGAAAGCATAGATAGCTAGGGGAGGTACTTAGGCATTCTTGTCCATCCATTTGGTCAGAAAAATCAAAACAACCAAAACAACAAATGGATGTCCTCGAATGGATAAAATCATGCATCCAACATGCTCACACAATAAGATAGCAAATGAAATATGTGTCAAACATGCACAACCAAAACTCTAGCTATTAACACACAATTTGTCGATGACTAGGTCATCTTTATATGAGTATTTTGACTTAGGATCCAAATGAGAACATTTGGTCATAGGTCATACTCATCGTTTAAGCACAAGTGGGGTTACCACTTTTACATAAAGCATTGATGTGTTCACATCATTTGAAGATGCTTTAGCTCAATTTTTAGAGCAAAGCTCCCCCTAGATGTGAGAACCCCTTTTAAAGGGTCAAACTAACCTTGGGTTGTCGTAGAAGACTTCATGTAGATGTTGAAGATGTGGATGCTCAATGTTGATGAAGATCATCAAGAGTTGGGAGCTATCCTTTGGATTAGGGCACTTTCAATACCTACATGGGTTAGTCCCACAAGGAACAAACAAAGATATCCATGGACATAGATTGAAGTTCACAATAGATGATGTCCATGAAAGCAATGATTACCTTGTCCCTTGACTTACCAACAAGAGGGTTTGTGACTCCATGAACTAGTGCATGATGTGGAAGTTGATTGCACAAGTTCTTTGCCAAAATGAATGTGAGTGAAGTATGTTGGCGGAGTCACCCTCAAGAACCTTCTAGTTCTTCTTCTTCGGGATCCTCATCATCTTGATGGGAATCCTTGGGGTTGTAGTTGAGCTTGACGAAGTAGAACTTGACGTTTCCTTGGGAACCCACTTGACCATGGCTTGAGGTGCTTCAACGAATGCATCAATCTCCTCTTGAAGCTTGTCCTTGGCTTTTAGCTTGTGGTCTTGTGGTGGAAGGTCATCTTGAGCTTGTTCCACATTGGAAGAAGTAGGATCATACTTCTCCTTTTGAGGAACAAACTGTGGAGTAGGATATTGACCTTCTTCCCACTCAACACCTTCGGCGTTGAACTTTCGCTCAAAACCAATTCCTTGATTCTTCCGGTGCCTTCCTTGCTTGCGAACAATTTCCTCAAAGTTCTTGCTTCCGGCAAGGCTCTTGTAGACACCTTTCTCTATGATCCCTTTCAATAAACTATTCTCTTGATCAAGTGTAACTTGGCTTGAAACATTGTTAGTGGAATCAAGAGAACTACTAGAAGCAACAATATTGGATTTAGCATGGTTATTGTTACTGCTAGAGGAAGAATTTTTCTTATGCTTGTCATGCTTAGTCTTAATGTGTGGCAAGAAATTAGACAAGAGAAGTCGTTTGGCAAGATATGAAGAACTCTTCTTTCGAAGATCGTCATTGATCGCTTTTAGAAACTCATGTTCTTGCTCTAGAGTGAGCTTCTCGAAGCGTAGCTTCTCATGAGATCTTAGGAGCTCTCTATGATCTTCTTGAGTTGTTTCATGAGCTAACTTAAGAGTGTTTAGTTCTTTAGTTAGACGCTCAATCTCCTTCATAGCATTGTCATTCGACTCTTCTCGACTATAAAGACTACTAGCATTTTCATCGTTACTAGGCTCACTAGATTTATCATGCAAGAGCTCATCTTCACTAAGCAAGTCATCCTCATCACTATTGAAGCCAATGAATTCAGGGTGTGATACCTTGGGGCCTTTAGCCATGAAGCATCTTACAATTCCCTCATTTGGTGAATCAAATAAGTCGTAGGAGTTGGAGTTGGAGGGTACAAGAGCAAGACCGGCAACACCTTCATCTTAACTGTAGTCGGAGTCGGAGTGATAGCTTCCATCGGATTGATTGTCGGAGTCGGAGCCGGAGACCCATTCACCTACATGAGCTTGATGTCTTCTTCTTGTGTAGCTCCTTGATGACTTGTCTTTCCTCTCCGAATCCTTGCTTCTCCGAGAGGGTCTTCGTTCATAACGATCATCTCTACTCCTTCTCTCTTTCCGAGGTGACTCATCTCTTGATCTTCTTCTTGGAGATTCTTCTCTTCTCTTGTGGGGAGCCGTACACTCATTTGAGTAGTGTCCGGGTCTTCCACAATTATAGCAGTTTCGATCACGACTAGAAGATCTCTTTTCATCATATGATCTAGACTTTGAGCTTCTCTCTTTGCCTCTATACTTGTAGAATTTGTTGAAGTTCTTAACCATTAGGCTTATCTCTTCATTGGAAACTAACTTGTCACTTGAGGTTGTGGGAGCATCACTTGTAGCTTTGTAAGCACCACTTGACTTGTTGTGAAGCTCTTCCTTATCCTTAAGTGTCATCTCATGAGCAACAATTCTTCCAATGACTTCGGTTGGCTTGAGAGTCTTGTAGTTTGGCATCATTTGGATCAAAGTGCACACGGTGTCATACTTTCCATCCAAAGCTCTGAGAATCTTCTTGATGATGAATCGGTCGGTCATTTCTTCGCTTCCTAAGCCGGCAATCTCATTTGTGATGAGAGCAAGCCTAGAGTACATTTCAGCGACTCCTTCACCATCCTTCATCTTGAAATTGTCAAGTTGACCTTGAAGAATATCTAGCTTTGATTCCTTCACAGACTCGGTACCTTCGTGCATTTCAACCAAAGTATCCCAAATCTCTTTAGCATTCTCAAGACGGCTGATTTTGTTGAACTCCTCGGGACACAAGGCATTGAAGAGAATGTCACAAGCTTGAGCATTGTTTTGCAACATCCGCAATTCTTCAGGTGTAGCTTCGCGATCCGGAACTTTTCCTTCCTCGAAGAATTCACCTTGCATACCAACACAAATAATGCCCCATGCGGCTGGGTTATGACCAAGAATATGCATTTTCATTTTATGCTTCCAACTAGCAAAATTTGTACCATCAAAGTAAGGACCTCTACGAAAATTACCCTCACTAGACGCCATACTCTCCTAGGTTGTGAAACCAAGCTTATGGAGTCCAATGCAATGGAAACCAATACAATGGAGACCAAAGCTCTGATACCACTTGTAGGATCGAAAGTATGTCTAGAGGGGGGGTGATTAGACTACTTGTAAATATAAAAATTCTGCCTTTTGACAAAGAACAGTTTTTGGCAGATTCACAATTATGATCAAGTCAAGTATCACCCTACACATGCAATTCTAGAGTATAGGCAGCGGAAAGTAAATTGCACATGTAGTAAAGAGAGGTGGAGAAGAGCAAACGAAATTTGGAGACGCAATGATTTTTTCCATGGTTCCGATAGGTGGTGCTATCGTACATCCACGTTGATGGAGACTTCAACCCACGGAGGGTAACGGCTGCGCGAGTCCACGGAGGGCTCCACCCACGAAGGGTCCACGAAGAAGCAACCTTGTCTATTCCATCATGGCCTACGCCCACGGAGGGCTAGCCTTACTCGGGGTAGATCTTCACGAAGTAGGCGATCTCCTTGCCCTTACAAACTTCTTGGTTCAACTCCACATCTCGATGACGGAGGCTCCCAAGCGACACCTAACCAATCTAGGAGGCACCACCCTCCAAAAGGTAATAGATGTTGTAGATGATGATGAACTCCTTGCTCTTGTGCTTCAAATGATAATCTCCCCAACACTCAACTCTCCTCACTGATTTGGCTGTGGTGGAAGAAAGGATTGAGTGGAAAGCAACTTGGGAAGGTTAGAGATCAAGTTTCATATGGTGGGAGTGGAGCAACTTGATCTCAACACAAGGGTAGGTAGTTCTCTTCTCAGAAATGTAAGGTAGGAGTGGTAGTTCTTTCTGATGGCTCTCTCCACGAATGAAGAGGGGGTGGAGGGGTATATATAGCCTCCACACAAAATCCAACCATTACACACATATTTGAGCAATCTCGGTGGGACCGAAGTGGACAACTCGGTGAGACCGAAAGTTCAAATAATGTGAACGTTGGGGTTTTCGGTGGGACCGAAAATACCATCTCGTTAGTCTGATTTGAGCAAAGACAAGAGCATGCCAGTTTCGGTGGGACCGACTTCATCATCTCGGTGACACCGATTTGATGACAGAAGGTTACAGAAGCTTGGCAGCCCATGTTTCGGTGAAACCGATTTCAGAATCGGAATATCCGATTTTGCTAGGGTTTGGCTTATGGCTGAGGTGGTTCATCTCGGTGTGACTGAGTTTGGATTATCGGTGGGACCGAGATTACTTATGAGTGTATATGGCAGTGAAAGTTGCTGATAGTTTAAGGAGATATATCACTAAGCACTTGAGCAACCAGATCATCAACATAACCTCATCCCCTTTTAATAGTATTGGCTTTTCCTATGGACTCAATGTGATCTTGGATCACTAAACCAAAAATGGAGTCTTGAGCTTTTACCAATGCTTGCCTTAGCATTTTGAGGGGTCCACTTCTTCAGTCCTTGCCATACCCATATCACTGAACTTCTCTGAAATGATTCTCAAGTAACTATTAGTTCAATGATATATATGTTGTTATTAATTGCCAAAACCACCCGGGGATTAGTTGCACTTTCAAACATGTATTGTGCTACTATATTAAAAAGGGAAGCACTGAGTGCACTATGCAATGAGCACAAGTGCACTATACTACATCCGTCCTGGTTTATTGGTCCCCTTCCAATTTTATGCTAAATTTTGACCTTCGATCTAATTAACGAAATTTTAATACACGTAACCAAAATAATATCATTGGAAACTATGTTCAAATAAATCCAATGATATAACTTTTGGTGACATGCATTATTATTATTTTAGTTAAATATATGGTCAAAATTTGACACAAATACTAAGGAGACCAATAAACCAGGATGGAGGTAGTAGTAGAGAGTATAGAGTGCACTGCATGGGAGCACAAGCACATTGTGCACTACATAAAAGGAAAGTACAATGAACATCAGAAGTAACAAAAATTACATCCAGATGTGTAGACCACCAAACGACTGCAAGTATTGGGGCAAACCAAAGATGTGTCACCGTCATCGTCCCACCCTCATCGAAGCCAGACAAAACTTGTTGCAGTAGGCAGTTGAGAAGTCGTCATGCTATGGCCCCACATGACCAGAGCAGCAGAATAGCTACATGCTAGCGACGATAAGTGTAGATTGGAAGGATCCAACTTGTAAACACGTGAATGAAGATGAGCGAAGACGAGATTCAAATAGATCCATCAAAAACCAACACTGATCAAATCCCACGGGAGATGTTAGAGATAGACCTTAGCAGCAGAGTTTCCGGATAAACATTGCAATGGGTACCCTTGACAACACCAGTGATTTCAGACATATTTTCTATCATGAAATAAATGAGTCGTTTGCAGTTTCGGCTTGTATTGGAAACATGAACCAAGGGCCCAAGGCCCATATTTGCTTAGTATGATTCAGAAAATGAAAAGGGAGAATAGCCGAAAGGTCGCTAGTTGAAAACGTAAGCGCCGAAAGCACGGTCGACCTAGTTGAACTCAGCTTCCCCAAACTTCGGTGGCAAGAGCCGGTTTGTTATCCATACCTTTCTCATATAGGGCGTGTTTATTTGTCTGCATTAGGTCCAACCAAACTCGCACTGGAAGAATCCAGCATGTTTGTTGGCCCGCATACACTATTAGGCCTGCATCGCATGAACTTTAAAGCACCTCTGGGCCTATCTCGATGCGAACGCTCAGATCGACAGTTTCTCCAGAGCCAGGCCCGCTCGATGCACGTGACACACGCGGAGGCACGCTCGAGAAGCCGCTTTGCTTCCCTAAGCACCGATAGTTATTGCTACTTCTTGAGCTTGCGTTGGTTTTTTCCTTGAAGAGGAAAGGGTGATGCAGCAAAGTAGAGATAAGTATTTCCCTCAATTTGAGAACCAAGGTATCAATCCAGTAGGAGACAAACGCACAAATCACCAATACATGCACAAACAATCAAACAACTTGCACCCAACGCGATAAAGGGGTTGTCAATCCCTTCACGGTCACTTGCAAAAGTGAGATCTGATAGAGATAAATAAACAAAAGGTAAAGTATTTTTGGGTTTTTTGGTTTATAGATTGGAAAGTAAAAGATTGCAAAATAGTAGATCGGAAACTAATATGATGGAAAATAGACCCGGGGTCCATAGGTTTCACTATAGGCTTCTCTCTTGAAGGCAAATAATACCTTGGGTGAACAAATTACTGTCGAGCAATTGATAGAAAAACGCAAAGTTATGACGATATCTAAGGCAATGATTATGCAATATAGGCATCACGTATGTGAAGTAGACCGAAATGATTCTGCACCTACTACACTATTACTTCACACATCGACCGAAATGATTCTGCATCTAGAGTATTAATTTCATGAAGAACAGAGTAACGCCTTAAGTAAGATGACATGATGTAGAGGAATTAACCCAAGCAATATGATGAAAACCCCATCTTTTTATCCTCGATGGCAACAATACAATACGTGCCTCACTATCCCTACTTTGTCACTGGGTGAGGACGCCGCAAGATTGAACCCAAAGCAAAGCACTTATTCCATTGCAAGGAAAACCAATCTAGTTGGCCAAACCAAACCGATAGTCCGAAGAGAATTACTAAGATACCAAATCATGCATATAAGAATTCAGAGAAGATTCAAATAATATTCATAGATAAGCTGATCATAAATCCACAATTGATCGGATCTCGACAAACACATCGCAAAAGAAGATTACATCGGATAGATCTCCAAGAACATCGAGGAGAACATGGTATTGAGAATCAAAGAGAGAGAAGAAGCCATCTAGCTACTAGCTATGGACCCGTAGGTCTGTGGTAAAGTACTCATGCTTCATCGAAAGGGCAATGGTGTTGATGTAGAAGCCCTCCGTGGTAGAATCCCCCTCCGGTGGAGTACCGGAAAATGCCTCCAGATGGGATCTCACAGGTACAGAAGGTTGTGGCAACGGAAAAGTGGTTTCAATACCTCCCTGAGGGTTTTGGGAATATTTGAGAATATATAGGCGGGAGAAGTAGGTCAGGGGGACTGCGAGGGGCCCACAAGGTAGGGGGAGCGCCCTCCACCCTTGTGGCCGCCTCGAGGATCCTATGACTTGTACTCCAAGTCCCCTGGGTGTCTTCTGGTTCAAGAAAAAACATCGTAAAGTTTCATTCCGTTTGGACTCCGTTTGATATTCCTTTTCTACGAAACTCAAAAACAAGGAAAAAATAGAAACTGTCACTAGGCTCTAGGTTAATAAGTTAGTCCAAAAAATAATATAAAATAGCATATTAATGCATATAAAACATCTAAAACAGATAATATAATAGCATGGAACAATCAAAAATTATAGATACATTGGAGACGTATCAGTTATTAGCCTGAACGCCCCCTCACCACTTCCTATCCCCACTCTCATCGAGGGCGGCGACAGTGACGACGTGCAGCAGATCGGAGAAGAGCAAAGCGACCACCGGCCCCTTCACCGGCTTCCGCATCATCACCTCCTGCACGATAATGGCAGTAAGCATTTTTTTACCTCCTCACTACTCATTCGCATTCGATCCGCGTTTAGGTTTGATCTGCGTTAGGGAATGTGGAATCGGAGTAAATAGGCATAGGAGTGATCATAACATCATCATGAGTTCATAGTACCAATGGATTTTAGGTTATCGATCGGGATTGAGTACAAGGGTAATGTGGATTGGGGGTAAATCTTACGCAGTAGTTCCAGATCTTAGCCTTAGCTACCCTGGAAGCGTTTGGAGTGGCGGGTACCCTTGCCCTTGTTCTTCTCCTTAAGCCGCACCACCGTCTCTTCCACATCGTCGGAGTCCAGATCGATTGGCATGCTTCGGTGTCCTTGCTCCGGCGCCCTTACAACCATGGCCACCGCAACTTCTTCCTCCACCTCCATCGCCACCGCTTCTTGTTCCTCCCCCACCGCCACCACAGTCCCTGTCGTGAAGTACGCTGCGACACGATGGTCATGAGAACGCATGTACTCTCTGTACTTGGCCCCCTTGACCTCTATCGGGCATCGCCGGATTCGTCCTGATTCATGTCCCACTGAAGGATGTCAACTGACATAGCGCCCTTCGCTAGGTCAGGAATCAGTGTCTTCAACTCCTCCAGCGTTGCCTTCTTCAGCACCGCGTCCGACTCTTTCTACATGTCTACTTCCATGGTGTTCTCGAACTTGGCGATCACCGAGAGAGCGCCCAAGGAAGAAAGCCCTCCATCCAATTCCCCGAGGGAAGGGGTTGGAGTTGTTGCTGGAGTTCATGGCGGTAGATAGGAGGGAGAGTGAGAGACAAAGGGATGACTAAGTGAGATGATGGGTAAGTAATGACCGTGAGGATGGGTAAACAAAGGGGTTATGGGCGATAGGTTTTAATGGCGATCAACCTCGGAAATGTGTGCTCTTCATAATGCGCGCTCTTTGTAATACAGATCGACATGGGCAACAAGGGCAAGGAGGTGGTGCCACCCATGAAGAAGGGCAAGGAGGTGGGGCCGCCCATGGAGGTTGGGCCAACCACGCCTGAGGAGGCGGCCACGGATGAGGACATGGTGTCGGAGGAGCACCCTAGTGGCAAGCGTCGTAACTACAGCCACTACAGGGAGGAGGGAGGTCCAACCCACTTCTGCAAGGTGATCCTTGCACCTCAACTTGAGTGCATCCCGATGCCCTTGGACTTCACCAAGCACTTCCCGATTGTGCCGCTATAGTTCAAGCTCAGGACCAACACCGTCTGCTCATGGAGGGTGACTATCTGGCTGATGGACGGCAAGGTGACCCTCGATCGGGGTTGGGCCCCCTTCGCCGATGTCCATCAGGTCAGGATCGGCTACACGGTGACATTCAAGCTGCTCACTCCGGACACACGCAAGGTCATCGTCTTCAACGACGTGACCAAGTGCGGCAAACATGACGACGTCTTCGCCATGAACGTTTAGGACTACCCTTCCGATGCTCCAGCTGGTTTAGTTTCTTATCGTACTGCTTTGCATTCGAACTGATTTGTTTAAGTGTGGTACTTTATTTAAACCGCGGCTAGCTATGGTTTAAACTATCTTTTTATTGTGTGTGTATGATTTTTCTTCGCACCGTTGTGTGTTGGTAATCTCACCAACGGGCTGAAGAGGTTACCAGACAACGTTGTGTGTTGGTAACCTCACCAATAGCTGAAGAGGTTACCAGACAACAGCTAGTTGTGTGAGCCGAGCCAATGCAATCAACCAAACGGTATGCAAAAATTGCTACCCTAAATGCGGGCAACCAAACAATATGCAGTTGTCGACTTTTAGCATGTTTGCCTTCAACCAGCCTGGGTTGAGCCAGACTGAACTAGCAAGGCCCGGCTCCTACGGCAACCAAAACCATCATGTATGGTGAATAAAATGTTCTACCAAGTACGGAAATGTTCTACCATTCCATATTAGCTGTCGCTTACTTAGCAGTACCAAATCAGCGACAACTAATAGGGTAAACCAAGGGTGCTGAAGCAGTCTGATGATTTGCGTCCTATCATACTACAGATAGGAAATGTTTCCCCCGGAAGGCTATCATACTACAGATAAGGAAGTGTTTCCTCCGGAAGGTGGAGTAAATGACAACAGGCAACAATTTAAATTACGGTTAACTCAGCCAAATGTTGTTCACTGGCACAAATCTTAGTCTTATAGACGGTAGATCCAGAATTTTAGACTCACCAAATCTTCCAGAATAGCAATATATATATAAACACAATAAAAGAAGAAACAACAGCTTCGCAACAAATCCATCTACAATCTACAATGCTTAACTTATTCCTCTTCTGCCGCCTGCTTGCGCCTTCTGAGCTCTTCTGCTATGTCGAGCTCCAAGCCTAGTCTTGCAAATAGCAAACTAGATCTCTTCAGATTTGCATCAGTCAAACTGTTTTTGAGCTGGATCCAAGTTTAGCGAATGTATGCATGTACAAACAGCGCTTCATTTAGCACTTGCTGTGTTTTGGCCTTTTCAGCAGCTTGTGGCTAGGTGCGGCATGGTCATCCTGCAAAACACGTGGTGAAGAATGTCAGGTATACTAAACTAGGAAATTTGCAGTGCCGTACGAGCAGGTGCACCAGGCTGTTGTTTTTTATACCATCTTTTCCCACTCCAACCAGGTTGGTTTTACAAAAGCATCTCTAAGAAATGGAAGCCTGACATATAATTTTTGACTAAATTCTCACCTTATACAGTGACGCCGCAGAATCAGATCTCATGGCTTGATATTGGTTTTGGCCAAGAGACTGGACAGTCTCAAGTGCATCTACTGTAAGCTGCCAGCCACAAAATGCTGCACTATTTGTGCTGGAACCAGTATTGATAGTGCAAGCAATGGCAACATATCCATTTACCCATGGACAATAGTTGTTGTGATGCTTAATTGGATCAAATTCTGGAAGACCCGTTTGATAATCATTCTCTCCATTCGTTGCTCCTGAAAAACAAATGACAAAATGTAAATAACATAATCACATTAAGATACAATTATCTGAATGCAACAAAACGCAAAATTCAGCATCGAAAAATTAATCAGCATCCGAGTATAGGTCCTATACAGGACCACAGCTTGGCAGTCATTTGACCAAGTATGGGATGCCAAACTACTACTGGCTCAACTATCAAGGCATCAACATCTTGAATTCTTGATGACAAATATTTTAGTCTGATAAATAAATTATCCCAATGATGTATACTTTTCAGCTCAGAAGCACCTCATATAAGATTTGATTAATATGGTTCAAAAAAATCATGCATGTGTAACATGTAAGCACAAAGAGAATAGTTAGATGCTGAAATACCAAGATCATTTCCTGGGTCATACTCGTCCTTACTCAGCATTTTACCAGTCTGTGTCACTTCATCTTTAGATAGATCAATGCCAGAATAAACTCTTGCATTGCAAGAAAGCGAATGTTGTAGGTTACTCTCCTGGCCTCTGGCATGGCTCATCTTCTCTCCACTCTCGACATCAGCTTTAGTTGAACCACTGTCAACTCGACCAACTAACCGAGAAGCCATATCATGGCTATCACCCTGAGGCTCTTCTCGACCAGCGTCTTCAGGGACAAACTCATCCATCATTCCAGGCCCAGGAGCTGACTCACCAGTATGCCCCATGGTTTCAGTAAGCTCGGGAACTGGTTCCACGTCTCCGACAACACTCTCAGTTTTATGTTCAGAAACCTCAACTCCATGAATTTCGGCTTCATGACTAGGACCCATTCCAACACTGCCTCCGCTAACTCCAATGCTAAGTTGATCCCTAGCAAAAGCAGGAGCTGTTTCTGCATTGAGGACTTCTTCCCCTCCATTCATACTACTCCCTCCTATATCTCTTGCATTACTGTCAGCAGCAGGCTGTACAAAATTGCTTTCCTGTGCTTGGTTGCTATAATTGAGATCCAATGTGTCACTCATTCCACCACTCCTGAGTGCACTTGAAGGCTTCTCAACATCATCACCATCACATGGATGGTATTCAACACTCTCCATCGAATTTTCCTCCGCACCATGAATAATATTCATTGCAATAACAGAAGATGCCCTCATGGAATCTCTAGCAGACGAATTGAGAAGGGTAGATGGACCCTCAGCTTTAGATGGCTCAAATCTGTTGACATCTATATCCAACTCAAGACTTAAATTTCTGCTGGGACCAGCTCCGGAAGAAGATGGACGATTGACATCAAAAAGATTAAAGCCACAAGGCCTTTTGTTCCGAATATCTGAATTTTGTACAGCATCATCAACTTCATCACCATCGCGGTCAATTACAGTTCCTTCTATACTGTCAGCAGGCTGAAGCCTGTTTATTGGCTTATCAGCTGTACTCCCACCTTCCTCCAGATTACGCTTCCTCGAACTGGGGCCACGAGATTCAAATGAGGCTGCATAGCCACCAATCTCACTTCCGGTAGGCTGACCGATCATCAGATCTATTCCCATCCCACCGTTATTGAAATTTTCAGGCATTGAGAGCATCCCAGAATGGGTTGGTGGCAATCCTCCTGCCATTGTCAGATTTAGGTCGACCTGAGCATTTGACAATGATTTTCCCTCAACAGTGCATGCCTCATCACGTCCTTCAGCATTATTTCTGTCTGTTACTTCAGCAACCCATCCATTGATCCCACTCGTAGCACTAATTCCACGTGCCAACATAGGTTTCATCCCTGCATCAGGAGCATCAATGTTGCCGAGATTAAGATGAGAAGGACGTGGAACGGATCTGAAGTCCCAGATTCTCACTGTAGCTCCACATAAGCTGCAATCCAGCAAAGGTGACCTCATGCTGCATCCAGAATCTTTTACACGTAGTTTGGCTTTCCCCTTATCTTTCTTGACTGATGTAGAGTATGAATTTTGCTGATGCTCAGGAAAGCGGGAACATTTATCTGGTTCAGCTGAGGCTGCATTTTTTGCAGAGTGGGTTGAATTTTCTTCCCAGTCTTGTACGTTCGGAAGCCATCTAGGTTCCCATCCACAAAGGCTAATAAGCTTCTGCGCCTGGATACATTAGATGTGTTGAGTGTTGACCTAGATTAAGTAAACCTAAAAGTTCTGCCACAATAGTAGCAACAAAAGGGTCATCATGAAGAGCATAAATGAAAAGAGATATACTTGAGAGTAGCTGCAGGTTTCGTCTTGATGATTAACGTCAATTCCTGTTGTACCATCTGTTTTGTAACCCAGCTCCCCACACAGAATTGCGATTGATTGGGATAAAACATGTTCAATCTGCTGACTCCTAGTAAGTTTCATACTCTCTATTGCAGACGAGGCAATAACAGGGAGAGATATAAACTGCAACAGCCCCTCACAGCGATCTTTAAAACCACCAAGAAGAGCTGATGGTGTGAAGTGGAGCTGCACCAAGCTATCAGCACAGCTATTCCCTCTCCAGGGACAATCATTCTGGTGCGATGCATCAAGCTGTTCGGCAAAGGCTTCTCCAGCATTTGCAACTACAACAAAACAGTAAGGAAAGTTAGGTTTCACAGCCCAAAATGTGTCAAATTGTACAGAACTAAGAAGTTCAGCTCAACTAAGTATGGCATAAGTAACATCAGGTAGAACTCTGGAAATTGTAGGAATGAACCCACATAGCCATATCTGTTGGTATCGGAGTATTCCAGTTTAACTTAAACTTCTACTGTAGTGGTGAGAATCTAAACTAAACAAACTTTCTTCACGTTCCAATGAAAGAGTTACATACACATTGTTGGTTAAGAGATGCACAGTACAACCGATGCTGGAGACAAAATTTCAGTCAGTGTCAACACTTGTACTAGTCAATCAAAGCTCCTCTAATTTGGCTAACAGGGAAAATATTCACACATACAAAAGGAAGGGATTAGATATCCCCTTTTGCACAATTTGCATTGAGCTAGCAAACATGACTATCTGAAAGAACACAATCATGCCATACATCCACGCAAGAACTGTCATCATTTACTAAAGGTAACACAAACAGGACCAGTTAATTCAAAACTGAGAAGGCCTGTGACAAAACTTACTGACACAGGATGACAGGACATACCTTCAGCAGGGGACCAGGATGTCAATGCAGTAAAAATAAGATGTGCGGCACATGAGTCGCATTCAATTTTGTCCACACCAATGTTCACCCAGCCCCTTTGAGCACAGGCCAGTGAACTAGCAACCTGTAAAATTGAACAAATTAATGCTCTTCTCTAAACCAACTGTGATGCCATTAATCGTGCGTATGATTCTCCCTCTAAATTTTGATAACTTAGAATTTCCAAAAGGTGATTAACATATGCATCATTTGATTGACTGGATCTTCAGTTGGGAAAACATGACAATTTTCCTACAGACATCTTAACCGCACATAGGCATAAAGAATGTAAGCAGACAGATGCTGAAAGGTACGTTAAAAAAATGTCTTATTCAGCACCACCAAGACCAAAAAATAACAGATTTACAAGAAAATCATCATTACTCTCTCTGTTTTGCTGTAACTACACATGGCATTAAGAGTCCGTGTTTCAACACAAGTACACTGAGGGAACCAAGAGTGCAGTTCTTGTCTTGTCTCCTTGCAATTTTTCATTCTCTAATGATATGGAAGAAGTTCAAGTGATTGTAGCATGTCTGTATGCATGCACATTTCTCATTTTCTCTCACATAGTCACAATAAGTGTTTCCTAACTTGGTCTGTGCAAATAGTGTCATAGTGGGCTGTGGACACACAGAGCAAAACATAGGAATGTCGAGGGCGCAAGTGATAATTCAATTTGAAATATTTGTTTTAGACTGAGATTGAAATGACCAACATTACCACTTTCAAGTGTTCCTCTGAGAAAACTTTTGTTCTAAACTGAAAGGTAATACCATCGCCTTGCTGTAATCAACAGTACACTCAGTCACAAATTTAAAGTTACACAGTTTAAGAGAGAGGAAGCAACCTTTGGTTTAGAAGCCCATGTTGAAGGCTTAAATGTGGCGAGTCGATGAAGTAAATCTCCTCGTTCCCATGGTCTACATGATGGTTGCGAAAAATCCATAGCAGCTCCAGCAGCATTAGTACTAAGAGAAGGCTGACCAGCATGTGAAGCAACATGGGACGATGACCCAACTTTAGATAATTGCTCGCTGCCTAACCAATCTATGGTAGCTACATTTGTTTGCGCGGGAGGAGATGAAGCACCGGCAGAACTGAGAAGCAAAAGGAAGAGCTTTAGTGCAAGCAAGCAATCTACAATATATGTGTATCACAGAGTACACTTCAAGAACTAAACAATAACAAATTTACAATAGGCTTCAGTCTTCACCCCTATTTGCTCAGGAAGATAAATCAACATTTGATGTATTCACCAATAACTTCATGATTTTTTTACGGTGTAACTTGTAGCTTTTCTTGTTAAGGAGCAAATCACGTACTATGGAGAACTTACATGTACAACAATGCTCATCATGTTATTAAATAGCACATCAGCTGCAATAAATTAGGGAAACCCAAAATTGGTTCATTTCCATATTTGGGACTTTGCAATTTACAATGCAATCAGAATAAGAGACAGTAAATACTTTGAAAGTTGACAACAGAAAACTGAAACCAGACCCAGAATATGGAGATCAACTGTTGGCGTGTCTAGCCAATACACTCGGTGAAGCTGTGCAAAACCCAATTTATACCATCAATGCACAAATCAACGTCAATCCGCAAGCTGATACCCTCTGTAGCCAACGCAAGGCACTCCCACGACAGAAAGTCCATGCCACCAGAAATCACGCTCTGACGAATTCGCTGGCTCGGCGAGAAGAAAAGCTCGCTAGGGTTTAGTACATGCCCTACTTGGACCTATGCACTCACCTAGCTCAAAATTTCCTAGGGCTACAGCCCCGCCTCCTAAAAGAACAAAATTTCTTAGCACGGAGCACCCCGTCGGCATCCCAGGCCGGCGCAACCTCCGATTCGGAGCCTGGCAAAGCAGAGGCACAGGGCACAAAGCTAGCACCCAATCGTGCGACGGCTAGAAGGAGACGGAGGAGAGGGGGCGTACCTGGCGACCGGGGTGGCGGGCGGCGAGTCTGAGCGCAGCGGCGGGTCCGCGGGCGCCGCCGACGAGCTCCTGACCTCCTCTCTCATGGCGGGCGCTGTCGGCCTCGATGCGGGTTCCAGCCAGGTGAGGTGCGACCGCGTCGGAATCGAGCTCAGTGGGAGCGAATGGTGCGCGTGTTTATCGTGGTGGATCTCGTTGGGTCTATTGGCCTACCGGCCATCGTTTGGGCCTTCGGCTTTGTTGTTTCACTCGGCTGGCTCGGCTGCTAGACCATCGTGCCATATGCCGAGTCCGTTTATTCTGGGATGATTCTTTATAAAAGAAAAAAGAACTGGGATTGTCTCCGAACGCATATATCTCGTGCTTCGTTGCATGCTTGCTGCAAAATTTATTAAACCTGGGTACGATAAATGAACCAGAAACAAAACAAAGCTCATTGGAGGGATCTATAACTTGGTTATACTTTAGTTAATATCCAACACACTATTCTCAGAAAAAAAAATTATCCAACACACTATGTGTAACTTAGATATTACTATAATATACGTAAACTGGGCGTCAGCGCGTGGGAGGAGACCACTCAAAACGATAGACGGAGTACATCCCACATCTTACTGCTTCAATTAAATGAAGAGATCTGAAGAGAGCTACCCTTTATTTATTTATTTGCTCTGTGTTGCTGCTCCTCTTTGTACATCAATTGCATCAGAAACCTCACAAGAGAAGTCCCCAACACTAGGCCCTCTACTTCTTACCTTTTCACTTTTGATATTATTGTTGCTAATTTCGTTTTTGCAGCTTTGGTTATTCAAACTTAGTAAAGGACCCCACTATTGGCATCTACATGTATTGTAAGAATAGTTAGTTGTCCCTTAGTATTGCTATAAACATGGTAAATGGGAGCGCTCGCTCCTGTGCAACCCCTAGCTAGCACTGATAAGACCACACCATTACCACCACAAAAGGTTGATGGAATAAGGGAGTTCACAATCGACCAGATTAACACCGCGGTGAGCGCACACAACTTAGTGGTGGTGTGGATTAGTTCGGCTTAGGGTTGTCCATCGGCCATGTGGATGTAAGCATGAGACAGGAGAGGTAA
>LR738710.1:437723315-437768466 GCA_902687465.1 Secale cereale | reverse complement strand
CCCCCCCCCCCCTCCAAAATTCATTCAACTGCTAGTGCATAACCAATGTCATTTTCACTCGTCTCGACAATTAAAGTTTCTTTTACTGAGGTGTTGAGTGCGTTGAATTATAAGAACCCTTCATGTTTGTGGCTTGCATGAGCAACATGTTATTTAGCGGACCCCAATAACACACTGACATCAACTCGGTGAAGTCACCTGGGCATCAAGGGAAACCCTAGGTTCGGTTATCTGAATCGGACGGTGAGGTGTCTTGGTGTCGTTCTCTTTTATGAATGCATTGTCTTATTTGCTCGTGGCGTCCTTGATTCTGGATCTGGAGATGTTAGTTGTCTGGTTGTTGGTTTGGGTTGTTTCTCAAGATGGCGAGTTTAGTTGTGTTTTTAACTTTTTGGGTCGAGCATCTCATGTCTCTATTTCAGGCACCATGTTCACAGCTCTTGTGTCATGTGTTGTACCACCTAGGGGTGGGCATATAAACCGATGACCGAAAAGCCGAACCGAAAAAACCGACACCGAAACCGAAGAGACTCAAACCGAAATATTCGGTTAGAACTTCGGTCATTGATTCTGTAAAACCGAATTTATCTTGGGTAATTCGGTTTTTAGCCACACTTAACCGAATAGACCGAAGGGACCGAACAAACGTGACATGGGAATAAAGCGCATCTATTCTTCTAGTAGGCCCTCACGTTTCTAGTCACACATGCAAAGCTGCAATCCCAAAATCCACGCATTGCATTCAATTCCTTAATCAATATTGGGGAGACCCCTAATTAATCGCATGCAGATCCGTTTCTCCCCCTTTCATTTACTGCTGAGTACACTGCACCCATGCCCTCTAATTTCGCCGGAGTACTAGTAGCAGCATGGGGGAAAAGCAGCGACAACTTCATAATTTCACGCATCAATTCCTTGCATGCAATAAATATCGGTCAATTCGGGGAAGACCGGAACCGAACCGAATTTTCCATAGATCGAATTCCTCGGTTAGCTGTTTCCCTGAAAACCGATCGGTGCTTAGTTTTAGGAACCGAAATTCTAGATAACCCGAAGAACCGAACCGATCGGTTCGGTTTAACCGAATGCCCAGGCCTAGTACCACCTCTTCCGTCCTAATTTCTTCTATCAATGAAACGATATGCTCTAGTTTCAGGCGTCATGTGATGTACCACCTCTTGTACTCGCTCCAATTTCTTCTATCAATTGAATGATGTGCAGAGATTTGTGTATTCGCGAAAAAAATTGACTCGGGTGAACTATCCTTCCCTACGAGTTGTCATCGAGCAAACGTCAATCTTGGAGTGTTCCCTAAAAAACACTTCTAAATAATGCTCAAGAATTGCCATGCTAAAACATATATGTTTCTCATGTTATTGTACAAGAATTTGTCATGCTATTGTATGAAGATTTGCCATGTTGTTAAGAAAATATTGACATGCTATTAGAAAAATCGTCATGCTACAGGGTAATTGTCCATTTTTGGAGATTTGCCATGTCAGCTCGGAGTTCGCTTACCAAAAAAGGCTCATGACACGCTTTATATATAAAGCATAGATCATACAAACTGATTCATACAACTTAAGACCACATCACACACGCCCAAGACAAGATACAACGGTGTAAAAGAAAGGCTACACCACTTCAAACCACTCTAAGCAACGAAGGTCACACTAGAAAGTTGGAGCCATCCGCCATGACCGAATATCATGAAAAGTGAATTCATGCCCAACGAACCGAGGACACCAACACGGCGCCTTCAAAAAGGGGAACGACATAAGAGTATCGCCGCTGCCCGATCCAAAGAATCAAGGTCTTCACCCCGAAGGTCGGAGAGAAACTATGATGACGCATCCAAGAAGGGAACGACGCCCGCGGACGCCGCTACCGTCTGCCTGGCCAAAGCTAGGCAAGGAATGAAACCCAACCGAAATCTCCGCCTCCGGATTGTGGTACGACTAGCACAGAGGAACCCGCTGCACCACCCACATCGGACGTCGGGCACCGGCCATCACGCCACCCTCACGACCATGACAACCGGTCCGCATCTGAGCCGCGAACTCCGCCCGCAAGCCTCGCACCTCCCACCACCGGGGCCGCCGTCCAGGCATCCGAGACCACTCCACCTCCGCTCCCACGACACATGGACAACATCGACCAATAAGGGGCAAAAGGAGGCTCCTTTCACCACCCCCCCCCCTTCCAACCACGCCCGTTGGTAGGAAGGATCGCCCAGCCGACCAGAATCAG
The DNA here is from genome assembly GCA_902687465.1 of Secale cereale. NCBI lineage: Eukaryota > Viridiplantae > Streptophyta > Magnoliopsida > Poales > Poaceae > Secale > Secale cereale. Next base: position 437,766,216 of record LR738710.1, on the reverse strand, counting down.
GAAGGGGAAGGTAGACGACAACCGCCACTCCTGCTGCAACCACCACACTGCACCACCGGGGACTCGGGCCATCGTCAGAACCTATCTGGCACCTCCAGATATTGGCAACAGCAAGGTCGGGAGGCCCTTTGCCTCCCCGGTTCGCCCCTGCCACTACCGGCCGGCCGAGGACGCACACCCGTGTTGGCCACCGACACCATCGAACAGAAGCAGCCACCGGCCAAAGCGCCAGTACCCGAGCAGAGGAAGCAAAGGGCCAGCACCACCACCGTTGCGCCACCATCCCCCACCAGCGGACCGCCATGGCGGGGGGCAGCCGCTAGCAGCCCAGGTCGACCGTGACATGCACCACGGCGAGGACATAACTGAGCGCCACCGTTGAAGATGTAGACGTCATCCCCGTCCAAGCCGCGTGCACCACCACCACGACACTTGTCACACAGCCGTGACCCACCATCGCACCCCAATGCCGGTGAGCTGCCGTGCCGCAACACCCGCCGCCCAACGACGCTCCCCGGAGCGGCAGCCTTGGCCCGCTCCATGGCCATCGCGCGAGGGACAAATTGACCCCGCCGCCACCGGCACGTACCGGGCTTCTCCCCGCCACGTCCTCTTGCGGCGTTGAGGGAGGGGAGGAGCTTTTTTCCATAGTCCCAGGCTTTAAGCTATTAGGACATCTCCAACAGTTTGTATGTTAGCTTGTTGGTAAAATATGTCATGTCATCAACCAACACCTTAACATACAACAACTCCAATGGGTTGTATCTAGTTTGCCCAATAGAATGTGAGATAATAAATAAGATGCTCTCTCATTCTACATTGGAGCTTGTGCAAGGGGTGTTGGTTCATGTACATACAACCTTCCTCTCTTCCCTCATTGGAGATTCGTACAAAGAATGTGTTCTCTCAAGAAACCTCCCCAAGCCGACGTCAAATTGTTACTCCCTCCGTCTAGGTGAGTAAGTCATCTTAGGTTGTGCATCATGACCAAGGCAGATGGGAAAACAAGAGAAGTTAATGTTCATTTGCTAATTAATAGCATTTCATGCAATGAACTGACCACTGCATGTCGTGTTTGGTAGCCTCAAATCATTAAAAACAGACACACCCCACATCTCTTATTGGTTGATTCCTTTATTTATGCCAAGAAACAAAAAACAAGGTGGGAGTTAATGCACCGTGCCTAAGTGTTTTGGGATTATTTGGTTTTCGTAAGATGACTTACTCACCTAGACGGAGGGAGTAGCATTTACTTCCTCTGTCCCATAATATATTATTAGTCGGAGGGAGTAGATATTTAATTGGACCTCCTCTTACTAAGGAAGAGTGTTGTACCAATGCAAGTTTTGTAGAGCAGAAGATGAATGTCACCTATATTAACACATATGATAATCATTAATCCCAATAACTTCATATTTCCTACTAGGTTAAAACCAATGCAACTTTGCACACCTTTTCATCCGTAAACTCGGATCTTTGTTTACAACCACGGCTCGAACATGAAAAACAATCCATAGTCCTTTCCTGAGGTTCCTGACTAGTTTTATCTTCTACTCCACCTCCTAATATTCAGATTTGATCACAGGACCCCCGGTGCCGGGTCTCGTCGCCTTCAGCTATGCTACCATCTGGCTTCCACATGACGTCCTTCAGGCCATTCGAGATACTATGGTAAAACTGCACAGGACGTGAAATCATGCAACAGATCAGTCTAAAAACCAACAGCAAGGTTCGTCCTTTTCTGAAACGGTATGAAGTTCTGAAGCAATTTCAGTGCAATATCTCACCTTGTGGAATTCGAGGGTGTCGCCATTCGACTTGCGGAGCTCCACCATGTAGAGTGAGGGTGTCACTTCAAAAACCTGAGGTTATTACAGATGGAACCATGTCAGTCTATACACCATGCAAGAATAGTGCAAAACAACATAAAGCAAGGCAAAGCGCAACTATGAAATATACCTCTGTTGCAATCGCCAGCTGACCTTTCCTTCCAGGATTCTCCCCTTGCAACTTCAGCTGATTTCATTTAATTCCAGAAAATTGTCATCAAGATAATGTTCAGGTAAACTGGAAACAAGCTGTAATTGTTTGTTTTTATCTGCTACTAATATAATAGGCACCTTGTAGTTGCGCTTCTGTACATTGAAGCCCATGGGTCCTGCTGCTGCTTCAATTTTCGACAATATTTCGTTTGCTGGAAGCCTCGACGCAAACCGTGTTTCCCGTTTAACAGAATCCTATCAATCGCAAGATTTCAGATTGAGGAAAAGGAATCCCATGGCTATAAGAATCTTAATTCATGAACAATTTGAGATGTTGAGCATACCGTTTGCTTCTCAAAAAGTGTGCCAAGATTCAAGCCCTGAGAGGTAGAGATCAACTCGAATGCATTCATCACTGCCGGTCTTTCTTCACGTCTCTCAACAACAAGCTGTGCTGGGTCCTGGATCATTACAAACAATGTTACCAAGTCCATCCACGGCATTAGGACACATGTTGATATAACATGATGAGGAGATACTTACCCCGGATTCGTTGAAAATAGAGTTGATGTCATCCAGATTAACTTCTGCTGTCTCAAACCTAGGAGGCTGATATCCTTTCTTGAACCACTCATTGTTAATAACCTCAGCAATAGTTATTCTCTGCGCAGGGTGATAACAATGACATGAGCTATCTCTCAGATATAAGCTTGGATAAAACAAACTGACATGCTACGAATGCACAGATGAACATACAGTGTTAGGATTAGGATCTAGTATCTTCTTGATGAGCTTCTTCGCGCTCGTCGAGAACCAAGATGGGCAACTGAAGTCTGCTTTGTATATCTGCATGAACAAGCAGGTTATCTTTCAGGCACTTACTTATTCTGGAAACATCGACCAAGCACTTGCATCGTATTAGTAAAAGCATACTTCCTCGCAAAAAAGGAACTAGCTTTTGACAACAACAAAAACAGTAAAAGTAATTCACCTTCTTGTAAAGCGCCATGAGATTTGAATCTTCGAACGGAAGGTAGCCCGCCATGAGGACAAAGAGAATCACCCCACATGACCACAGATCAGCCTTGGCTCCATCATAGCCTTTGTTATTTATAACCTGTACGCCCAAGAGAGTATTGAAAAATGAGAACAAAATATTCACTTGAATGGAGAGAAGTAGATAATTAATTTTAAGGCATGGATGCAAATGAAGAACCTCGGGAGCAACATAATTGGGAGTTCCACAAGTCGTATGCAGCAGCCCATCCTCCTGCAAGATAGCAGAAAGATATGCAAAAAATAATCGTCAGATTCTATCGGCTGATTCGTGAGATAATAAATAGCAAAACGGTAAAACAAGCCAGAAGCGCGGGAAGACACACTGGATTTTCCATCATACGTAGTTGTTTTGATGAAGTTGGAAAAAAGAGAAAGCAGTCAATTTGCTTACTCTGACTTGCTGTGATAGGGCGCTGAGTCCAAAATCGGACACCTTGAGAGTGCCGTTAGCATCAAGCAGAAGATTTTCAGGCTGAAACGTGGAAGGAGAAAATGGTATGAGACCACTTTTTGTTTCTTCAACATAGAGCACGTGAGTAACCACCACGGCATGCCACGATACCTTGAGATCACGGTGATAGACGCCTCTGCTATGGCAGTAGTCGACAGCGTTGATGAGCTGCTGGAAATATTTCCTGGCATCGTCCTCTTTGAGCCTCCCACGCGAAGCCTAGAGCACAGATCGTGGCAAACTAAGCATATATATTTTGAACTGCAAACTAAGCATATAGGCAGAGTGGGAAGCAAAGCATAACCCAAAATGTTGAGCAAGGTATATACTCACGATTTTGTCGAAAAGTTCGCCACCTGTGACAAGCTCCATGACTATGTATATCTTTGTCCTGCTGGCCATCACCTTTACAAGATACGGCAATTAAAAGTGGACATGGTCATTTACATAGTCAAAAGGCAAAAGGTAATTTTCACCAGAAATCAAAAGATAACCAAATAAATACAATTTCCTTATGCGAGGAACATGAGCAAATAATCACTCCACTGTATTTCCTTATGATGATTTCAGGTAGCACTAGTACTAGTCTATACCTCGTACATGCGGATGACGTTGGGGTGCCTGATGAGCTTCATGGTGGAGATCTCGCGCTTTATCTGCAGAGAAAAAGAGAATGGTCAGGGCATGTACAATGGTGGCATATGGATACAGATGCCTCATGACAAAAAATAATTTGAGGCATATGTGTTGATTTTTTCTCCCCAATGCAAGCTACTACTAGTGGGCATCATCAAAGAATAAAAAGTGACTCACACTAGACATGCATCCCTCCTAACTTTTTCAACTTTATGCACCGGACCACACTTTTTTTCTCTAAGAACCGGCCTCCTGAAGAGGATCCTGCTTACTCATCCAAGCCTACTTTTTCTGTTATCCGATCCTACATGGCATGTGAAGCATCACACCGGGGCTATGCATTGGCCGTGCCTGAGACCAAACAAAAGCGAGGAGCCAAATTTGATCACGGCCGCCAACTAAACTTTGGGCTTTCCAACGAACGCGCACGAGACGCCCGCCAAGCCTCCTTTGGTCTTGGTCTTGGCCTTGGCCTTGCCGGCGCATTGAATTGAATTGCCGGTATAGAACGCTATTCTGGAACGCCGTTGCTGCTGCCGGTTTCACGGATTCTCACGTCTCGGCGTTCCACCAAGTCTATAGTACTAGTACTACTACTACTCTTTCTTCGCCCAATAGCTTTCAACAATTTTTAGTATTAATTTATTTTTACAAAAAAACTGCCCTATAAACCCTTTGTTTTTATAACAATGCTTAATGATCGAGAAAGATGATCAAGACGTCCCTTTTAGTACAACAGAAATAATCTGAACAAGCCATGGATTTGGATTGGGAAGAAAATAATCTATAAGAGTATCTTTTTCTTTCTTTTTTCTTTTTGGCGTTAAGAAGAAGAAGAAAGACACGATGGAAGATAGTAGGTACCTGCGCGATCATCTTGTGCTTGAGGACCTTGTCCTTGTCGAGGATCTTGATGGCGACATTCTCGCCGGTCTCGACGTTCCTGGCGAACTTGACCTTGGCGAACGTCCCTTCCCCGAGCGTCCTCCCCAGCTCGTACCTCCCCACCCGCGTCCTCCCGCCGCCGCCGCCATGCGCGCTCATCTTCCCTCCCGCGCTCGAATCAACCATTCAGCCAACACCGACCGATTAAAAGAATTACCCGATAAGCAGATCTGTTCCTGCGGGTGCGGGTCGCCGGCGACTAGGACCTCTTCTTGTCGCAGGGTCTCCACTGAACGAAGAGCTCCTCGTTGTCCTCCCCTTGCTGCCGATGCCGCATGGAGTCTGGTGGTAGTTAGTTCTCAACGAACTCGTAGAGTCGCAGGCATGGGACTGGGATCAAGATTCAGGAAGAGAGGCGCAGTAGAAGTGGCGGTTAATGGCGGAACGGTAGGGGAGAGAGGAGAGGAGATGGTGGTATGCGGTATGTATAGGCGGGCGGGGGCGGAGGCGAACGAGGGGGGTGCGAGGAAGAAAGCGCGGTCCCGCCGCGTGCGTGCGTGCGTGCGTCCTGACGTCTCACGAAGGTGCGGTGCGGTGCGCCGAGCGTCGCGCGTGCGGGCGACCGAGCGAGTTTTTCTACAGCCCCTCTCTCCTTCTCTCTGCAGTTCACTGCCGCAACTAGAGTTTGCTGCTCTGTCCGTTCAACGACTTTGGCACGATCTTCAATAGTTCAATCGTATTGTTTTTTCAATCGCATTTTGATGCTACTAGTAGTAGGTATATTCTACAATTAATTCATGCTGCTATATATATACTCCCTCCGTTTCAAAATATAAGTCTTTCTAGAGATTTCAACAAGTGACTACATACGGAGCAAAATGAGTAAATCTACACTCTAAAATATGTCTACATACATCCGTATGTTGTAGTCCATTTGAAATGTCTAAAAAGACTTATACTCCCTCCGTCCGGAAATACTTGTCATCAAAATGGATAAAACGGGATGTATCTAGATGTATTTTAGTTCTAGATACATATCCTTTTGTTCATTTTGATGACAAGTATTTCTGGACGGAGGGAGTATTTAGGAACGGAGGGAGTATATCTTTGTTTGACCACCCCAAATAATTTCAGTAGTACTACATTATTACTCACGGAGTATTTTAGAACGAATGACCATGTATTTTACTAGTACGGAGTAAGTCGCAAATTATTCTGCTGCTCGTGTTCGGGGTGGACCCAAGAGAAACAAATTGCTTGGACCACACATAGAAATGACATTTTTCCTTTTGTGTGTGTTCTTTTTAACTTGGGAGAGATTCCACTTGTCATTTGAAGATAGATGGTAGTGCACGTGGTAAGAGCTTTGATTTACTTATTTGTCACACTCTACTTAAGGTTGGTGGCATATGCACACTTAGTTTTATGCGTCGGCGGTTTTGTTTTTGACGTGGCGGATAATACCATCCTTTTTCCTCAACAGAAGTGTTTGTGCACCTGATGGTATCATAGAAAAGCACATGAAACAACATGACACATGGGTGGCTCAGAAGTGCACCATCTGTATTCCACCACTATAAATTAGCTATGTCACTATCCTCAAGAAATCTTGCATTATTTATGCTCTATTTTTCTATCGAGAAATTGGCCTCGGGTACACGTGTATTCAGTTTTGGCTATTTCTTCATGTACCTTGACTTCTCTTTTTGGCACAACATGGTGATGCCTTTTTGTTTTGGTTCGTGTTGGTTTATAGTCCGCACCAAAATATTAGTGAATGCAACAAAGAGAACTACGACGAGCGCAACCGTGGATGGCTTGTCAAAATTGCATTTGTATTTTGTTGCTACCAATCTTCATAACTGTGATCCTAATATGCTATCCAATGTTTTGTTGGAGTCACTCTCTAAAACTGAAACTGCAACTAATCTCGGGTGGTTTTGGTAACAATATATATGTCATTGATGTAATGAACATTGTTGATAATTTTCAGAAAAGATCAATGATTGGCATAGCATGGACTAATGGATGTGGACCCCTCAAAATGTGAATGACAAGAATTGGCCGCCCCAAGACTCTACATTTTTGGTTTAATGATTCAAAATCACATTGAGTCCCTTAGGAAAGTCAATACTATTAAAAGGGGATGATGTATTATTGATGAGGTGGTTACTCAAAGTGCTCAGTGATATTGCTCCAAAAAGCCTCAATCGCTTTCCCACAGTCTCATATGTCCAAACCCTAAATCATCATTTCGGTCCCACCGATACAATCCATTCCGGACCCACCAAGATGATCATCCTACTACGACAACCCAAACCCTAACCTTTCGGTCTGACCAAATTGGTTGTCGGTCCCACCGAGAAGGCCTTGCCAAGTTTCTGTGATGAAGTCGTTTCATTTCGGAATCACCGAGACAAAACGATCGAAATTACTGAGACGCGGCTCTGCCCTAGCCACTTCAGCGAGATGGTATAACTGGTCTCACCGAAAACGCTAACGGTCAAGTCTTCTGCACTAGTCGGTCTCACCGTGATTTTCATATCGGTTCCACCGAGTTGGGTCAAAGACTTGTAACGGTTGAATTTTTTGTGTCGCCTATTTATACCCCTCCACTCCCACTTACTCTCACGGAGATCCATCAGAACGGAACACAACTCCCACCATTCATTTTCTGAGAGAGAACCACCTACTCATGTGTTGATATCAAGAAATTCCATTCCTACCATTTGAACCTTGATTTCTAGCCTCCTCAAGTTGCTTTCCACTCCAATCCTTCTCCGATCCAAGTCAAATCTGTGTGAGAGAGATTGAGTGTTGAGGAGACTATCATTTGAAGCACAAGGAACAAGGAGTTCATCATCTACACACCATCTATTACCTTTTGGAGAGTAGTGTCTCCTAGATTGGTCAGGTGTCATTTGGGAGCCTCCGACATGATGTGGAGTTGAACCAAGAAGTTTGTAAGGGCAAGAAGATCACCTACTTTGTGAAGATCTACCCGAGTGAGGCTAGTCCTTTGTGGACGTAAGACATGGTGGAATAGGCAAGGTTGCTTCTTCGTGGACCCTTCGTGGGTGGAGCCCTCTGTCGGTTGAAGTCTCCATCACCGTGTGTTGGGGAACGTAGCATGGGAAAAAAATCCTACACTCACCAAGATCAATTTAGGAGATGACCATCTACCAGAGGAGAGATTGGATCTACATATCCTTGTAGATCGCTAAGCGGAAGCGTATATAACACGGTTGATCTAGTCGTACTCTTCACGATCCAATCGCGATCCAATCTAATCTAGCACCGAACGGATGGCACCTCCGTGTTCAGCACACGTGCGGCTCGATGACGTCTCCTCCTTCTTGATATCCAGCAAGAGAGGGGGGATAAGTAGATGGGATCTCAACTAGCACGACGGCGGTGGAGATGGTGGTGGAGCAATCCCAGCAGGACTTCCCCAAGCGCCTCCGGAACTACGAACGAGGAAGAACGGGAGAGAGGGGAGGTCGCAGGGCATGGGAATTGTTGTATCCAGCCCTTGCGCCTCCTCCAAGGAGGGGAGGCGGCCAAAGGGGGAGGAGTGCCCTCCAAGCCAAGTGGAGGGACCTCTCCCTTAGGGTTTCCCTCTCCCTAGGCAAATGGGCCTTAGGGGGCTGGTGCGCGTGTCCCAATAAGGCTAGAACGCCCCCTATAGCCCATGCACGCCCTAGGTGCTGGAGGGACCCTTCCAGACTCCTCTGGAACCCTCCAAAACCTTCTAGAACCTTCGAGAACCTTCCGGAAACTTCCTAGTACAATACTGGTAAAACCCAAAACTTTTCTGGTAGCTAAAATATGACTTTCCATATATAAATCTTTACCTTTGGGCCATCCTGGAGCTCCTCGTGACGTCCGAGATCTCATTCGAGACTCCGAACAACATTTTGGTTACCAACATGAATATCTCAATGTTGGGGAACGTAGCAGAATTCAAAAAATTTCAACGCTTTCACCAAGATCCAACTAAGGAGACATCTAGCAACGAGCAAGTAAGAGTGCATCTACATACCGTTATGTAGATCGCGTGCGGAAGCTTTCGAAGAAGCGTGGATGAAGTAGTCGTACTCTTTGCGTTCTTCGTCATCGATGATCTAGCGCCGAACGGACGGCACCTCCGCGTTCAACACACATCCGGTACAGCAACGTCACCTCCTTCTTGATCCAGCAAGGGGGGAGGAGAAGTCATCAGAGATCCAGCAGCACAACGGCGTGGTGGTGGATGCAGTGGAGATTGCAGCAGGGCTTCGCCGCGCGCCCTGCGTTAAGGAGACGGAGTTGTGACGGGAGGGGGAGTGGCGCCAGGGCAATGGTGCGGCTGACCTCTCCCCCCCCCACATATATATAGGGGGGCAGGGGGTGCGCCAGCCCCTACAGATCCAATCTGCAAGGGGGGGCGGCGGCCAGGGGGGAGTCCTTGCCCCCCAAGGCAAGTGGCGCCTCCTCCCCCCTAGGGTTTCAACCCTAGGCGCATGGGGAGGAGGGCCCAAGTGGTGCGCCAGCCCATTAGGGCTGGACACTTCCCCCTTGCGGCCTAGGGGCCCCACCGGGATGGGTGGCCCCACCCGGTGGACCCTCGGGGCCCCTCCGGTGGTCCCGGGACGCTCCCGGTGACCCCCGGAGATCACCCGATAGCCGAAACCTGACTTCCTATATATCAATCTTTACCTCCGGACCATTCCGGAACTCCTCGTGACGTCCGGGATCTCATCCGGGACTCCGAACAACTTTCGGGTTTCCACGTGCATGTATCTCTACGACCCTAGCGTTACCGAACCTTAAGTGTGTAGACCCTACAGGTTCGGGAGACACGTAGACATGACCGAGATGTGACGCCCGAGACCGACGTCCCAGAAGATTCCAGAAGCTTCCAGAAGATTCCAGATGTCCTGGGTTGCCCGTGTGTTCTTTTGAGCTTGTGTTTTTATTTTTTAGCATTGCATCATGTCATCATGCCATCATCTCATTAATTTTTGCACCTAATAATTTGTGTGGGCCTCCGGTCCATTTAAATCGAGGGAAGGTGACTTCTCTTTATAACATATAAAAGTCTCCCATTATTTTAGGGAGCTATATATTAATTATTCCATTTGTTGGAATTCACCTTAACACACTTGCATAATTTCTCCATGTCTTTTCACTTCAAGTTTCACCTCCAAAAAACCTTGCAATAATTCTTTTCCGTTGTTTCGAGGCTCCTCCAAAATTCCGGACATTTTTGGACACTTCAATAATCCCGTCTTAGTTCAAACCTATTTGAATTATATTCAAATATGTTTGAATTATTTTTCCGTTCTAACCTTTTATATTTTCTCCGGTCGTGCTCATTTTTACGAGCCCGGGAAAAATATTCCCTTGTGCAATTCGGCTCCTAGCCGTCCTCCTCTTTCTCTTTTCTCTCTTTTGTTTTTTTATCTGCTAAATTCTATTAAAAGAAAGAAGTGCAGCCTCCCTGGCCTATCTCCTCTCCCTCCTTTGGGCCTCCTCCTCCCCTCACCTGGCCCGACTCAGCCCCTCCATCTGGCCCAACTCTCTCAGGCCGCAGCCCAGCTACTCCCTGCGACCGAACCCTAGTGCTAGCGCTCACTCCCTCGTTCCCTCGTGCCGCCGCCAGCCCTCTCCCTCTCGACCCGCTTCCCTCGCTCGAGCCTTTTCCCTATCTCCCCCGATCCCCTTCCTTCGCTCGATCCCCTCTGGCCTCGATCGATCTCGCCTCCTCAAGCGCGCCTCCAGCAGCGCCCCTGCCATCCCCCCTCCGGTCCCGCATCGCCAGCTATGGTCGCGCGCGAGCGCGCCCCGCGTTCCTCTCCTCTGGCGTCCTCGCCATGGCGCCTGCGGGCCGGCTAGCTGCTGCATCGCCCCGATGCCTCTTCTCCAGGAAGCCGGCCGCCCCGAGCTGTTCCTCTACCTCGCCCCGTTCAGCGCGTCGTGCCCCGCGAGCGCGCCATCCTCCCTCCGTTCCAGCAGCCGCCGGCCGACCTTCCTCCGGCCAGGAAGGCCCCCGCCTCCCCAGCGACGGGAGCAGCCGCCCGTCCTCAAGCGCCCTCGCCCCTGTTCTTCCCCGACGCCCCAGCGCGGCTCCCTCCGTCCGCGCCCCTCGGCTCCGTCCTCCCCGAGCCCGGCGCCTGGCCTCTGCCTCGTCCGCGCAGCAGCGCCGCAGGCCATGCCCTCCTCTCCCGTGAGCTCACCACCGCTGCTCCTCCTTTCGCCAGGAGGCCCCTCGTCCTGCTGCCCTTTTGTTCTGTCCTGTGTGTCTGTTTTTTTTTGTTTTTGTGTTGCCGTGTGCCGTTACAAATGTCCAGGCACCGTTCGTTGACCAAGTGGAGACCGGAGAAACGGAGATGCATCGAGTTCATCTACGGTAAAACCGAACGTCTACGGAAACGAGTACCCCTACGCTCGACGATCCTCATGTACCACGACACGTGACGTGAACGCCTACCGTTACCGAAGACTCGAGTACCACTACGTCCGACGACACGACGAGTACCCCTACACGGCGAAACGACCAAGTTCCACTACTTCCCACGACGACCGAGTACAACTACGACCGGGACCGAGACCGTCAAGTACATCTACGGCCCGAACGTCTACCGTCGCCCCGAGTACAACTACCGTCGCCGAGTACCACTACTTCCTCTACGACTCACGAGAACGGCTACTTCCTCTACTTCCCCTACGTCCCTCTACGATCCCGAACCGCCCCGAAACGCACGCTTCGAAGGTATAACCCCGAGACGTGACCCGTGAGATGCTTGCTTGTGTTGTATGAAATGTTCCCCTTGTGTGCATCGTGCCCGTTCCGACCTTTTGTTGAGTTCCTCGGTTGCCTCGCCACCGACTCGTGGGAACCCGGTAACGGGATCGCCCCACCTTTCATCTCGTTTGACTCACCCACGCCATCTACCTTATGCACCGGTCTCTCAACGAGTACCGGAACCGATATGATGCGTTGCCTCATTTCGGATCGTTGCCGTGGCACCCTTTTCATTCCACCACGGTGACAATGCTTCATATCTCCTTTAAGTCAACCTTTTAATAAAACTTGCATAAACTTGATCATGTCATCTGCATCATGATAACAACATTATATGTTAATTGTTGTTTGCTTTTAATTATTAAACATGCTCATGGGGATTTTCCGGATATGTTGTTGTTATTCTCTGGCCTCATTTAAAATGTCTAGTTGTGTAGTTTTATTATGTTTCACCTCTTGCCATGCTAAAAACATTTAATCTTGTCTTGTTAATAACGAGAGTCAACTAAATAATTATTATGTGGTGTTTCGTCAATATGCAACTCGTTGCATATTGATCTCCACTTAACTTGTAGTATTTGTTTGTGCACTTGCCATGCCATGCATATTTAAACCGGACATGCATCATACTTGTTTGTGCATCGTATGCCATGTTCATGTTTGTGTGTTTACCATGTTGTTTTCCTTCTTTCCGGTTGCTTCTCTTGTTAGCTTCGGTTTCGTTCCGGAGTTGTGAGGATCCGCTTGACTGTTGCTCCGTCTTCTTCTTGGATCCGTTCTTCTTCCTTGTGGAATCCCAGGCAAGATGACCGAACCCGGATACCATTACTATCTTTGCCTATTGCTAGTAGTCTCGATCTTTAGTTTTGCCTCGATGCCCATGTTCTTCTTGTCAGCCTCCTACTTGTAACCAATTGCCATGGTTAACCACCCTACCTACGCAAACCGTTGCTTGGCTAAGTACGCTTCGCTCAGCCCCTCTTATAGCATTGTTAGTTGCAGGTGAAGATTGAAGATGCTTGCTTCATGTTGAAGTTTGGTTGGGTTATATCACACTATATAAATGCTTAAAAATGAAATCATCTATATACTGGCAGGGTGGAAGGCTAAGCCTTTTGCTTGGTGTTTTGTTCCACTCATGCCGTTAGGAACCGTATAAACCGGTGTTATGTTCCTTGATTTTTGCGTTCCTAACACGGTTGGGGTGTATGGGACCCCCTTGATAAACCGCTAAGTGCTAAGTCTTTTCCAGCAAGTCCCAACATTTGGTACTATTTGCCCATAATAACAACTTAATTAATTAATTAAATTTGCATAGAGGGTCGCTCCCTCGAGGATCCTTTATTTCTACATAGCAGGGGGGGCCAGTGCCGATGGTGTTGGTCCCAAACGGGGAGTCTGCGGGAACCACCACGGGGAAACTCGAGGATTGGGTCCTGTAGAATCGCCCATCCGGTCGTGTCCTGAGACTTAGATACGCGCGGCTACTATCAGGGTGTCGACACGCCGGGAGGATTTGCTGGATTAGCCTTACCTTAGTTCGGTTTAACTTGAGCACGGGATTCCGAGAATACTCGGGTCTTCCCAACTATGGAGTTGCGACTTCGCGGATCGTGGGCTTGTGATGGGCCAAGTTGGAACACCCCTGCAGGGTTTGAACTTTCGAAAGCCGTGCCCGCGGTTATGTGGCAGATGGGAGCTTGTTAATTCCGGTTGTAGATAACTTGACACAATGTTCTAATACACTACCAGCGTGTGTACCGTGACTGTCAATTTCCGAATAGGGATTCGGGAGTTGAACACGGTGGGGTTATGTTTGACCGGCTTTAGTTAGGATCACTTCGTGATCATCTTTCGACCGATGCTCTTCTCTTCTCGCTCTCTTTTACGTAAGTTAGTGCTAGTTGCTGCTCCAGACTCTTGTTTGTTCCTTCACCTCTCGTTCTTTCTTCAGCCTTGTCCTCACCCAAGGCTTAAATAGTCTTGTTACCCGGGAACGGGATTGCTGAGTCCTCTGTGGCTCACAGTTACTTCACCACACCAGTTGCAGGTTCAGCCGAGTTCGATGCAGGAGCTGGTTCAGTGCTTCACCAGGAGCTCGTTGAAGAGTTTGGCTGTTTGCTCGTGACGTTTCGATGTTCAGTAGTGGTTTCTACTAGGATTCGATCTTGGCCTGTGGCTTTATGTTGTTTTGGTATCTTTCTTTTGGTTCTTCACCCGTAGTCGGGTTGTGATGTTTTGTATGATGATTGTTTATGTATTGTATTGTGTGAAGTGGCGAGTGTAAGCCAACTATCTTCTTTTGCATTTTAATCCCTCTTTTACATGAGTTGTGCAAAGATACCAAAACTTGAGATCATTCTAGGATGGGCTTATACCTTTAAGTCGTGCCTCGACACGTAGGAGGTATAGTCCCATCCTGGGCATTACAAGTTGGTATCAGAGCCTTCTCCGACCTAGAAGCCCCCACTGTTTGATCGAATCGTTGACGGTTGAGTCTAGGCACACACTGAAAATGTTTTGAGTCCTATATATATATCGGAGAGTAGGATTTCTTTGCTTCTCATCCCTTTTCTCTCTGGTGAGGACTCCTGACGATTACTCTTTTCTCTTCTACTTTCAAAAATTGCACCAAATTTTTTTTAGGATCTCGCGAGTATTCTGGGATTGTTTCGATGTTCTTGTGACAAGGATATTGTTCTCGATGCCTCCTGTTACCGAGGAGTTGAGCTTCGGGGTATCGTTGTAACAAGCATATCGCGACAGTACTAAATACTTAAGACGGCCGACATCGAAAATCTCTCCTATACGGCCAGTGGCAAGATAACCCCGACATCACCCAGTACTGGGGAGGTAGTTCGAGAGTATTGCCATAGCTTGTTATAGTGGATGCTTTTCGAAGGTCCGAGGTAAACAATTTCCGAGAAAGACTGGTTATGTGTTGAAGGATGGATACACCTGGATGTAGGTTTAGAGTTGATTGCGCGGTGCTTCCCGTGTATCCCCAACACCTGATTGCATAACTGGAAACTTTCGGAAATCTATAGGTGGGTTCATCTAGTAGTTCTAGGCATTCTTCCAACGGATGCACGATATGAAGTTTGGGGTTCTACATTGAGTGAAGTGGTTTTATGGACTTGTTCTGATCGGGAGCTGCATCTTAAAGGATCCTTGGCTATGCTGATCCGGGGATTGCAAAACCCTTTTGTAACACATTCCATGAGCTTTCAGCACGAAGATGTCGAACGAAACTTCTATCTTGTATTTGTTCTATCTGATCCTTGTTCCTTTTTATTTATCTTTTGTTCTCCAAGTGGCTTCTCGACGAGTTGATGTACCTACGGAATTCATTCGTTCAATCCTCTGTTCGAATGATATTGTGAAGATGATGCTGCAAGATATCTACCCTTTGTTTTTGTCTTGATTCTGGTATTCGAGTTGCTTCGATGTCAAATGTTGATTCCATACCTTTTCCTTATCGGTGTTCTCATATTTCTATGGGAGTGCTATTTCTTCTTGATCATCAAGATGGTCATGTTAATCCTTTCCAACCGGTGTGCTTTCTCTTCAAGTTACTCCATACGGACGTCGTTGAGAAATCTGACGATTTGTCTGTTTCATTCATCTCAAGTCATCTTTGTTTTGCCCACCCTCCCACCCCTTTTCTTTATGGAGTCAGCAATTCTCAGATGAAGTATCCATTTTATTCATGTGATATTTCTTCATTCTTCCTTCAATGTTCTTATCCGGTGATTTATCGTGAAGATGCTCAAGAGCTTCAAGTTCATCATTCTTTTGTTCTCAAATTCTGCCGGTGGATGTAATTCAAGATTTCGGTGTTGATCTTATCCTTTTCCTCATTTCACAATGCTTTCTTATTCCGGTGCACCAATTAATCATTCTCCTCTTGCTATTCATATCCGGAGTGCTGAAGATTCATAATTCCATTCTTAATCCGTTCAAATTATTTTGAGCATTGTCTTCTTACTCAAGCCATTTTAAGTCAACCGGTGCAATATCTCTTAAGCAATCTTTCCAACGGTGATTTCTTTAGTGGGCCCTAACCCACAGGTCTTATCCCAGGATCTTACCTGACTCTTCTTTTCTGGAGTTATACTTAATTCTTTTGAAAGTGTGACGTAAGAATGATCTCCATCAGTCACATGCCTTCTCCAAGATCGCTTTCAAATTCTTTTCATCATTGGTTCAACCTTTTTAATTCTTCATTCCGGAGTGCTCAACAATTCTTCATGGCATTTCTCGTCTTCATTATCAACATTTGAAGACCGGAGAAGTGTTTCTCTAAATCTTGGCCCTTCTCTTGAAGATTCGTGGTTCTAGCTTCATGCCATCCTCATTATTGTTTCGTTTGTGAGGAATTATTTTCTTAACCATCCGAAGCATTTCATGAATTCTTTTCCTTGTGATCCTCCGAAGGCCATCATTTCAGAAGATTCTTCGCTCTCAGTTTTCAACTTCGTCCTCCAAATATTCTTCATTGATGTCTCTTCGTTCGTCTCCATATTCTTACGGTGGTTCTTTCAAGTTACTCTTCCGTTGCTATCTTTTTAATTCGTTTGTTATTTTCATAATCCTACCGGTGCTTTGTTGAAGAATTATCCGAGCTTGTGCTAGATCTCTCTTTAATTCCTTGCAACGAGAATAAGTAGCATGCCAAATCCTTTGGTTGTCATCAATTTAAATTGGTGAAGGAGATGCATGACATAATTATTATTCTTATTCCTTCAAGGTGATTTAATTCTTTTGTCCGGAGCTTGTTCTTCATATCATATCCTTGGTTCTAAATTCTTCATCTTGTTTTTCCGGAGATCCAAGTTATTTCAATTATATCATTTCAAAGCCACATCTAATTCATCGTTGGCCTTGAATCTTATTCTTTTTCATCTTTCACTTCTCATGCTTTCATTACCGGAGTTTTCATGGTGGTTCATCATCATTTAATTCATCCTCGAAGTCTTCATCAAGATTCTTGTTGGAGCTCAAACATTCTTCATCATGTTTTCTACTTGCAATTCTTTCTACCTTATCTTTTCTGATGGTGTTATGTCATTTTGGCAATTCCTCCATGTTTCATGATTCACAAGTTGTCAACAATGAGATATTTAAAACCATCATTTCTTCTCTTTAGGAGATCCTTTCAACCCCTCTTTTATCTCTTGGAGTAATCTTGGGTTATATTTCACCTAAAGCTTTCCCTAAGGATTGTTGATAATTATGGTGCTTATAAATGACCCAAGTTCTTCATTTATCATTCAGGTGAAATAAGTTTTTCGTCTCCTTGTTGATCTCAATCCAATCATTTGTTTAAGTTAGTGGCTGGTGGTCACCTCATAATTTTGAGATGTTTCCATAAGCCCACATCAAGCTTATTCTTTCGTTGTTGAATTTCCAACAACTCAGTTCAACCCTTCTTTGTAAGATGCTCTTTCAAATTAAATTTTGTCGGAGAAATTGTTTTTTCTTCTCCATTCATTTCTTTCGTTGATCTTTATGCTATTCTTTCATTCCGGAGGCATTGTGATATTGCTCTCTTTAACCATCATATCGTTTTGTCAAGATCATGTTCTTTTCCTTGTTTATCTTTTAACCGGAGTGCTATCTGAATCTTTCTTACCCCTTGTGCTTTTCTTTTAATTGTTTCGGAGGCAATATGTTGTTGTTCTCATCAAGTATCTTCCCAACTTGGCAAGTTCTTGTTCAATTCCTTCCATTTTCAGACGGAGTGCTGTCCGAATTCTTGCCATTCTTATTCCTTGGCTATGCCATTGCAGTTTCTCATTCTTTTGGTCTGTGAGCTCTTGTTTCATGTCTTTCAACCTTCAAGGTTCTCGTAATGCTCATTGTTACTCTTTTCTAACGGAGTTTTCATCTTCGTTCATCTCTGTTGTATTCTTTTCATCTTGTCCAACCTCTCAAGGTTCTTTGGTTTCACTCGTCTGTCAAAGAAGCAACTTTGTTTTACCTCTTCCTCTTTCGTTTTTACCCGGTGATATCTCTAGGATCTCGGGTCGAGATCCTCTGTTAGTGTGGGAGAGTTGTGACGCCCGAGACCGACGTCCCAGAAGATTCCAGAAGCTTCCAGAAGATTCCAGATGTCCTGGGTTGCCCGTGTGTTCTTTTGAGCTTGTGTTTTTATTTTTTAGCATTGCATCATGTCATCATGCCATCATCTCATTAATTTTTGCACCTAATAATTTGTGTGGGCCTCCGGTCCATTTAAATCGAGGGAAGGTGACTTCTCTTTATAACATATAAAAGTCTCCCATTATTTTAGGGAGCTATATATTAATTATTCCATTTGTTGGAATTCACCTTAACACACTTGCATAATTTCTCCATGTCTTTTCACTTCAAGTTTCACCTCCAAAAAACCTTGCAATAATTCTTTTCCGTTGTTTCGAGGCTCCTCCAAAATTCCGGACATTTTTGGACACTTCAATAATCTCGTCTTAGTTCAAACCTATTTGAATTATATTCAAATATGTTTGAATTATTTTTCCGTTCTAACCTTTTATATTTTCTCCGGTCGTGCTCATTTTTACGAGCCCGGGAAAAATATTCCCTTGTGCAATTCGGCTCCTAGCCGTCCTCCTCTTTCTCTTTTCTCTCTTTTGTTTTTTATCTGCTAAATTCTATTAAAAGAAAGAAGTGCAGCCTCCCTGGCCTATCTCCTCTCCCTCCTTTGGGCCTCCTCCTCCCCTCACCTGGCCCGACTCAGCCCCTCCATCTGGCCCAACTCTCTCAGGCCGCAGCCCAGCTACTCCCTGCGACCGAACCCTAGTGCTAGCGCTCACTCCCTCGTTCCCTCGTGTCGCCGCCAGCCCTCTCCCTCTCGACCCGCTTCCCTCGCTCGAGCCTTTTCCCTATCTCCCCCGATCCCCTTCCTTCGCTCGATCCCCTCTGGCCTCGATCGATCTCGCCTCCTCAAGCGCGCCTCCAGCAGCGCCCCTGCCATCCCCCCTCCGGTCCCGCATCGCCAGCTATGGTCGCGCGCGAGCGCGCCCCGCGTTCCTCTCCTCTGGCGTCCTCGCCATGGCGCCTGCGGGCCGGCTAGCTGCTGCATCGCCCCGATGCCTCTTCTCCAGGAAGCCGGCCGCCCCGAGCTGTTCCTCTACCTCGCCCCGTTCAGCGCGTCGTGCCCCGCGAGCGCGCCATCCTCCCTCCGTTCCAGCAGCCGCCGGCCGACCTTCCTCCGGCCAGGAAGGCCCCCGCCTCCCCAGCGACGGGAGCAGCCGCCCGTCCCCAAGCGCCCTCGCCCCTGTTCTTCCCCGACGCCCCAGCGCGGCTCCCTCCGTCCGCGCCCCTCGGCTCCGTCCTCCCCGAGCCCGGCGCCTGGCCTCTGCCTCGTCCGCGCAGCAGCGCCGCAGGCCATGCCCTCCTCTCCCGTGAGCTCACCACCGCTGCTCCTCCTTTCGCCAGGAGGCCCCTCGTCCTGCTGCCCTTTTGTTCTGTCCTGTGTGTCTGTTTTTTTTTGTTTTTGTGTTGCCGTGTGCCGTTACAAATGTCCAGGCACCGTTCGTTGACCAAGTGGAGACCGGAGAAACACAGATGCATCGAGTTCATCTACGGTAAAACCGAACGTCTACGGAAACGAGTACCCCTACGCTCGACGATCCTCATGTACCACGACACGTGACGTGAACGCCTACCGTTACCGAAGACTCGAGTACCACTACGTCCGACGACACGACGAGTACCCCTACACGGCGAAACGACCAAGTTCCACTACTTCCCACGACGACCGAGTACAACTACGACCGGGACCGAGACCATCAAGTACATCTACGGCCCGAACGTCTACCGTCGCCCCGAGTACAACTACCGTCGCCGAGTACCACTACTTCCTCTACGACTCACGAGAACGGCTACTTCCTCTACTTCCCCTACGTCCCTCTACGACCCCGAACCGCCCCGAAACGCACGCTTCGAAGGTATAACCCCGAGACGTGACCCGTGAGATGCTTGCTTGTGTTGTATGAAATGTTCCCCTTGTGTGCATCGTGCCCGTTCCGACCTTTTGTTGAGTTCCTCGGTTGCCTCGCCACCGACTCGTGGGAACCCGGTAACGGGATCGCCCCACCTTTCATCTCGTTTGACTCACCCACGCCATCTACCTTATGCACCGGTCTCTCAACGAGTACCGGAACCGATATGATACGTTGCCTCATTTCGGATCGTTGCCGTGGCACCCTTTTCATTCCACCACGGTGACAATGCTTCATATCTCCTTTAAGTCAACCTTTTAATAAAACTTGCATAAACTTGATCATGTCATCTGCATCATGATAACAACATTATATGTTAATTGTTGTTTGCTTTTAATTATTAAACATGCTCATGGGGATTTTCCGGATATGTTGTTGTTATTCTCCGGCCTCATTTAAAATGTCTAGTTGTGTAGTTTTATTATGTTTCACCTCTTGCCATGCTAAAAACATTTAATCTTGTCTTGTTAATAACGAGAGTCAACTAAATAATTATTATGTGGTGTTTCGTCAATATGCAACTCGTTGCATATTGATCTCCACTTAACTTGTAGTATTTGTTTGTGCACTTGCCATGCCATGCATATTTAAACCGGACATGCATCATACTTGTTTGTGCATCGTATGCCATGTTCATGTTTGTGTGTTTACCATGTTGTTTTCCTTCTTTCCGGTTGCTTCTCTTGTTAGCTTCGGTTTCGTTCCGGAGTTGTGAGGATCCGCTCGACTGTTGCTCCGTCTTCTTCTTGGATCCGTTCTTCTTCCTTGTGGAATCCCAGGCAAGATGACCGAACCCGGATACCATTACTATCTTTGCCTATTGCTAGTAGTCTCGATCTTTAGTTTTGCCTCGATGCCCATGTTCTTCTTGTCAGCCTCCTACTTGTAACCAATTGCCATGGTTAACCACCCTACCTACGCAAACCGTTGCTTGGCTAAGTACGCTTCGCTCAGCCCCTCTTATAGCATTGTTAGTTGCAGGTGAAGATTGAAGATGCTTGCTTCATGTTGAAGTTTGGTTGGGTTATATCACACTATATAAATGCTTAAAAATGAAATCATCTATATACTGGCAGGGTGGAAGGCTAAGCCTTTTGCTTGGTGTTTTGTTCCACTCATGCCGTTAGGAACCGTATAAACCGGTGTTATGTTCCTTGATTTTTGCGTTCCTAACACGGTTGGGGTGTATGGGACCCCCTTGATAAACCGCTAAGTGCTAAGTCTTTTCCAGCAAGTCCCAACATTTGGTACTATTTGCCCATAATAACAACTTAATTAATTAATTAAATTTGCATAGAGGGTCGCTCCCTCGAGGATCCTTTATTTCTACATAGCAGGGGGGGCCAGTGCCGATGGTGTTGGTCCCAAACGGGGAGTCTGCGGGAACCACCACGGGGAAACTCGAGGATTGGGTCCTGTAGAATCGCCCATCCGGTCGTGTCCTGAGACTTAGATACGCGCGGCTACTATCAGGGTGTCGACACGCCGGGAGGATTTGCTGGATTAGCCTTACCTTAGTTCGGTTTAACTTGAGCACGGGATTCCTAGAATACTCGGGTCTTCCCAACTATGGAGTTGCGACTTCGCGGATCGTGGGCTTGTGATGGGCCAAGTTGGAACACCCCTGCAGGGTTTGAACTTTCGAAAGCCGTGCCCGCGGTTATGTGGCAGATGGGAGCTTGTTAATTCCGGTTGTAGATAACTTGACACAATGTTCTAATACACTACCAGCGTGTGTACCGTGACTGTCAATTTCCGAATAGGGATTCGGGAGTTGAACACGGTGGGGTTATGTTTGACCGGCTTTAGTTAGGATCACTTCGTGATCATCTTTCGACCGATGCTCTTCTCTTCTCGCTCTCTTTTACGTAAGTTAGTGCTAGTTGCTGCTGCAGACTCTTGTTTGTTCCTTCACCTCTCGTTCTTTCTTCAGCCTTGTCCTCACCCAAGGCTTAAATAGTCTTGTTACCCGGGAACGGGATTGCTGAGTCCTCTGTGGCTCACAGTTACTTCACCACACCAGTTGCAGGTTCAGCCGAGTTCGATGCAGGAGCTGGTTCAGTGCTTCACCAGGAGCTCGTTGAAGAGTTTGGCTGTTTGCTCGTGACGTTTCGATGTTCAGTAGTGGTTTCTACTAGGATTCGATCTTGGCCTGTGGCTTTATGTTGTTTTGGTATCTTTCTTTTGGTTCTTCACCCGTAGTCGGGTTGTGATGTTTTGTATGATGATTGTTTATGTATTGTATTGTGTGAAGTGGCGAGTGTAAGCCAACTATCTTCTTTTGCATTTTAATCCCTCTTTTACATGAGTTGTGCAAAGATACCAAAACTTGAGATCATTCTAGGATGGGCTTATACCTTTAAGTCGTGCCTCGACACGTAGGAGGTATAGTCCCATCCTGGGCATTACACGAGACCACTCTCCGGTCAATAACCCACAGCGGGATCTGGATACCCATGTTGGTTCCCACGTTTTCCTCGATGATCTTCATCGGATGAACCACCGTGTCAAGGATTCACTTAATCCCGTATGTTATTCCCTTTGTCCATCGGTACGGTACTTGCCCGAGATTCGATCGTCGGTATTCCCGATACCTTGTTCAATCTCGTCATGGCAAGTCTCTTTACTTGATCCGTAATCCATCATCTCGTGACTAACTACTTAGTCAAATTGAGCTCATTATGATGATGTCTTACCGAGTGGGCCCAGAGGTACCTCTCCGTCATACGGAGTGACAACATCCCAGTCTCGGTTCGTACCAACTCAACAGACACTTTCGGAGATACCCGATGCGTACCTTTATAGCCACCCAGTTACGTTGTGACGTTTGGCACACCCAAAGTATTCCTACGGCATCCGGGAGTTGTACAACCTCATGGTCTAAGGAATAAATACTTGACACCGAAAAGCTTATGCATTACGAACTATACGATCTCGTGCTATGCTCAGGATTGGGTCTTGTCCATCACATCATTCTCCTAATGATGTGATCCCGTTATCACTGACATCCTATGTCCATGGTCAGGAAACCGTGACCATCTGTTGATCAACGAACTGGTAACTAGAGGCTCACCAGGGACTCATTGTGGTCTATGTATTCACACATGTATCGATGTTTCCGTACAATACAATTCAAGCATGAATAACAGACGATTATCATGAACAAGGAAATATAATAATAAAACTTTTATTATTGCCTCTAGGGCATATTTCCAACAGTCTCCCACTTGCACTAGAGTCAATAATCTAGTTACATTGTGATGAATCGAACACCCATAGAGTTCTGGTGTTGATCATGTTTTGCCCGTGGAAGAGGTTTAGTCAACGGGTCTGCGACATTCAGATCTGTATGCACTTTACAAATATCTATGTCTCCATCTTGAACATAATTCCGGATGGAGTTGAAACGGCGCTTGATGTGCTTGGTTTTCTTGTGAAACCTGGGCTCCTTGGTAATAGCAATAGCACCAGTGTTGTCACAGAATAGAGTCATTGGGCTTGACGCGCTTGGAATGACTCCTAGGTCGGTGATGAACTCCTTCATCCAGACTCCTTCCTGTGCTGCTTCGGAAGCAGCTATGTACTCCGCTTCACATGTAGATGCTGCCACGACGCTTTGCTTGCAACTGCACCAGCTGACTGCCCCTCCGTTCAAAATATACACGTATCCGGTTTGAGACTTAGAGTCATCCAGATCTGTGTCGAAGCTAGCATCGACGTAACCCTTTACGACGAGCTCTTCGTCACCTCCATAAACGAGAAACATATCCTTAGTCCTTTTCAGGTACTTCAGGATGTTCTTGACCGCTGTCCAGTGTTCCGTACCAGGATCACTTTGGTACCTCCCTACCAAACTTATGGCAAGGTTCACATCAGGTCTGGTACACAGCATGGCATACATGATAGAACCTATGGCCGAGGCGTAGGGAATGACACTCATCTTTTCTCTATCTTCTGCCGTGGTCGGCGACTGAGCCTTGCTCAATCTCATACCTTGCAAAATAGGCAAGAATCCTTTCTTTGACTGATCCATATTGAACTTTTTCAATATTTTGTCAAGGTATGTACTTTGTGAAAGACCAATGAGGCGTCTTGATCTATCTCTATAGATTTTGATGCCTAATATGTAAGCAGCTTCTCCAAGGTCCTTCATTGAAAAACTTTTATTCAAGTAGGCCTTTACATTTTCCAAGAATCTTATATCATTTCCCATTAGCAATATGTCATCCACATATAATATGAGAAATGCCACAGAGCTCCCACTCACTTTCTTGTAAATACAGGCTTCTCCATAAGTCTGTATAAAGCCAAACGCTTTGATCACTTCATCAAAGCGAATATTCCAACTCCGAGATGCTTGCACCAGCCCGTAAATCGAGCGTTGGAGCTTGCATACCTTGTTAGCGTTCTCTGGATCGACAAAACCTTCTGGTTGCATCATATACAACTCTTCCTTGAGGAAGCCATTAAGGAACGCTGTTTTGACGTCCATTTGCCATATCTCATAATCATAGAATGCAGCAATAGCTAACATGATTCTGACTGACTTCAGCATCGCTACGGGAGAGAAAGTCTCGTCGTAGTCAATCCCTTGAACTTGTCGATAACCCTTAGCGACAAGCCGAGCCTTATAGATGGTCACATTACCATCCGCGTCTGTCTTCTTCTTAAATATCCATTTGTTTTCTATGGCGTGCCTGTCATCAGGCAAGTCCACCAAAGTCCATACTTTGTTTTCATACATGGATTCTATCTCGGATTTCATGGCTCCAAGCCATTTATTGGAATCCGGGCCCGCCATCGCTTCTTCATAGTTCGAAGGTTCACCATTGTCTAACAACATGATTTCCAGGACAGGGTTGCCATACCACTCTGGTGCGGAACGTGCCCTTGTGGACCTTCGAAGTTCAGTAGTAACTTGATCTATTTCTTCATGATCATTATCATCAACTTCCTCCCTTGTCGGTGCAGGCACCTCAGGAACAGTTTCCTGCGCTGCGCTACTTTCCGGTCCAGGAGGGGTGACTATCACCTCATCAAGTTCTACTTTCCTCCCACTCACTTCTTTCGAGAGAAACTCTTTCTCTAGAAAGCATCCATTCTTGGCAACAAAGACTTTTCCTTCGGATCTGTGGTAGAAGGTGTACCCAATCGTTTCCTTTGGGTATCCTATGAAGACGCATTTCTCCGATTTGGGTTCGAGCTTTTCAGGTTGAAGTTTCTTGACATAAGCATCGCAACCCCAAACTTTTAGAAACGACAGCTTCGGTTTCTTGCCAAACCAAAGTTCATACGGAGTCGTCTCAACGGATTTTGACGGAGCCCTATTTAAAGTGAATGCGGCAGTCTCTAAAGCATAACCCCAAAAAGATAGCGGTAAATCGGTGAGGGACATCATAGACCGCACCATGTCCAACAGAGTACGATTTCGACGTTCGGACACACCGTTACGTTGAGGTGTTCCGGGCGGTGTCAATTGTGAAACAATTCCACAGCTCCTAAGGTGTGTGCCAAATTCATGACTTAAATATTCACCCCCACGATCTGATCGTAAGAACTTTATTTTTCTTTCACGTTGATTCTCAACCTCATTCTAAAATTCCTTGAACTTTTCAAAGGTCTCAGACTTGTGTTTCATCAAATAGATATACCCATATCTACTCAAGTCATCCGTGAGGGTGAGAACATAACGATAGCCTCCGCGAGCCTCAACACTTTGGACCGCACACATCGGTATGTATGATTTCCAACAAGTTGGTTGCTCGCTCCATTGTTCCGGAGAACGGAGTCTTGGTCATCTTGCCCAAGAGGCATGGTTCGCACGTGTCAAATGATTCATAATCAAGAGACTCTAGAAGTCCATCTGAATGGAGCTTCTTCATACGTTTGACACCAATATGACCAAGGCGGCAATGCCACAAGTATGTGGGACTATCATTATCAACTTTACATCTTTTGGCATCTACACTATGAATATGTGTATCATCACGTTCGAGATTCATCAAAAATAAACCATTGACCAGCGGGGCATGACCATAAAACATATCTCTCAAATAAATAGAACAACCATTATTCTCCGATTTGAAAGAGTAGCCATCTCGCATAAGACGAGATCCAGATACAATGTTCATGCTCAAAGCTGGTACTAAATAACAATTATTGAGGTTTAAAACTAATCCCGAGGGTAGATGTAGAGGTAGCGTGCCGACGGCGATCACATCGACCTTGGAACCATTCCCGACACGCATCGTCACCTCATCCTTCGCCAGTCTCCGTTTATTCCGCAGCTCCTGTTTTGAGTTACAAATATGAGCAACCGCACCGGTATCAAATACCCAGGAGCTACTACGAGTGCTGGTAAGGTACACATCAATAACATGTATATCATATATACCTTTGACGTTGCCGGCCTTCTTGTCTGCTAAGTATTTGGGGCAGTTCCGCTTCCAGTGACCCGTTCCCTTACAATAAAAGCACTCTGTCTCAGGCTTGGGTCCATACTTTGGCTTCTTCCCGGCAACAGGCTTGCCGGGCGCGGTAGCTCCCTTGCCGTCCTTCTTGAAGTTCTTCTTACCCTTGCCTTTCTTGAACTTAGTGGTTTTATTGACCATCAACACTTGATGTCCACCTCCGCTGATTTCAGCATCGAATACACCTGGGAATGGACTTCTCCATCCCTTGCATATTGAAGTTCAACACGAAGCTCTTGAAGCTTGGTGGGAGCGACTGGAGGATTCTGTCAACGACCGCTTCATCTGGGAGATTCATTCCCAGCTGAGACAAGCGGTTGTGCAATCCAGAAATCTTGAGGATGTGCTCACTGACAGAACTGTTTTCCTCCATCTTACAGCTGTAGAATGCGTCGGAGACATCATATCTCTCGACTCGGGCATGAGCTTGGAAAACCATTTTCAGCTCTTCAAACATCTCATATGCTCCGTGGTGCTCAAAACGCTTTTGGAGCCCTGATTCTAAACTGTAAAGCATGCCGCACTGAACCAGGGAGTAATCATCACTACGCGACTGCCAGACGTTCAAAACGTCTTGGGCCGCATCGGGAGCAGGTGCATCACCTAGCGGTGCTTCTAGGACATATGATCTCTTGGCAGCTATGAGGATAATCCTCAGGTTACGGACCCAATCCGTATAGTTGCTACCATCATCTTTCAGCTTGGTTTTCTCTAGGAACGCGTTGAAGTTGAGGGAAACTGGAGCGTGGGCCATTTGATCTACAAGAGATATTGTAAAGTATTTAGACTAAGTTCATGATAATTAAGTTCATCTTAATCAAATTTTAATGAACTCCCACTCAGAATGACATCTCTCTAGTCATCTAAGTGATACACGATCCGAATCGACTAGCCCGTGTCCGATCATCACGTGAGACGGACTAGTCATCAACGGTGAACATCTTCATGTTGATCGTATCTTCTATACGACTCGTGTTCGACCTTTCGGTCTTCCGTGTTCCGAGGCCATGTCTGTACATGCTAGGCTCGTCAAGTGAACCCTAAGTGTATCGCGTGTGTAAATCTGGCTTACACCCGTTGTATGCGAACGTTAGAACCTATCACACCCGATCATCACGTGGTGCTTCGGAGCAACGAACTTTAGCAACGGTGCACAGTTAGGGGAAACACAATACTTGAAATTTTAGTGAGAGATCATCTTATTTACTACCGTCGTTCTAAGTAAACAAGATGCATAAACATGATAAACATCACATGCAATCAATTAAAGTGACATGATATGGCCAATATCATCTTGCTCCTTGGATCTCCATCTTCGGGGCACCATGATCATCTTGTCACCGGCTCGACACCATGATCTTCATCATCATGATCTCCATCGTCGTGTCTTGAAGAAGTCGTCACGCCAACTATTACTTCTACTACTATAGCTAACGTTTAGCAATGAAGTAAAGTAATTACATGGCGTTATTTAGTGACACGCAGGTCATACAATAATTAAGACAACTCCTATGGCTCCTGCCGGTTGTCAAGTTTATCGACATGCAAGTCGTGATTCCCTATTACAAGAACATGATCAATCTCATACATCACATATATCATTCATCGCATCTTCTTTTTGGCCATACCACGTCACATAACACATGCTGCAAAAACAAGTTAGACGTCCTCTAATTGTTGTTGCAAGTTTTACGTGGCTTCTATAGGATTTCTAGCAAGAACGTTTCTTACCTACGCCAAAACCACAACGTGATTTGTCAATTTCTATTTACCCTTCATAAGGACCCTTTTCATCGAATCCGATCGGACAAAAGTAGGAGAGACAGACACCCGCCAGCCACCTTATGCATCTAGTGCATGTCTATCGGTGGAACCAGTCTCACGTAAGCGTACGTGTAAAGTCGGTCCGGGCCGCTTCATCCCACAATACCGCCAAATCAAGATTGACTAGTAACGGCAAGAAAGTTGAACAAACTCAAACGCCCACAACTGCTTTGTGTTCTACTCGTGCAAGATGCTACGCATTAAACCTAGCTCAGATGCCACTGTTGGGGAACGTAGCAGAATTCAAAAAATTTCTACGCTTTCACCAAGATCCAACTAAGGAGACATCTAGCAACGAGCAAGTAAGAGTGCATCTACATACCGTTATGTAGATCGCGTGCGGAAGCTTTCGAAGAAGCGTGGATGAAGTAGTCGTACTCTTCGCGTTCTTCGTCACCGATGATCTAGCGCCGAACGGACGACACCTCCGCGTTCAACACACGTCCGGTACAGCAACGTCACCTCCTTCTTGATCCAGCAAGGGGGGAGGAGAAGTCGTCAGAGATCCAGCAGCACAACGGCGTGGTGGTGGATGCAGTGGAGATTGCAGCAGGGCTTCGCCGCGCGCCCTGCGTTAAGGAGACGGAGTTGTGACGGGAGGGGGAGAGGCGCCAGGGCAATGGTGCGGCTGACCTCTCCCCCCACATATATATAGGGGCCAGGGGGGTGCGCCAGCCCCTGCAGATCCAATCTGCAAGGGGGGCGGCGGCCAGGGGGGAGTCCTTGCCCCCCAAGGCAAGTGGCGCCTCCTCCCCCCTAGGGTTTCAACCCTAGGCGCATGGGGAGGAGGGCCCAAGTGGTGCGCCAGCCCATTAGGGCTGGAAACTTCCCCCTTGCGGCCTAGGGGCCCCACCGGGATGGGTGGCCCCACCCGATGGACCCCCGGGGCCGCTCCGGTGGTCCCGGGACGCTCCCGGTGACCCTCGGAGATCACCCGATAGCCGAAACCTGACTTCCTATATATCAATCTTTACCTCCGGACCATTCCGGAACTCCTCGTGACGTCCGGGATCTCATCCGGGACTCCGAACAACTTTCGGGTTTCCACGTGCATGTATCTCTACGACCCTAGCGTTACCGAACCTTAAGTGTGTAGACCCTACGGGTTCGGGAGACACGTAGACATGACCGAGACCACTCTCCGGTCAATAACCCACAGCGGGATCTGGATACCCATGTTGGTTCCCACGTGTTCCTCGATGATCTTCATCGGATGAACCACCGTGTCAAGGATTCACTTAATCCCGTATGTTATTCCCTTTGTCCATCGGTACGGTACTTGCCAGAGATTCGATCGTCGGTATTCCCGATACCTTGTTCAATCTCGTCATGGCAAGTCTCTTTACTCGATCCGTAATCCATCATCCCGTGACTAACTACTTAGTCACATTGAGCTCATTATGATGATGTCTTACCGAGTGGGCCCAGAGGTACCTCTCCGTCATACGGAGTGACAACATCCCAGTCTCGGTTCGTACCAACTCAACAGACACTTTCGGAGATACCCGATGCGTACCTTTATAGCCACCCAGTTACGTTGTGACGTTTGGCACACCCAAAGTATTCCTACGGCATCTGGGAGTTGTACAACCTCATGGTCTAAGGAATAAATACTTGACACCGAAAAGCTTATGCATTACGAACTATACGATCTCGTGCTATGCTCAGGATTGGGTCTTGTCCATCACATCATTCTCCTAATGATGTGATCCCGTTATCACTGACATCCTATGTCCATGGTCAGGAAACCGTGACCATCTGTTGATCAACGAACTGGTAATTAGAGGCTCACCAGGGACTCATTATGGTCTATGTATTCACACATGTATTGCTGTTTCCGTACAATACAATTCAAGCATGAATAACAGACGATTATCATGAACAAGGAAATATAATAATAACACTTTTATTATTGCCTCTAGGGCATATTTCCAACACTCAATACTACTCTAGCGTCACCGAACGTTAAGCACGCGGACCCTAGGGGTTCAAGAATCACCTGGACATGACAGAGAAACCTCTCCGGTCAATAACCAATAGCGGGACCTGGATGCCCATATTGGTTCCCACATATTTCACGAAGATCTTTATCGGTTGAGCCATGATGCCAAGGATTCAATCAATCCCGTATGTAGTTCCCTTTGTCTAGCGGTATGTTACTTGCCCGAGATTCGATCGTCGGTATCCCATACCTAGTTCAATCTCGTTACCGGCAAGTCTCTTTACTCGTTCAGTAATAAAAGATCCAACAACTAACTCCTTAGTCGCATTGCTTGCAAGCTTCTTGTGACGTTGTATTACTGAGAGGGCCCATAGATACCTCTCCGTCATACGGAGTGACAAATCCCAATCTTGATCCATGGTAACCCAATAGACACCCTCAGAGATACCTGTAGAGTACCTTTATGATCACGCAATTATGAAAGGATGTTTGATACACACAAGGCATTCCTCTGGTGTTAGGGAGCTGCATGATCTCATTGTCTTAGCAACCGATACTTGACATGAAGAAAGCAGTAGCAATAAACTAATATGATCAAATGCTATGCTTACGGTTAGGTCTTGTCTATCACATCATTCTCCAAATGATATGATCCCGTTATCAAATGATGAAAGCACAAGTGCTCCCTGGGTTATTTTGGTAATTAATGTCAACATATCTCTTGTTGGACTAATGTTTTCATCTAGTATATTTCAGACAAGTTCAACAAATGGAGTGGCATGGACTAGAGGATGTGGAACCCCTTCAAGATGATAAGGACAAAGGATTGGCTCAAGCTCAAAGCTCAAAGCTCAGGACTCTACATTTTCCATTTTAGTGATCCAATATCACATTGAGTCCATAGGAAAGCCAATACTATTAAAAGGGGATGAGGTGTTGCTTAATGGCTTGTTTGCTCAAAGTGCTTAGTGATATGCTCCAAAACCCTCAACCACTTTCTCACATCCACATATGTCCCAAACCAAAAGTAAAACTCGGCCCCACCGAAATTTTCTATCTGACGCCACCGAGTTCACTTGACATAGCCGTTGCCAAAACCCTAATCAGTCCGGTCTCACCGATAGGGATCTCGGTCTCACCGAGATGGGAATGTAAACTCTTTATTTCCTATTCGAAACATTTCGGTCTAACCGAGATGTGAGAATCGGTCTCACCGAGTTAGCATTGCAAACCCTCTATTGCCTTTTTGTAACATTTCGGTCTCACCGAAATGAGCGAATCGGTCCCACCGAGTTTGCCTGACCAACTCTCTGGTTAGCTTATTACCAAAATCGGTCCCACCGAGTTTGTGTAATCGGTCTCACCGAGATTACGTTATGCCCTAAACCTAATGAAATCGGTCCTACCGAGTTGCTCATATCGGTCCCACCAAAATACCTAATGGTCACATTATGAACTAAATCATTCTGACCGAGTTCTCTGATTCAGTCCCACCGAGTTTGGTAAATTGTGTGTAACGTTTAGATTTTGTGTGGAGGCTATATATACCCCTCCACCCACTCTTCATTCGTGGAGAGAGCCATCAGAACATACCTACACTTCCACTACTCATTATTCCGAGAGAGAACCACCTACTCATGTGTTGAGACCAAGATATTCCATTACTACCATTTGAATCTTGATCTCTAGCCTTCCCCAGTTGCTTTCCACTCAAATCATCTTTCCACCAAATCCAATCCTATGAGAGAGACTTGAGTGTTGGGGAGACTATCATTTGAAGCACAAGAGCAAGGAGTACATCATCAACACACAGTCTATTACCTTTTGGAGAGTGGTGTCTCCTAGATTGGTTAGGTGTCACTTGGGAGCCTCCGACAACATTGTGGAGTTGAACCAAGGAGTTTGTACGGGCAAGGAGATCGCCTACTTCGTGAAGATCTACCCTAATGAGGCAAGTCCTTCGTGGGCGATGGCCATGGTGGGATAGACAAGGTTGCTTATTCGTGGACCCTTCGTGGGTTGAGCCCTCCGTGGACTCGCGCAGCCGTTACCCTTCGTGGATTGAAGTTTCCATCAATGTGGATATATGATAGCACCACCTATCGGAACCACGCGTAAAAAATCTCCGTGTCTACATTGCGTCTGCTCCCTCAAACTCCCCCTTTACCTTCATATGCAATTGCCTTACATTCTGCCGCTATACTCTTAGAATTGCAAGTGTAGGTTGATTGCTTGACTTGTGCATAATTGCTAAAATATGCCAAGACTTAAAATTGGGAAAAGGCTAGGTTTTTATTTGGTCTAGTAGTCAAAATTGCATGCTTCACATTTCGTTGCCCATATACTCTTGTCATGCATGCTTGATAAGTATTGTGAATATTTAAACATGTGCTAAATCTCCACCTCAACTTGAAGAAACTAAAAACAACCAATTTTCTTGCTAAGAATCTATTCACCCCCTCTAAACACCTCTTCTCGATCCTTTCAAATGACAACTCATGTCTATGGTTACAAAACCTTAACCATCTTTGATCAACGAGCTAGTCTAGTAGAGGTTCACTAGGGACATGTTGTTGTCTATGTATCCACACATGTATCTGAGTTTTCGATCAATACAATTCTAGCATGGATAATAAACGATTATCATGAACAACGAAATATAATAATAACCACTTTATTATTGCCTCTAGGGCATGTTTATAACAGTCTCCCACTTGCACTAGAGTCAATAATCTAGTATTACATGGTAATGAATCTAACACCCATAGAGTTCTGGTGTTGATCATGTTTTGCCCGTGGAAGAGGTTTAGTCAACGGATCTGCAACATTCAGATCCGTGTGCACTTTGCAAATGTTTATGTCATCCTCCTTGATCGCATCGCGGATGGAATTGAAGCGTCGCTTTGTGTCTGGTCCTCTTGTGAAACATTGGTTCCTTGGCCAAAGCAATGGCACTAGTGTTGTCACAGAACAAAGTCATTTGGTTCAGTGCACCGGGCACAACTCCAAGATGACGCGGAGCATCCTATGGTCATCCCCATGTACACTACGACTACTCCCCAAGCCCCAAGAGGACATACGATGAGACCTCAAGCATACGCCATTGGACACAAGGTTAACCCGCTCCTCTCCAAACTGTCACTTTCCACATATAGACATGGCTACTGAGGGAGTCCTGGATCGAGGGGTCCTCATGTGGCCGGATAAGCTCCTGATGGGCCGGACTGGTGGGCCATGAAGATTGTTATAGAAGATCATCTCTCGTATCCGGATAGGACTCTTGTACTCTTGTAATGGCAAGTTTTAGGCTCGGGTGTAGACTTTCCTTCCTCTGCAAGACAACATGTACAAACCCTAGGCCCCTCCCGTGTGTATATAAACCGGAGGGTTTTAGTCCGTAGAGGCTAGAATCAGAATCATACAATCCTCATAGGCTAAACTTAGGGTTTAGCCTTTATGATCTCGAGGTAGATCAACTCTTGTACACATATTCACTCATATTAATATAGCAAGAAGTAGGGTTTTACCTTGATCGAGAGGGCCTGAACCTGGGTATACATCGTGTCCCCAGCCTCCTGTTACCATCAATCTTCAGACGCATAGTTCGGGACCCCCTACCCGAGATTCGTCGGTTTTGACACCGACATCGGTGATTTCATTGAGAGTTCCACTATGTCGTCGACGGAAGGACTGATGGATCACGTCATCAACTGCAACGGTGACGTCGAGGGGATTTTCCCTCTTGGCCAACTCTTCGTGTTCGGTGGCTTCGCGCTTCGTGCCAACACTGAAGGCCACCTTGAGCAAATCGAGAGCTACGCCCCTGGCTATCATGTCAGATTTAGTATCTTGAACTACGTTGTTGATATCCGTGGAGACTTGATCTTCATGGATTCGAGCCAGCGGCAACCCCTCTCTACCACCACGATGATCATGACTTAACTCTGTCATCGGATCAGGAAATAGCACCTATAACAGTTCTGGCCCTAGATCGAGAATGGATTGCGTCACCCAAAGATGGGAAGCTCAACCCCACCACGGGAGCCGCAGACTCTATGGCGTTGGAGCCACACACGAACCCAACTAATGCGGTATGTGTTACCGGAACCTCGGACTCGGCTCCGGTCTCTGATTCTGAACTGCGCGTAACTGCGCCCCTCAAATCCAATCAGGCGCCTATCGCCGAATTCTGTGCTGCGGATATTTTCCGGCACTCACCACTTGGCGACATGTTAAGGTCGTTGCGATCTCTCTCCTTGGACGAGAACACACATCCGCACTATATTCGATTCGAACTGGAGGCTGATGAACAGCCGCGCTATACCCAGGGGGATGAAGAATTTCGTTCCCCACCCACCGCCCAATTGGTAGCCACGATTGAAGATCTAACCAATCTACCCAACTATGCTTCAGAAGACTTCGACGGGATGGACCTCGAAGCTGAAGCAGATACAGATCAAAGCAGGCCCATAACAGTGCGGTGGAAAGCTACCTCTTCATACGACGTATATATGGTGGATACACCCAAAGAGGCGGAAGGTAACGATGAAAATAATCCCATAGAGGATAAACCCGCCGAAGAACCTCCCAAGCGTCGGCGTCCAAAACGCCGAACAAAATCCCGTAAAGGAAAGGACAACAACATTTCAACTAATGATAGTGATATTCCAGAAAAAGCCGAAGACCCCGCAGACCCAGCGATAGAGCAGGAGGAGCGAGAGGACGGCGAATAGAGTCCAAAGCCGCAGTCCGATGATAGCGATGCTGAAGACGGTGACTATGAACCGATCTCCAAAGAAGAGGCTAGCCTAGATGACGACGAATATACCGTCCCAGAAGAACCCTCCGAACAAAAACGCTTCCATCGGCGGCTTATAGCCACCGCACAGAGCTTAAAAAAGCAGCAGAGACAGCTTCGAGCTGCACGAGACACGCTCAATGATAGATGGAATGAGGTGCTAGACGCTGAACAGAAACATGGCTTTAACGGCCAAACCAAAGGCTATCCCAAGCGCAAGTTGCTGCCCGAATTCGACGATAAGGCCGTTGTGCCCGTCCCACCGAAAAATAACACCGCCAACAAGCCGGACCGACCACCTCGTGGACGGGATAAAGTCGCTAGCAATGGCTTGAACAAGCCCCCACCCCATAAAGGAAAGGAGGGTGCAGCCCAAGTCCGAAAGCATGATCTGCGTGAGGACCTAAACGAAAAAGCTAGCAAGACCAGGTCTATATTCAGACCCAGAGACCGAGCTCCCGCACGGGATGGCGGCTATCAAGCCAATCGCGCCGGTGACATAGCAGTTCGTGGTCAATACCGAACATCACAACCATCGGGCATACGCCACGATATAGCAAGATACAGAGGAACTTCACACCCTCTATGCTTTACTGATGAGGTGCTGGGTCATGATTTCCCAGAAGGGATTAAACCTGTGAACATCGAAGCGTACGATGGAACGGCGGATCCTGCCGTCTGGATAGAAGATTTTATTCTTCACATCCACATGGCTCGAGGAGATGATCTCCACGCCATCAAATATTTACCCCTCAAGCTAAAAGGACCAGCTCGACACTGGCTAAACAGTCTCCCAGAAAACTCCATTGGGAGTTGGGAAGAGCTTGAGGACGCTTTTCGGTCCAATTTTCAAGGGACTTATGTCCGGCCCCCGGACGCTCACAATTTAAGTCACATCATCCAACAACCAGGGGAGTCAGCCTGCAAGCTTTGGAACCGGTTTCTCACTAAGAAGAACCAGATCGTCGACTGTCCGGACGCCGAAGCCTTAGCGGCATTCAAGCACAGTATTCGGGACGAATGGCTAGCCAGACACCTTGGACAGGAAAAGCCGAGGACAATGGCAGCCCTAACTACACTCATGACTCGCTTTTGCACGGGTGAGGATAGCTGGTTAGCTCGTAGCAGCACCAGCGACCCCGGAACATCTGAAGTCAGGGACGGCAATGGAAAGCCACGTCGCAATAAAAACAAGCGTCGAAACAATCCTGGAAGCCCAGATGATACAGCGGTAAACGCCGGATTCAGTGGCTCCAGACCTGGTCAACGGATGAAGCCATTCAAAGGCATGAAAGATGGTCCATCAAGTTTGGACAGAATATTAGACAGGCTCTGCCAAATCCATGGCACCCTAGAAAAACCTGCCAATCACACCAACCGTAACTGTTGGGTTTTCAAGCAGGCCGGCAAGCTAAATGCCGAACACAAGGGGAAGGAGCCTGAGAGCGAAGACGAGGATGAACCTCGCCAGCCGAATATAGGGGGACAAAAGAAATTTCCATTGGAGGTCAAAATAGTGAACATGATATATGCCACTCATATCCCAAAGAGGGAGCGCAAGCACGCACTCCGAGACATTTATGCCGTTGAGCCTGTCGCCCGAAAATTCAATCCATGGTCAGCGTGTCCGATCACTTTCAATCGCAGGGATCATCCGACTAGTATTCGGCATGGGGGTTCGGCTGCCTTAGTGCTCGACCCAATAATAGATGGATACCATCTAACCCGAGTCCTTATGGACGGCGGCAGTAGTCTCAATCTGATATATTAGGACACTGTTCGCAAGATGGGGATCAACCCATCAAGAATCAAGCCAAGCAGCACGACCTTTAAAGGAGTGATACCGAGCTTTGGAGCTCGTTGCACATGCTCTTTAACATTGGAGGTTGTATTCGGTTCTCCCGACAACTTTCGAAGCGAAGAACTACTCTTCGACATAGCTCCATTCCGAAGTGGCTATCACGCTCTACTCGGAAGAACGGCCTTCGCCCGCTTTAATGCAGTCCCGCGTTATGCCTATTTAAAGCTCAAGATGCCTGGACCACGTGGCGTTATCATGGTCAATGGAAATATGGAGCGCTCTCTTCGTACGGAGGAAGACACTGCGGCCTTAGCGGTCGAAGTACAATGCAGCCTATTCAAGCCGGATAATCTATCAATAGCGGACACAGCCAAACGTGTCCGGCACACGCCTCAGTGCGGCAGCTCAGATGAACCTGAGCAAGATTGACAGCTATGCCCCCATTGACCGTCCCATAAGGTAATAGCATATGTGCCTCGAGTACATAATTATGCCCTAAAAATTCCTTAGGCGGTGATTGGGGGCACCTGTATATAGTCCATAGTTCGGCTAGACCCTATTCGGACTTTAAACCTATCTTCTTTTGGTTCATTAAACGAACCAGACATGCTATGGCCACACCGGATTAACTTCTTTGTTTCCAGGTCTATTTCTTTTTTCTACAGATGGCCATCATACTCGTACCTTCAAGGACACATTACAGAGGAGAAAACGGCGCAGACATCCAGCAGAGACCCGTACTATGGTTTCTTTTTTAGATTTAGACCCTGGGTAAACCTTCTTTTCTCTTTCTTATATACCTTCTTGGCATGTAAAATGTCCAAAAAAGGTCATCGACATTATCTGTAAAAGTTTGCGGCTCGCCGTACTATAGAGGGATATTAATAGAACAATTTTATTCATATTATGTCCAGAGTTTTATTCACTCACCATGGAATGTTCTCTTCTCGCATTAGATTGCCATATGTGCCTTGTCAATAAAGGTTTATTACCAGGGGCTGCATTCAACCCTGGTATATGTTGAAAAGACCGAACACCTATAGGGAGTGTTCGGCGTCCTGGATGTTTGCATTATATGCATCAGTTCCGAATCATGTCTTTGGTCAATAGTTGGGTTGCCCGACTCTTGTGCTTACCCCTACGTTCCCGATTGTTTGGCTAGGGTGTAAAGGGAGAACTACTGCAATAGTAGTTCTGGCTAGTCCGGTCAAGTACCTCAGTAGAGAAAGCCGAAAACTGACTATCATGATAAGCGAGAACCTGGTCTGCAATCCGGTGACTTAGTTTTATACTACATCGATAGAGATCTACCCCGTGTTATACGAAGGGTTGGTTTTTTCGCCCAGCCAAGTGCAATTGGATACTTCATCCGCACCAGGGGCTAGTACCTAGCCCTACTTGTCAAACTCCTACGACTAAGTGAAAGAAATAACGCCGCATAGTCTGATTGCCTGGTTCACTCCGCATAAACCTCCTATACGGACCAAGACGTTGGATAAAGAGTGTATTTGCATATGACCAAACACCCCAGTACTATGTACCTGGGGGCTGAAGCCGACGACTGGAAACTTTCAGATTTAAGATAAATAGTCACACAGGAGGTAAAAAAATGCTGATATTATAAATAGTGCAAAAGTTATATATACATCAGATCCATAAGCCTAGTCTTTACATCCGGATACAATCATTCAAAGGCAACATCCTTCGAACACTGGCCTTCTACAAGGCGGGCGCCCTCGATGACGTCCTCGAAGTACTTCTCCAGCTTGCGGTGCTCCTTGCCTGTGGGCGGGCCAGCAGTGGCTATATGCAATGCGTTCATCTTCGCCCAGTGCACTTTGACGCGAGCGAAGGCCATCCGAGCACCTTCTGTGCAAGCCGACCGCGTTAATGCGTCGACCCGCGGACTCGCCTCGACGAGCCGCTTCACCAATCCGAAGTAACTACTTGGGATTGGCTCAGCGGGCCATAGCCGGACTATTAAGTCCTTCATGGCCGAACTCGCCATGTTGTGCAGCTCGACCAACTGCTTCATCTAGTCGCTGAGGGGCATCAGATGTTTTGGTGCCTCGAACTGCGACCAAAACAGCTTCTCCGACTTGTTCCCCTGCAGGGCACGGAAATACTGGGCGGCGTCTGCGCTGCTCCTTGGAAGATCAGCAAACACGCCTGGAGAACTCCACAATCGTGTCAGCCCAATATACTTCCGCCCTCCGAAGATGCTCTGTAAGAGAAATATCTTACCAGATGCTATCTGCCGTGCCTGCTCGATCTCTTGACGAGCGTTGCGCGCTCATACGTCTCCAACGTATCTATAATTTTTGATTGTTCCATGCTATTATATTATCCTTCTAGGATGTTTTATGGGCTTTATTATACACTTTTATATGATTTTTGGGACTAACCTATTAACCTAGAGCCCAGTGCCAGTTTCTGTTTTTTCCTAGTTTTTGAGTTTTACAGAAAAGGAATACCAAAAGGAGTCCAATTGACGTGCCAATTTTTGATGATTTTTTCTGGACCAAAAGAAGCCCCCGAAGTAAAAGAGTTGGGCCAGGAGAGTCACGGGCTGCCCACGAGGGTGGGGGCGCGCCCATTCCAAGTGGTGGTGCCCCCTATCTCGTGGACAACCTGGAGACCCCCCTGACGTGAGACCTACGCCAAAAATTCCTATAAATACTGAAATCTCCGGAAAGTAACCTAGATCGGGAGTTCCATCACCGAAAGCCTCTGTTGCCACCAAAAAACAATCTAGACTCCGTTCCGGCACCCTGCCGGAGGGGGAATCCCTCTCCGGTGGCTATCTTCATCATCCCGGCGCTCTCCATGACGAGGAGAGAGTAGTCCACCCTCGGGGCTGAGGGTATGTACCAGTAGCCATGTGTTTGATCACTCTCTCTCGTGTTCTTGAGATGGCACGATCTTGATGTATCGCGAGCTTTGCTATTATAGTTGGATCTTATGATGTTTCTTCCCCTCTACTCTCTTGTGATGAATTGAGTTTTCCTTTTGAAGTTATCTTATCGGATTGAGTCTTTAAGGATTTGAGAACACCTGATATATGTCTTGCGTGGGATACCTGTGGTGATAATGGGGTATTCTATTGATTCACTTGATGTATGTTTTGGTGATAAACTCGCGGGTTCCGTGACCTTGGGAATCTATGCATAGGGGTTGGCACACATTTTCATCTTGACTCTCCGGTAGAAACTTTGGGGCACTCTTTGAAGTACTTTGTGTTGGTTGAATAGATGAATCTGAGATTGTGTGATGCATATCGTATAATCATGCCCACGGATACTTGAGGTGACAATGGAGTATCTAGGTGACATTAGGGTTTTGGTTGATTTGTATCTTAAGGTGTTATTCTAGTACGAACTCTATGATAGATTGAACGGAAAGAATAGCTTCGTGTTATTTTACTACGGACTCTTGAATAGATCGATCAGAAAGAATAACCTTGAGGTGGTTTCGTACCCTACCATAATCTCTTCATTTGTTCTCCGCTATTAGTTACTTTGGAGTGACCCTTTGTTGCATGTTGAGGGATAGTTATATGATCCAGTTATGTTATTCTTGTTGAGAGAACTTGGACTAGTGAAAGTATGAACCCTAGGCCTTGTTTCCTATCATTGCACTATCATTTATGCTCACTTTTACCACTTGCTACCTTGCTGTTTTTATATTTTTCTTATTACAAAAACATATATCTACCATCCATATTGCACTTGTATCACCATCTCTTCGCCGAACTAGTGCACCTATACAATTTACTATTGTATTGGGTGTGTTGGGGACACAAGAGACTCTTTGTTATTTGGTTGCAGGGTTGCTTGAGAGAGCCCATCTTCATCCTACGCCTCCCACGGATTGATAAACCATAGGTCATCCACTTGAGGGAAATTTTCTACTGTCCTACAAACCTCTGCACTTGGAGGCCCAACAACGTCTACATGAAGAAGGTTGTGTAGTAGACATCAAGCTCTTTTCTGGCGCCGTTACCGGGGAGGTGAGTGCTTGAAGGTATATCTTTAGATCTTGCAATCGAATCTTTTAGTTTCTTGTTTTATCACTAGTTTAGTTTATAAAAGAAAACTACAAAAAATGGAATTACGGTTACCTCATCTGCTTCATCTTTTTAATATCTTTCTTGAAAATGATGGGAAGGAAAATTGTGCTCAAGTACTAGAAAGAAGAATTACATAGAATGCTTGGCATAAAATATGTGAATGATGAGCATGATTGCAATGTTGTTAGTATGAATTCTTTGTATAATGATATGCAAAGCCACAAGCTTGGGGATGCTATGTTTGATGAAGAGGATATGTTTAGTCCCCCAAGTTTTGATGAGCAAATTTATTATGATGAAAGAATGCCTCCTATTTATGATGATTATTGTGATGACACATATGCTATAAAGAATAATGATAACCATGAAACTTGCCATCATGATTTTAATTTTCAATTGGATTATGCTTCACACGATAGTTATTTTGTTGCGTTTTCTCCCCCCACTACTATGAATGAGAAGAATTTTGCTTATGACGGGAGTAGTAAAATTTCTATGCAAGTAGATCATGAAAAGAATGCTTTATGTGATAGTTATATTTTTGAATTCATTCATGATGCCTCTGAAAATTATTGTGAGAGAGGATCATATGCTTGTAGAAATTGCAATATTATCAAGTTTCCTCTCTATGTGCTTAAAGTTTTGAAGCTATGCTTGTTTTGCTTTCCTATGCTAGTTGATTATTGTTCCCATAAGTTGTTTGCTCACAAAATCCCTATGCATAGGAAGTGGGTTAGACTTAAATATGCTAGTCATATTCTTCATGATGCTCTCTTTATGTTTCAATTCTTATGTTTTATGTGAGCATCATTGGAATCATTGTGCCTAGCTAGGGGCTTTAAACGATAGCGCTTGTTGGGAGCAACCCAACTTTATTTTATTTTCTTTGCTTTTGCTTCTGTTTAGGAATAAATATTGCATCTAGCATCTGTTTAGATGTGGTTTTGTGTTTTAATTAGTGTTTGTGCCAAGTAGAACCTTTGGGAAGACTTGGGTGAAGTTTATGTGATCTTGCTGTAAAAAACAGAAAATTTAGCGCTCACGAGATTAGCTACCATTTTTTACTGGAGAGTGCTTTTTAGTTGATTATTTTTGCAGATGATTAATAGACAAATTCCTCAGGTCTTACAATTTATTTCAGAATTTTTAGAGTTGCGGAAGTATTCGAAAGTTACAGATTGCTACAGACTGTTCTGTTTTTGACAGATTCTGTTTTCTATGTGTTGTTTGCTTATTTTGATGAATCTATGAGTAGTATCGGAGGGTATGAACCGTACAGAAGTTGGAGTACAGTAGATATTACACCAATATGAATTTAGAATGAGTTCACAACAGTACCTAAGTGGTGGTTTTATTTTCTTATACTAACGGAGCTTACAAGTTTTTTGTTGAGTTTTGTGTTGTGGAGTTTTCAAGTTTTGGGTAAAGATTCGATGAACTATGGAATAAGGAGTGGCAAGAGCCTAAGCTTGGGGATGCCCAAGGCACCCCAAGGTAAAATTCAAGGAAAACCAAAAGCCTAAGCTTGGGGACGCCCCGAGAAGGCATCCCCTCTTTCGTCTTCGTTCATCGGTAACTTTACTTGAGGCTATATTTTTATTCACCACATGATATGTGTTTTGCTTGGAGCGTCAATTTATTTACTTTGTTTTGCTTGCTGTTTGAATAATATCCCAAGATCTGAAATCCTTCAATGTTAGAGAGTCTTCACATAGTTACATAATTCTTCAACTACTGATTGATCTTCCCTTATATCTTTTGGAGTAGTTTGTTGTTTGCTCTAGTGCTTCACCTATATCTCTTTAGAGCACGGTGGTGGTTTTATTTTGAAGAAATAGATGAACTCTCAGTGCTTCACTTATATTATTTTGAGAGTCTTTTAGAACAGCATGGTAATTGGCTTGGGTTATGAATTTAGTCCTAATACGATAGGCACCCAAGAGGGATATAATAAAAACTTTCATATAAAGTGCATTGAATACTATGAGAAGTTTGGTACTTGATGATTGTTTTGAGATATGAGGATGGTGATATTAGAGTCATGCTAGTAGAGTAGTTGTGAATTTGAGAAATACTTGTGTTGAGGTTTGCAAGTCCCATAGCATGCACGTATGGTAACCGTTGTGTGACAAATTTGAAGCATGAGGTATTTCATTGAGTGTCATCCTTTGTGTGGAGGTCGGGGGGGGGG
>LR738710.1:437698967-437723203 GCA_902687465.1 Secale cereale | reverse complement strand
TGGTTAACTCCTACCAACCGCCCTGCTAGGAGCGTGCATGTAGTACTTTGTTTTGATGACCTGTAGACTTTTGCAATAAGTATGTGAGTTCTTTATGACTAATGTTGAGTCCATGGATTATAC
This sequence comes from Secale cereale, assembly GCA_902687465.1. Lineage (NCBI taxonomy): Eukaryota > Viridiplantae > Streptophyta > Magnoliopsida > Poales > Poaceae > Secale > Secale cereale. The sequence continues at coordinate 437,723,080 of LR738710.1, read as the reverse complement.
GCACTCTCAGCCTTCCACCATTGCTATCCTGTCTTGTACTGCGCAACTCTCGCCGATACCATACACCCACCATATACCTTCCTCAAAACAGCCACCATACCTACCTATCATGGTATTTCCATAGCCATTCCGAAATATATAGCCATGCAATTTTCCACCGTTTCGTTATTATGACACACTTCATCATTGTCATACTGCCATGCATGATCATATAGTTGACATCATATTTGTGGCTAGGCCATCATGCATAATTCTTCATACATGTCACTCTTGATTCATTGCACATCCCGATACACCACCGGAGGCATTCATATAGAGTCATACTTTGTTCTAGTATCGAGTTGTAATATCGAGTTGTAAGTAAATAAAAGTGTGATGATCATCATTATTAGAGCATTGTCCCAAAAGAAAAAGAAAAAGAAGAAAGAAGAAGGAAAGGCCAAAGAAAAAAAGAAAGGCCCCAAAAAAAGAAAAAGAAAAAAAAAGAAAAAAAGAAAAGAAAATGGACAATGCTACTATCTTTTTCCACACTTGTGCTTCAAAGTAGCACCATGATCTTCATGATAGATAGTCTCTTGTTTAGTCACTTTCATATACTAGTGGGAATTTTCATTATAGAACTTGGCTTGTATATTCCAACGATGGGCTTCCTCAAATGCCCTAGGTCTTCGTGAGCAAGCAAGTTGGATGCACACCCACTTAGTTTCTTTTGTTGAGCTTTCATATATTTATAGCTCTAGTGCATCCGTTGCATGGCAATCCCTACTCACTCACATTGATATCTATTGATGGGCATCTCCATAGCCCATTGATACGCCTAGTTGATGTGACACCATCTTCCTCCTTTTTTTCTTCTCCACAACCACCACTCTATTCCACTTATAGTGCTATATCCATGGCTCACGCTCATGTATTGCGTGAAAGTTGAAAGGTTTGAAAAATTTAAAGTACGAAACAATTGCTTGGCTGAAACCGGAGTTGTGCATGATTTGAATATTTTGTGTGACGAAGATGGAGCATAGCCAAACTATATGATTTTGTAGGGATGAACTTTCTTTGGCCATGTTATTTTGAGAAGACATGATTACTTTGTTAGTATGCTTAAAGTATTATTATTCTTATGTCAATATAGACTTTTATCTTGAATCTTTCAGATCTGAACATTCATGCCACAATAAAAAGAATTACCTTGAGAATTACGTTAGGTAGCATTCCACATCAAAAATTCCGTTTTTATCATTTACCTACTCGAGGACGAGCATGAATTAAGCTTGGGGATGCTTGATACGTCTCCAATGTATCTATAATTTTTTATTATTCCATGCTATTATATTATCCTTCTAGGATGTTTTATGGGCTTTATTATACACTTTTATATGATTTTTGGGACTAACCTATTAACCTAGAGCCGAGTGCCACTTTCTGTTTTTCCTTGTTTTTGAGTTTTACAAAAAAGGAATACCAAACGGATTCCAATTGATGTGCCAATTTTTGATGATTTTTTCTGGACCAAAAGAAGCCCCCGAAGTAAAAGAGTTGGGCTAGGAGAGTCACGGGCTGCCCACGAGAGTGGGGGGCGTGCCCACTCCAAGTGGTGGCGCCCCCCTATCTCGTGGACAGCCCGGAGACCCCCCTGACGTGAGACCTACGCCAAAAATTCCTATAAATACTGAAACCTCCGGCAAGTAACCTAGATCGGGAGTTCTACCGCCGAAAGCCTCTGTTGCCACCAAAAACCAATCTAGACCCCGTTCTGGCACCCTGTGGGAGGGGGAATCCCTCTCCGGTGGCTATCTTCATCATCCCGGCGCTCTCCATGACGAGGAGGGAGTAGTCCACCCTCAGGGCTGAGGGTGTGTACCAGTAGCCATGTGTTTGATCTCTCTCCCTCTCTCGTGTCCTTGAGATGGCACGATCTTGATGTATCGCGAGCTTTGCTATTATAGTTGGATCTTATGATGTTTCTCCCCCTCTACTCTCTTGTGATGAATTGAGTTTTCCCTTTGAAGTTATCTTATCGGATTGAGTCTTTAAGGATTTGAGAACACTTGATGTATGTCTTGCGTGGGATACCTGTGGTGACAATGGGGTATTCTATTGATTCACTTGATGTATGTTTTGGTGATCAACTTGCGGGTTCCGTGACTTGGGAATCTATGAATAGGGGTTGGCACACGTTTTTATCTTGACTCTCCAGTAGAGTCTTTGGGGCACTCTTTGAAGTACTTTGTGTTGGTTGAATAGATGAATCTGAGATTGTGTGATGCATATCGTATAATCATGCCCACGGATACTTGAGGTGACAATGGAGTATCTAGGTGACATTAGGGTTTTGGTTGATTTGTATCTTAAGGTGTTATTCTAGTACGAACTCTATGATAGATTGAACGGAAATAATAGCTTCGTGTTATTTTACTACGAACTCTTGAATAGATCGATCAGAAAGAATAACTTTGAGGTGGTTTCGTACCCTACCATAATCTCTTCGTTTGTTCTCCGCTATTAGTTACTTTGGAGTGACTCTTTGTTGCATGTTGAGGGATAGTTATATGATCCAGTTATGTTATTCTTGTTGAGAGAACTTGCACTAGTGAAAGTATGAACCCTAGGCCTTGTTTCCTATCATTGCACTATCGTTTATGCTCACTTTTACCACTTGCTACCTTGCTGTTTTTATATTTTCTTATTACAAAAACATATATCTACCATCCATATTGCACTTGTATCACCATCTCTTCGCCGAACTAGTGCACCTATACAATTTACTATTGTATTGGGTGTATTGGGGACACAAGAGACTCTTTGTTATTTGGTTGCAGGGTTGCTTGAGAGAGACCATCTTCATCCTACGCCTCCCACGGATTGATAAACCTTAGGTCATCCACTTGAGGGAAATTTGCTACTGTCCTACAAACCTATGCACTTGGAGGCCCAACAATGTCTACATGAAGAAGGTTGTGTAGTATACATCACGCGCCTCGCCTCGCGCGTCCTGGGCAGACTTTATTGCCGCAGACAGCTCGATCGCCTGTTCCGAAGCCTTCTTCTCCGATGCCTCACACTTACGAATGGCAACTTGGAGCTCGACCTCGACTTCGGACACCCGAGATTTGTGCTTCTCGCACTCCGCCTTTTCGGCCTCCAAATCAGCAGCCGCTTTATCAGCGGCCGCCTTATTCACCTTGGCCTCCTCCTTGGCCTTGGCAACCTCGCCCTTGGGGGCCTCGAGCTCAGCGACGCCAACTGTGTAATACAGAATACAATATTAGAGTTTGTACTCATACTCAATCAATTAAGTCTTATTGACATTTAAATAAAAATCCGCATACCTTGCGTTTCATCAAAACGCCAGTTGACGCGGTCGAGGTCCGCATTGGCCACCTCGAGCTTCCAATTTAGTTCGGCAATTTCTGCATCTCGCGTAGTTTCCGTAACTAAAGAAGCCTACAAAAACAGTTCAGCTCTATAAATATGCTACTCTATGGATACTTCGTCCAATTCTTTTCAGAATCACACAAAGCATGAGGGGCTACTAGTTATATATGTGCATTATAAATGAAAATTTTATAAAAAAAGCATTACATTGCTTACCTCAAAGCCTGTTAAAAGGTTGTTGAAGGCTTCATTCAGTCCGCCCTTGATGGACTGAGTCTTCTTCATCACCGCACCCATCACGGTGCGGTGTTCTTCAATGATGAGAGCACTTTGCAGTGCTTCCTCCATAGAATCCGGCGCCTCCGGATTAACTCCGGGCGCCGCCGTATCCTCCTCATCTGCTTGAGGAGCAGGGTCTTCGGACCCTCGAGCCGCGCTAGGCTCCGGGAAGGTATTCGGTGGGGCCCCGAATTGTTTGGGCCCCATGTCTTCGGTCTCCATGGGGGCCGTTTCCCCATGATCAGCGACCGCCGAGGTATTACCCTCAGCCGCCCAGTCTCCTGCCCCGCCCTCATCTCCTTAGGCGGAGAGAACCCGCTAGGACGACACTTCGGTGTCCCCGTCGATTACGGGCGATGGAGCCTGGACTGGCGGGTCACTCTATGTCTCCCCATGCGCCAGAGAGTTCCCCTCCGATGATGTAACGTCGGGGTTTACTCCGGGAGGGCTGTAGGTCAGCAGGAGACGAATACTAAGTAGGTATCATAAAAACTGAATAAACAAAGGTGAAATAGTCAATCCAGACAAACTTACGATTCGGGCAGGGTTTTCACCGTGGGCTTCACCACGAAGCTATGTTCGAACGAATCCGAACTATCTCCGAGCTTCAGCTTCCTCCGAGGCACGGTCGTGCCCACATCAGCGACGGCCTCCCTCTTCCTCCCCCTGCCTTGCGCAGGAGGCATTTCTTCTTCCTCCTCTTCCTCCTCATCATCTTCCTCCGCCTCGTCGGAGGAGAGAATGTGGAGGTCCTTGGGCTTCTTGCCCGTAGGACGGGGGCTGTCTCCGGCCCCCTTGCCCTTTGTCTTCTTGGGCTTCTTGGTCGGCGCCTTGTACAACGCCGGAACCAGCATCACTGTCAGTAGAGGCAGTGCTGGCTCTTCGGGCAAAGGCGCCGGACACTTAATCCGGGACGCCTTCTTCATCCAGCCCTGTATATCACGGAAAAATTCCAACTCCTATTATCATTAAATAAGGGAAAGGGTATGTATTCGGCAAGGTTCATTATTACCTCTGTGGCGGAAACTTCGGTTCTAAAGCCTGCATCCTCGTCCTCTTTGGGCCATTCCTTCTGGCTCTTGAAGAGGTGCTTCCAGATCTATTTGTGCATAGAGCCGAAGAGATGCTTCAGCGGCTTGTCTCCTACTGGATCGAACTCCCATAGGGAGAAATCCCGGCTTTGGCAAGGGAGAACAAGTCGGGTCAGCATCACCTGGACCACGGAGGAGAGCAGGTGCCCCTTGGAGATCACGTCGGACACACGACTCACAAGAGTCGTAACCTCAGTGTGCGATCCCCAGTCCAGACCCTTTTTGGTCCAGGAGGTTAGCCTCTCTGGGGGTCCGGATCTGAAAGCAGGCTCCGCCGCCCAGTTGGTGTAGCGGGGTTCGGTGATGTAGAACCACTCCTGCTGCCAGACCTTGTTCGTCTCCATGAACGATCCCTTGGACCGAGTTGCGTTCAGGAGCTTACTAATCATAGCGCCCCCACACTCCGCGTGTTCCACGTCCACCACCTTCGGCTTCACGTTAAAGGTCTTAAGCCACTGGCCGAAGTGTGGGGGGATGCGTAGAAAGGCGTCACACATCACTATGAAAGCGGATATGTGAAGGATTGAGTTCACGGCTAGATCGTCGAAATCTAGCCCGTAGAAGAACAAAAGACCTCGAACGAACGGGTGGAGTGGTGCTACTTCTCGAGCTTGCGTTGTATTCCCTCGAAGAGGAAAGGGTGATGCAGCACAGTAGCGTAAGTATTTTCCTCAGTTTTTGAGAACCAAGGTATCAATCCAGTAGGAGACCACGCACGAGTCCCTCGCACCGGCACAAACAAATAAGAACTTCGCAGCCAACGTGATAACGGGTTATCAATCCCTTTACGGTCACTTACGAAAGTGAGATCTGATAGAGATGGTAGTTTGATATTTTTGGTATTTTTTATATAAGAACAGAAAGTAAAAACGGAAAAGTAAAGTAGATTGTAGATTGATATGTTGACAATAGACCCGGGGGCCATAGGTTTCTCTAGCGGCTTCTCTGATGAAAGCAGAATTCTACGGTGGGTGAACGAAATACTGTCGAGCAATTGATAGAAAAGCGAATAATTATGAGACTATCTAGGCATGATCATTATATATAGGCATCACATCCGAGACAAGTAGACCGAAACGATTCTGCATCTACTACTATTACTCCACACATCGACCGCTATCCGGCATGCATCTAGAGTATTCAGTTCATAAGAACAGAGTAACGCCTTAAGCAAGATAACATGATGTAGAGGGATAAACTCAAATAACATGATATAAACCCCATCTTTTTATCCTCGATGGCAACAATACAATATGTGCCTTGCTGCCCCTATTGTCACTGGGAAAGGACACCACAAGATTGAACCCAAAGCCAAGCACTTCTCCCATTGCAAGAACTATAGATCTAGTAGGCCAAACCAAATCAATAATTCGAAGAGACTTGCAAGGATATTATAATCATACATAAAAGAGTTCAGAAACAAACCAAATATTTCTCATAGATAATCTTGATCATAAACCCACAGTTCATCGGATCTCGACAAACACACCGCAAAAAGAGATTACATGGAATAGATCTCCTCAAAGACTGATGAGAACTTGGTATTGAGATCCAAAGAGAGAGAAGAAGCCATCTAGGTACTAACTATGGACCCGAAGGTCTGTGGTAAACTACTCACAACTCATGGTGAGGCGATGATGATGATGTAGAAGCACTCCATGGTAGATCCCCATTCCGGCGGAGCTCCGGAACAGGCCCCAAGATGGGATCTCACGGGAACAAAAGGTTGTGGCGGTGGAACTAGGGTTTTCTCTCCTCTTTTGATGGTTTCGGGGTACGTAGGTATATATAGGAGGAAGGAGGGCACCGGGGCCAAACGTGGGGCCCACGAGGCAGGGGGGCGCGCCCCCAACCCTCGTGGACGCCATGTGAGCCCTATTCCGTGGTTCTCAAGTCTCCCGTGCATATTTTGCTCCAAAAATATCGCTCTCGAAGTTTTATTCTGTATGGACTCCGTTTGATATTCCTTTTCTGTAAAACCCTGAAATAGGCAAAAAAACAACAATCTAGACTGGGCCTTTGGGTTAATAGGTTATTCCCAAAAATAATATAAAAGTGTATAACAAAGCCCATTAAACATCCAAAACATCATAAATAATAGCATGGAACAATAAAAAATTATAGATACGTTGGAGACGTATCAAGCATCCCCAAGCTTAATTCCTGCTCGTCCTCGAGTAGGTAAATGATAAAAACGGAATTTTTGATGTGGAATGCTAACCAACATAATTTTCAATGTAGTTCTCTTTATTGTGGCATGAATGTTCAGATCTGGAAGATTCAAGACAAAAGTCTATATTGACATAAGAAATAATAATACTTCAAGCATACTAACAAAGCAATCATGTCTTCTCAAAATACTATGGCTAAAGAAAGTTATCCCTACAAAATCATATAGTCTGGCTATGCTCCATCTTCATCACACAAAATATTCATATCATGCACAACCCCGGTTTCAGCCAAGCACTTGTTTTCATACTCTATTCTTTCAAACCTTTCAACTTTCACACGATACATGAGCGTGAGCCATGGATATAGCACTATGTGGAATAGAGTGGTGGTTGTGGAGAAGATAAAAATGAGGGAGATAGTTTCACATCGACTAGGCGTATCAACGGGCTATGGAGATGCCCATCAATAGATATCGATGTGAGTGAGTAGGGATTGACATTCAACAGATGCACTAGAGCTAAATATGTATGAAAGCTCAACAAAAGAAACTAAGTGGGTGTGCATCCAACTTGCTTGCTCATGAAGACCTAGGGCATTTGAGGAAGCCCATCGTTGGAATATACAAGCCAAGTTCTATAATGAAAATTCCCACTAGCATATGAAAGTGACTAAACATGAGACTCTCTATCATGAAGAACATGGTGCTACTTTGAAGCACAAGTGTGGAAAAAGATAGTAGCAATTGTCCCTTGTTTTTCTTTTGGAGGGGCCTTTTCTTTTGTTTGGCCTTTCCTCACATGGGGAAATGCTCTAATAATGATGATCATCACACTTATATTGATTTACAACTCGATACTAGAACAAAGTATGACTCTATATGAATGCCTCCGGCGGTGTATCGGGATGTGCAATGAATCAAGAGCGACATGTATGAAAAATTATGCATGGTGGCTTTGCCACAAATACGGTGTCAACTACATGATCATGCATGGCGATATGACAATATGAAGCGTGTCATATGAACGGAACGGTGGAAAGTTGCATGGCAATATATCTCGGAATGGCTATGGAAATGCCATGATAGGTAGGTATGGTGGCTGTTTTGAGCAAGATATATGGTGGCTGTTTTGAGGAAGGTATATAGTGGGTGTATGGTACCGGCGAAAGTTGCGCGGTACAAGAGAGGCTAGCAATGATGGAAGGGTGAGAGTGCGTATAATCCATGGACTCAACATTAGTCATAAGAACTCATATACTTATTGCAAAAATTTACGAGTCATCAAAACAAAACAATCAGCGCATGCTCCTAGGGGGGAGGTTGGTAGGAGTTAACCATCGCGCGCCCCCGACCTCCACACAAAGGATGACACTCTACAAATACCTTATGCTCTAACTTCGTCACATAACGGTTCACCATAAGTGCATGCTACATGAATCACTAACTTTAACACAATTATTTCTCAATTTCATAATAACTCCACTAGCATGAATCTAATATCACTATCCACGTATCTCAAAACAATTATCAAGCATCCAACTTCTCATCATATTCAAGCACTTTATATGAAAGTTTTTACTACATTCATCTTGGATGCCTATCATGTGAAGGCTAGTTTTATAGCCAAAGTACATTACCATGTTGTTCTAATAGACTCTCAAAAGGATATAAGTGATGCATGAGAGATCACCAATTTCTTCAAAATAAAATCACCACCGTGCTCTAAAAGATATAAGTGAAGCACTAGAGCAAACTATTTAACTCAAAAGATATAAGTGAAGCACATAGAGTGTTCTAACAATTCCTAAGCCATATTTATCTCTCTCAAAAAGGTGTGTCCAACAAGGATGATTGTGGCAAAATAACAAGCAAAGACTCAAATAATACATGACGCTCCAAGTAAAACACATATCATGTGGTGAATAAAAATATAGTCCCGAGTATAGTTACCGATAGATGAAGACGAAAGAGGGGATGCCTTCCCGGGGCATCCCCATGCTTAGGCTTTTGGTTGTCCTTGAATTTTACCTTGGGGTGCCTTGGGCATCCCCAAGCTTATGCTCTCGCCACTCTTAGTTCCATAGTCCATCAAACCAATACTCAAAACTTGAAAACTTCACAACACAAAACTTAGACAAAAATCTCGTGAGCTCCGTTAGTATAAGAAAACAAACCACCACTCAAAGGTACTGTAATGAACTCATTCTTTGTTTATATTGGTGTTCAACCTACTGTATTCCAACTTCTCTATGATTCATATCCTCCAATACTACTCATGGATTCATCAAAATAAGCAAACAACACATGGAAAACAGAATCTGTCAAAAACAGAACAGTCTGTAGTAATCTGTAACTTTCGCATACGTCTGTAACTCCAAAAAAATTGAAATAACTTGGTAAACGTGGGGAATTTGTCTATTAATAATCTACAAAAATAATCAACTAAATAGCACGCTCCAGTAAAATCTGGTGACTATTCTAGCGAGCGCTAACGATTCTATTTTTCACAGTAAGATCATATAAACTTCACACAAGTCTTCCCAAAGGTTCTACTTGGCACAAACACTAATTAAAACACAAAACCACATCTAAACAGAATCTAGATGCAATATTTATTCCTAAGCATAAGCAAAAACAAGAAATATAAAATTGGGCTGCCTCCCAACAAGCGCTATCGTTTAACGCCCCTAGCTAGGCACGATACATGGATAGATCTATGTATTGCCATCTTTGGAAGGCAATCCATATGTGGCTCTCATAATAGATTCATAAGGTAATGTAATTTTCTTTCTAGGAAAGTGTTCCATGCCTTTCCTTAACGGAAATTGGAATCTAATATTTCCTTCCTTCATATCAATAATTGCACCAACCGTTCTAAGGAAAGGTCTACCAAGAATAATAGGGCATGAAGGACTGCAATCTATATCAAGAACAATGAAATCTACGGGCACATAATTCCTATTGGCTACAATAAGAACATCATTAATCCTTCCCATAGGTTTCTTAATAGTGGAATTCGCAAGATGCAAATTTAAAGAACAATCATCAAGCTCATGGAAACCTAACAAATCACACAAAGTTTTTGGGATAATGGAGACACTTGCACCCAAATCACACAAAGCAAAGCATTCATGATCTTTAATTTTAATTTTAATAGTAGGTTCCCACTCATCATAAAGCTTTCTAGGGATAGAAACTTCCAATTCAAGTTTTTCTTCATAAGATTGCATCAAAGCATCAACTATGTGTTTGGTAAAAGCTTTATTTTGACTATAAGCATGCAGAGAGTTTAGTACGGATTGCAACAAGGAAATACAATCAATCAAAGAGCAATTATCATAATTGAATCCTTTTAAATCCAAAGTAGTGGGTTCATCACTATTCAAAGTTTTAATCTCTTCACTCCCACTTTTAACAATTTTAGCATCAAGATCTAAAAGCTCCGAATGATTGGGACACCTTTTAATTAAAGTAGTCTCATCTCCAATCCCATCTTTATCAAGATTCATACTAGAAAACAAGGGTCTAATAGGAGACACATCAATAACTTTCAGATCTTCATGTTTATTTTCATGATAACTAGAAGAACACACTTTTATATAACTCTCTTTTTTAGCACGCATCCTAGCGGTTCTTTCTTTGCATTCATCAATGGAAATTCTCATGGCTTTGAGAGACTCATTCATACCATGCCTAGGTGGAATAGATCTAAGTTTCAAAGAATCAACATCAAGAGTAATTCTATCCACACTTCTAGCCAATTCATCAATCTTAAGCAATTTTTCTTCAAGCAAAGCATTGAAATTCTTTTGTGAATTCATAAACTCCTTAACACTAGTTTCAAATTTAGAAGGCATCTTTCCATAAGAGTTATTGTAGAAATTACCATAATTATTAGAGGAATTACTAGGAAAAGGCCTAGGATTAAAGTTTCCTCTATAAGCATTGTTACCAAAATTATTCCTACCAACAAAATTCACATCCAAAGATTCATTATTATTTTCAATCAATGTGGATAAAGGCATATCATTAGGATCAGAAGAAGCACTCTTAGCAGCAAATAATTTCATAAGTTCATCCATCTTTCCACTCAAAACACTAATATCTTCAATAGCATGTACTTTTTTACTAGTAGATCTTTCGGTGTGCCATTGAGAATAATTAACCATAATGTTATCTAGGAGTTTGGTAGCTTCTCCTAAAGTAGTTTCCATGAAAGTGACTCGTGCGGCCGAATCTAAAAGATTTCTAGAAGCAAAATTCAAGCCAGCATAGAAGTTTTGAATAATCATCCATAGGTTCAAACCATGTGTAGGGCAATTATGTATCATTAATTTCTTTCTCTCCCAAGCTTGTGCAACATGCTCATGATCTAGCTGCTTAAAATTCATAATATCTTTTCTAAGAGAGATGATCTTAGCAGGAGGGAAATACTTAGAGATAAAAGCATCTTTGCACTTATTCCACGAATCAATACTATTTCTAGGCAAAGAGGAAAACCAAGTTTTAGCACGATCTCTAAGTGAAAACGGAAATAACTTCAATTTAACAATATCATTATCCGTATCCCTCTTCTTTTGCATATCACACAAATCAACAAAGTTTTTTAGATGGGTAGCGGCATCTTCACTAGGAAGGCCGGAAAATTGATCTTTCATGACAAGATTCAACAGAGCAGCATTGATCTCACAAGATTCAGCATCGGTAATAGGAGAAATTGGAGTGCTAATAAAATCATTATTGTTGGTATTGGAGAAGTCACACAATTTAGTATTGTTCTGAGCCATAGTGACAAGCAAGCAATCCAACACACAAGCAAACAAGAAGCAAGCGAACGGTAAACACACGGCAAAAGAAGGAAAAATAAAACGACAAGGATGAAGTGGGGGAGAGGAAAATGAGAGGCAAAAATGTAATGCGAAGGATAAGGGTTTGTGATAGGTACTTGGTATATGACTTTTGCGTAAGCGTCCCCGGCAACGGCGCCAGAAATTCTTCTTGCTACTTCTCGAGCTTGCGTTGTATTTTCTCGAAGAGGAAAGGGTGATGCAGCACAGTAGCGTAAGTATTTCCCTCGGTTTTTGAGAACCAAGGTATCAATCCAGTAGGAGACCACGCGCGAGTCCCTCGCACCTGCACAAACAAATAAGAACTTCGCAGCCAACGCGATAAGGGGTTGTCAATCCCTTTACGGTCACTTACGAAAGTGAGATCTGATAGAGATGATAGTTTGATATTTTTGGTATTTTTGATATAAGAATAGAAAGTAAAAACGGAAAAGTAAAGTAGATTGTACATTGATATGTTGAGAATAGACCCCGGGGCCATAGGTTTCAATAGTGGCTTCTCTCACGATAGTAGAATTCTACGGTGGGTGAACGGATTACTGTCGAGCAATTGATAGAAAAACGAATAATTATGAGACTATCTAGGCATGATCATTATATATAGGCATCACGTCTGAGACAAGTAGACCAAAACGATTCTGCATCTACTACTATTACTCCACACATCGACCGCTATCCAGCATGCATCTAGAGTATTAAGTTCATAAGAACAGAGTAACGCCTTAAGCAAGATGACATGATGTAGAGGGGTAAACTCAAATAACCTGATATAAAACCCATCTTTTTATCCTCGATGGCAACAATACAATACGTGCCTTGCTTCCCCTATTGTCACTGGGAAACGACACCGCAAGATTGAACCCAAAGCCAAGCACTTCTCCCATTGCAAGAACTATATATCTAGTAGGCCAAACCAAATCAATAATTCGAAGAGACTTGCAAGGATATTATAATCATACATAAAAGAGTTCAGAAAAGAACCAAATATTTTTCATAGATAATCTTGATCATAAACCCACAATTCATCGGATCTCGACAAACACACCGCAAAAAGAGATTACATCGAATAGATCTCCTTGAAGACCGAGGAGAACTTGGTATTGAGATCCAAAGAGAGAGAAGAATCCATCTAGGTACTAACTATGGACCCAAAGGTCTGTGGTAAACTACTCACAACTCAAGGTGAGACGATGATGATGATGTAGAAGCACTCCGTGGTAGATCCCCCCTCCGGCGGAGCTCCGGAACAGGCCCCAAGATGGGATCTCTTGGGAACAGAAGGTTGCGGCGGTGGAACCTGGGTTTTCTCTCCTCTTCTGATGGTTTTGGGGTACGTAGGTATATATTGGAGGAAGGAGGGCACTGGGGGCCAGACGTGGGGCCCACGAGGCAGGGGGGCGCGCCCTGTAGGGGGGGGGGCTTCCCCCACCCTCGTGGACGCCACGTCAGCCCTATTCCGTGGTTCTCAAGTCTCCCGTGCATATTTTGCTCCAAAAATATCGCTCCCGAAGTTTCATTCCGTTTGGACTCCGTTTGATATTCGTTTTCTGTAAAACCCTGGAATAGGCAAAAATCAGCAATCTGAACTGAGCCTTTGGGTTAATAGGTTAGTCCCAAAAATAATATAAAAGTGTATAACAAAGCCCATTAAACATCCAAAACATCATAAATAATAACATGGAACAATAAAAAATTATAGATACGTTGGAGACGTATCAAGTGGAAACTCTAGCCCCCTAACAAAATGAGAGGTGAAAACTACCCTCTCGCCCGCCTTAGGAACGGGAGTCACCTGGACCTTAGGGGGGGACTCGGTGTGCGATGTCGCTGGCGAGATACCCCGCGCTCCGTAGATCCTCCACGGTTATTTTGGTGGCCGTGGAAGCCTCTCACTTGCCTCTGGCACCGGATCCAACCATTGCTGGGAAGGGGAGTAGTGGTTGAGGAACGAGGAGTTGTGGGCGCAGGAGATGAGAGTACAGGGGCAAGGGAGATTGGAGAGCTCGAGCTTGAGGAAGGCGTGGGGCTGATGAAAGGAATTGGAGTCCTTTTATAATGCTGCGAATACAGAGCGTCCCCCACCTTAGCCATAAAACTCACCGGTTCCCAAAGCGGTCGTGCATAATGCACGGCGTGGGTGCTCATGTCACAATGATAAGAATCCCACAATAAGCGGGCACGATCTCTATTCCGACGGGACGTGTCAATGAAGATATGCCTCGAAACGTGAAACTATGAACAAATAAAACGGTTCGATGTGTTAGTGGGTTGGACGCGACGCTTCACCCAAAAGTTGTTAGTAGAGACACATTATTTATTTTCTTTAAAAAAGCCTTGCCTTCGAGGCTAAGGGTTGGACTAATCTTGTAGAGCCGAACATAGTCCATCAATTTGCAGAAGGTATATTCGGAGGAGGAATCCGCCTTGCAATGCCGAAGACAATACGGAAGCCGAACTCGTCCTCATCGAAGACAGGTTCAGGGGTGTAATGCTCAGTATGAGATTATACCTCCTACGTGTCGAGGCACGACTTAAAGGTATAAAATCATACTAGAATGATCTCAAGTATGGTATCTTTGCACGACTCATGTAAAAATAGGGATGAAATTGCAAAAGAGTAGTTGGCTTACATTCGCCACGTCACACAATACATTACATAATCAATCATCATCCAAATAACATCACAGTCCGACTACGGACGAAGATCCAAATGAAAGATACCAAATCTTTAAAGCCACAAGGTCCGAATCGCCCCTAGTAGAAGCCACTACTGATCATCGGGATAGTGCACATAGTATCGCTCACGTTCTTCATCGAACTCCCAGTACAACTCTGTGCCGTCACCTGTGTAGTTCACCATAGTACGTGCATCTGGTGTTGTGTAGAATATGTGAGCCACGGAGGACTCAACAATTCCGTTCCCGGGTAGCAAAACTATCTAAGCCTTGGGTGTGGAACAAGGGTGAAGAATAAAGGTTGCAGCTGCACTAGCACTAGCTTACGTGTTTAGAGCGAGAAGAGAAGTGCCACGAGCATCAAAGTGATCACGAAGTGATCCTATCTAAGCACATCAATCAGAACCCCACCGTGTTCACTTCCCGAACCCCTTTCGGAAAATGACCGTCACGGTTACTCACGCTGGTAGTGTGTTCTGAACATGGTGTCAAGTTTTCTACAACCGGATATTAACAATTTCCCATCTGCCACATAACCGCGGGCACGACTTTCGAAAGATCAAACCCTGCAGGGGTGTCCCAACTTAGCCCATCACAAGCTCACGATCTGCGGAATCGCAACTCCAGGGTGGGAAGGCCCGAGTATTCTCGGAATCCCATGCTCAAGATATTCCGACATAGGTAAAACTAATCGAGCAAATCCTCCCGGCGTGCCGACACCCTGATAGTAGCCGCGCGTATCTCGTCTCAGGCCACGACCGGATGGGCGATTCTACAGGTTTTTACCAGCCCTTGAGTTTCCTCGAGGTGGCCCCGCAGACTCCCCAGTTTGGACCAACACTCATGTGGAGCACTGGCCCGGGTTGTTGATTAAGAAGAGGGTTTATAACTCCCTATGCAAGTTTTAGTTGTTTAGGCAAATGTAGAACCAATGTTGGGACTTGCTAGAAAAGCTTTAGCGCTAAGCGGGTTATCGAGGGGGTCCCATAACCCCAACCGTGTGAGGAACGCAAAATCAAGGAACATAACACCGGTTTATACGGTTCCTAGGGTGGCATGAGTGGAACAAAACACCAAGCAAGAGGCTTAGCCTTCCACCCATTACCAATATATAGATGAATTAGTTTAAGAGTTTATATAGTGTGATATCCCAACAATAACTTCAACATGAAGCAAGAATCTTCAAATCTTCTCCTGCAACTAGCAATGCTATAAGAGGGGCTGAGCGAAGCTTACGTAGCCAAACAAAGGTTTGCTAGGTTGGGT
The DNA here is from genome assembly GCA_902687465.1 of Secale cereale. Lineage (NCBI taxonomy): Eukaryota > Viridiplantae > Streptophyta > Magnoliopsida > Poales > Poaceae > Secale > Secale cereale. The sequence continues at coordinate 437,707,377 of LR738710.1, read as the reverse complement.
GGTTAGACAGGTTCATGGTTACAATAGGAGGCTAACAAACAAACATGGGCATCGAGGCAATGAGCTAAAGACCGAGACATCTAGCAATAGGCAAAGATAGTAATGATATCTGGGTCAGGTCATCTTGCCTGTCGAGTCGTCGATGGGATCGTAAGACGGCTCCTCGTACTCAACCTCGGTAGGAACCTCGCACTCGGTCTCGGCTTCCGGCTCTACTCAACACAAGAACACAACATGGCACGATATCAAACAAGGTGCAATGCACAATCAACATGATGCAAGTATGATGCATTTCATGGCAAGGGATGAAGCACACACGAACAGCACAAAACAACAAGTTTAAATGAGGCCGGAATCAACATATCTCAAAACCGGTAAGTCCTCATATGCATGTTTTGAAATTGGTCCAGATCTGAACAAACCTTAAGTTAAAGTTGTTTAACAGCAAGTTAACATGCACCATGATGATCTACACGAAATTCTAGTCAAGTTTCATATAAAGTTTGTTTAATTCGGAGCTACGGTCTAGAAGATATGAGCAAAACAAGACAAGCATGGCAACGGTGCAAGATGCACCCAAACATCAAGCAAACACACTCCAAACATGTAAACAACATGATATTATGATTCTACACGCAAAATCAAACAAGTTTCATATAGGGCACTGCCGACTCCACTGCCGAGTGTGATCTGATGTGTTTCCTGGACGCCTTCTCGGGCTATCACCAAATCAAGATGGTGGTACAAGATGTTGAGAAGACGGCCTTCCTAACCCCGTGCGGGGTATATTGCTACACTTGTATACCTTTTGGGTTGCGCAATGCAGGAGCAACTCTCCAGCGGTTGATGCACATAGCACCGGGGGAGCAGCTCGGGAGGAACACAGAAGCATACATCGATGACATAGTGGTGAAATCTCGGGAGGCAAGAACTTTCATTGACGACTTGGAGGAGACCTTCGCCAGCCTGCGCAAAGTGGACCTGCGGCTCAACCTGGAAAAATGTCTGTTCGATGTTCCATCAGGCAAGCTGCTCGGTTTCCTAGTGTCGCACAGAGGGATCGAAGCTAACCCCAAGAAGGTAAAGTCCGTAGAAAAAATGAGTCCGCCGAAGACCCTCAAGGAGATGCAGAAGTTAACAGGCTGCGTGACGTCGCTCAGGCATTTTATCTCCAACCTAGGGGAACTCGCCCTCCCTTTCTCCAAGATGATGAAAAGCAAAGGCTCGTTCGAGTGGACTCCAGAGGCTGACTCAGCTTCCGAAGACCTTAAGAGATACCTCACCAGCCCTCCGGTGATGGTAGCGCCGCGCCTCCATGAACCCTTGGTGCTCTATCTGGCCACCACACCGCAGTCCAGGAGGAGCGTTCGACCAAGGGCCCGCAGAAATGAAGCACCTCGCACCCCTGGGCACCACGAGCTCAGGGCAATGCTCCCGAGGCCACGACCCCCCCACCAATCAACGGCGCTCCTCGGGCCCTGGCCGACTTTCAAGACAGCAAGGCTCTCGAGGGTGGTGCTCCTCAGGCCTCGGCCACCTTGGCGGACGACAAGGTTCCCGAGGACCCTCTGCCTCAGGAATTGCAGGACTCCACTAGCGCCTCCGCCCTCGTCGAGCACCCGGTGTACTTTGTCAGCACAGTGCTGCGGGACGCACGAGCACGCTACCCCATGGTGCAGAAGCTCCTGCTAGCGCTCCTCGTCGCCTCTCGGAAGCTGCGCCACTACTTCCAAGGTCATCCAATCAAGGTCATCTCAGTTTACCCTTGGGAAAGGGTACTCCAGAGCCCTAATGCAGTGGGAAGAGTCGCTGAATGGAACATTGAGCTACAAGCGTTCGAGTTGGAGTTCAGCACGACCTGGATCATCAAGGGAGCGGCCCTCGCCGACTTTGTGACAGAATGGACTGAAGCCCCCGACGAAGAAGTGGGCGAGGATCACCTCTCGCCCCTGGAGATGAAGCACCGGATGGCTGGGTCATGTACTTCAAGGGTGTCTTCACGCGTCAGGGCGCGGGGGCTGGAGTAGTGCTCATTTCGCCCACCAAGGACAAGCTCTACTACGCCGTGCAACTATGCTTCCAGAATGGTGAAAAGGTCTTCAACAACATCATAGAGTACGAGGGCCTGATTGCTGGCCTCAAGGCCGCGGCAGCGCTAGGGGTGAGGCACCTTATCATCAAGGGCGACTCCCTGCTCCTCGTCAACTTCTCCAACAGGGTGTACACACCAAAGGACGAGCACATGGAAGCATTCCCCGAGGAGGTATGTAAAATTGAAAAACGATTCTTGGGCTTGGAATTACAGCATGTACCACGTGGTACGAACAAGGAGGAGGACAACATCGCCAAGAGGGCGTCTCGGCTCTTGCTTCAGGAGCGTGGCATCTTTGAAGAACGGCTTTTCAGGCCATCAGCAGCCCCACCCACTGTCGGGCTGGTGTCGCCTCAGGAGGAGCTTCCCCCAGCACCCACCTCAGGCGCCCCGGCTTGCGACCAGACCTCAGGGGCCCGCCTACTCCTTGCGTTGGAACCTTAGGAGGGGTGTTGGACTGAGGAATTCAAGGCGTACCTGCTCCAAGGAACCCTGTCGGAGAAAGAGGAAGACGCAGAGCGTGTGGTCCGGCAGGCCACCGCGTACAACATTCACGATGGTGAGCTCTACCGAAGACGGCCAAACAATGTCTCTCTGCGATGCATCTCCAAGGATCAGGGGTGCAGGCTGTTGACCGACATACATGCCGGGGACTGCGGGCATCACTCCTCCTCATGCACCCTCATGGCAAAGCATTCCGCAGCGGATTCTACTGGCCCACAACACTCAACGACGCCACCGAACTAGTAAGGTCCTATGAAGCCTGTCAATTCCATGCAAAGTAGATCCACCAGCCCGCACAGGGAGTTCAGACCATCCCGCTATCCTGGCCGTTTGCGGTCTGGGGGCTGGACATCCTGGGTCCGTTCCCTCGAGCGCCTGAGGGCTACCGCTACCTCTATTGACAAATTCACCAAGTGGGCGGAGGTAGAGGCCGTCTGCACCATCTCGGCCGGCTCGGCGGTCAAGTTCATCAATGGCCTCATGATCCGTTTCGAGGTTCCGAATCGTATCATCACCGACAATGGCTCGCAGTTCACCATTAATCTCTTCAAAACATATTGTGCTAACCTTGGAACGCAGATATGCTACGCTTCGGTAGCACACCCACGCAGCAATGGCCAGGCCGAGCGCGCCAACGCGGAGGCGCTGAGAGGCCTCAAGGCAAGGACCTTAAAGATGAAGCTCGAGGCTTGTGGCAGGGGCTGGCTTGACAAGCTCCAATCCGTGTTGTAGTCCATCCGCACCATCGCGAGCAAGTCTACGGGCGAGAGTCCATTCTTCCACGTCTAAGGAGCTGAAGCGGTTCTCCCTCACATGGTCAGGCATCGCTCCGCGTGGGTCTTCGCATTTGACAAGGCACGCAGGACGTCTCGCGGGGGATGGACCTCATGCTGGGGGAGGAGCATCGTCGCCAAGCCTCGCTCCGTGCAGCGAGGTACCAGCAGGCGCTGCGGCGGTACCACTGCCACAACATCCGCTCCAGGACGCTCAAGGTGGGCGATCTCGTCCTGAGGCGTGTGCTCTCTAGGGAAGGGCTGCATAAGCTCTCGCCCATGTGGGAGGGCCCGTTCAGGATCGCCCGTGTCTCCAGGCCTGGCGCCGCGCACCTGGAGACGCAGGACGGGATCCCCATCCAGAATACTTGGAACATCCAGCACCTCCGAAAGTTCTACCCATGAAGCAAGGCCCCGTGCCTGTGAAGGTCTCCTCTCATGACACTCTCACGTAATAATGAGTTGGGGATGTACATGCCCCGGAGTCTCCTGAGTTCCGCCCTTGGGCGTCACGGGGGCTCCCACCCACGTCTTAGTGGTAGCACTTAGCTCCGCGCTGGTGACAAGACGAAGGCTAGTTTAGCTTCCGTACACGGCTGTTCTTTTGCTCGCTTTTTGTAGCTGGTTTGTTTTTCCTGGAATGAAATTTGGTGGTTTCATGCTTTTCGTTCTCAAAGGTTTGAATTCCCCTTCTTTTTATTTGCTTTTCCACCCTTGCCCCAGAGAGAGTGGCAGTTGCCCGTCGCTCCTCCTCGCGCATCCCGCGTGCGGGGGCTAGGTAGGTGTGTACGCTTGGGCTAGCCCACAACCACACCTCGCCGAAGCCTGGGTGCCCCAGGGCCTCGACGTATTTGATCCTCGCGAGACACACTCAAACGAGCTCGTGGCCGTGCACACTCTCTTTAAGTTCGTGCCTCCGAGTATCACGATGAAGTGCACCAGCCACGGCTAACCTACGCTCGAGAGAAGTGCGAGGAGGGATGAGACGCCTCATGAGGTTCCCTAGCTCCATAGCTACACAACGTCTCTGGAGGTTCAATGGCTCCGGAGCCATCAAGAAGGAAGCCTCGGGAGAATACCCCCGGGAGGCGCGCCCTCGTGACATGGGAATCTACCACGAGCAAGAAGGATGAAGGAGGAACGAGCAGCAAGGAGATGGAGATGAGCAGAGGTGGCTCCGCCCCCCTCATTTATAGCAAGAGGGAGCCAACCACCAGCCTCCACAATTGCAGGTAATGATGATCTTTTTCTACATGCAGTAGGCTCTAGTCAAGTTGAACGGTTGCCAAGGCAGCGTGGGGAAGTAGAGATGCCCACGTCCCATCTAGGCACCTTGAGTCAATCAGGTCCGCAAGTGGTTCGGGCCCGTGGCACTTTGCCCTTGCCCTTTGGCTTCACCTTGAAGCCAAGTCCGAGTACGCCTTGGGCCCGGGGGCTACTATCGGCATTCTGGGAACTAGGGTACCCAGACTTGCCTGCCTGCAGCTCATGACGTGGCTCCTTCACTGGCCTAGTACAGCCCATCTTCAGCATCAGCACTCAAGACCTTCGCGAGGGGCCAAGCCTCGCAAGGCGGACGACACCAAGACGTTCGAAAGGAGCAGTCTCACTAGGCTGGCTCCTGAGGAGCGGAGACCTATGCAGGCCCTCACCTCGTGAGGTTCAGATGACGCAAGCCATGACGACCAAGGCCAGGTGGTCACCAGTGGGCGCAGTACAACTGGTTTCCTCTTTGGTGCTAAAGAGGCAAACGCAGGCGCGGAGTCCCGAGGAATCAACCAAAGGTTTTGCATTTCCAGGCAAAAAGACTAGGATCGCCAGGACGACAGGATGGAGGTCACTACCGAGCCCACCGTGGCGTCAGGGTCAGAAGCTTTGTAGGCGAAGACCACCTTTCATCGGGATCAGATGTACTAGCTGTCTCCCTTCAAATTTGGCCGTTGTGGGATCCCTTCCCGCCCACATTTTGGGGGAAGAGGACCAAGGCCGCCATAAATATAGCTTAGCCACCACCATAGTAGAGGGGATCGATCGGATGAACCAGCTCCCTCAGACTCGAGAACACACCTCATGAGGTTGTTCCACCACTATACTAGTTCATCTTCAGCCCACCTCGAGGCAATCCACCACAAAGCAGGAATAGGGTATTACACCATGAGGTGGCCCGAACCTGGGTAAACTACTTTGTCCCATTTCCTCCCTGTTCATCGAGTTAGATCGTGGAGATGGCAAGTAGGCAGATAGGGGAAGTTGAGTTCTTTGTACGCACCCCCAGTGTTCAATCTACCAAGGGTTTTGCAGAGCCTTGAATTCGACACATTATAGTGGGACCGGCTCATGAGCACGTACTATTCCACTTCACTTACTGGTGGGTTCCATGTCTGCTCTCTCTCTCCTCCCCTGCTCGCACACCTCCCGATCAGCCGCCGAGCGGTCTGCTAGCACGCCTCCCATCGACTCACACACTTGCTAGTACGGCACCTGCCGATGAGTTGCGGGACTCGTGGCGGCATGTATGTCTAACGCCCATGGTTTGAATAGTGTAACCGTTTGCGTTAACGTCACATGTCTTTGTTCCAAAATACCTTGGCTCTTCTTTGTGCATCTTTTCATAAGCAGCTTCTCTCAATTTGAACAAAAAAACGACAGACTTTTACTCCCATATCATGTGACCATGCTCAGTTTCATGAATTTCAGGTTAGTTTTGGATTTTCTGAAACTTAAAATCTAGGATTCCACGCAATATCATAACCTGCATCATGAAATAAATTTTCAAGCGATACAACTTTACTGTTGTAGATGTTAATATTTCTTAAGAAATGATTTGGTCAAACATTTTGCTTAGTTAGACTTCAGACAAGTTATATATGCAGAGTAAAAAGATAATCTCTCTGTACCAGTGCATTGCCTGATATAATAACTCTAGTAGGCACGAACAATGCACGAACAAAATCAACAAACGGACTCTGTGCTCATCCTGGTGTAGTACTATTAGTACATGCAATGGAGTTGATGGGTGACCTTGGGTTGCGGCGACCAAGGGAATTGGACCATGCTCGACACGGTAGGTATCGTGGGCTAGTTACTAAAGCATCCGTCCATTGTTCATTGGTTCTCATCATGGACCGGGGACATGACGGGAATTTCCTACGGCTGGAATTCTAGCCGCCAGATATTTTGACTCGAAACGCGGAGGCTCGAGTGGAGGCGCGAAGTTTAATATCATAGTTCTTTTGATTGGGGTTGGCTAATGTGTGTACCACGCACGCCACCAGCAGGACACGACCCCGGGTCTGGCTGGTACGCCGTCGGGTGCTACCATTCGAGAATGCGAAAGGAATATTTTTTAAAATTGCCGAACGAATCTTTATGTATTACTATTATTACAAGTCTACAATGTCCGTATTTTCCTTGCAAGTAACTGGCCATTACAAAAGGCACGGTAATTGATTTATGACGAGTTCTTGAATTAGAGTGAGTTTGTGATATAGTGATCTCAACGTGGATGTTTGACCAATCATGCATGACACGAATTCAAAAATAAAATGTAAGCCATGCATGGTTCTCAATTCATTATTTAAAATGCAAAATAAATTGAAACATGAATATTAAGTCTAGTACTATGTACGTGCAAATTTGTGTTTAGCTCTCTCCATCGACAACCCCCTCCCCCCACACATACTTCATGTATCGATCGATCTTCATTTCTTTGTTAATAGAGCTATTGGTATCCAACACACGCGCCCTCATTATTTCACTTCACGTTTCGATCTCCATTTATGTCACACCCGCCCTCACACTCTCAACAAATGTATTTATGACACACAACCTCGCCGTGCCCTCTATGACAAACCCTCCCTCTATCTCTCAAGACACGTACCTTGACTTTGTAAAACACCTTCACTGTGCGTGCACACACAAAGTCTATTGATGTCTACTACACAACCTTCTGGTTGTAGACTCGTGTTGGGCCTCCAAGCACATAGTTTTGTAGGATATTAGCAATTTTCCCTCAAGTGGATGACCGAAGGTTTATCAATCCATGGACGGCGTAGGATGAAGATGGTCTCTCTCAAACAACCCTCCAACCAAATAACAAAGAGTCTCTTGTGTCCCCCAACACATCCAATACAATGGTAAATTGTATAGATGCACTAGTTTGGCGAAGAGATAGTGATACAAGTGTAATATGGATGGTAGATATAGGTTTTTGCAATATGAAAATATAAAAACAGCAAGGTAACTAACGATAAAAGTGAGCACGAACGGTATTGCAATGCTTAGAAAGGCCTAGGGTTCATACTTTCACTAGTGCAAGTTCTCTCAACAATGATAAAATAATTAGATCATATAACAATCCCTCAATGTGCAACAAAGAGTCACTCCAAAGTCACTAATTGTGGAGAACAAATGAAGAGATTATTGTAGGGTACGAAACCACCTCAAAGTCATTTTTTTTCTGACCGATCTATTGGGCTATTCCTATAAGTGTCACAAACAGCCCTAGAGCTCGTACTAAAATAACACCTTAAGACACACATCAACCAAAATCCTAATGTCACCTAGATACTCCAATGTCACCACAAGTATCCGCGGGTTTGATTATACGATATGCATCACACAATCTCAGATTCATCTATTCATACCAACACAAAGAACTTCAAAGAGTGCCCAAAGTTTCTACCGGAGAGTCAAGACGAAAACGTGTGCCCACCCCTATGCATAAGTTCACAAGGTCACTGAACTCGCAAGTTGATCACCAAAACATACATCTAGTGGATCACGTGAATATCCCATTGTCACCACAGATAAGCACATACAAGACATACATCAAGTGTTGTCAAGTCCTTAAAGACTCAATCCGATAAGATAACTTCAAAGGGAAAACTCAATCCATTATAAGAAGGTAGAGGGGGAGAAACATCATAAGATCCAACTATAATAGCAAAGCTCGCGGTACATCAAGATCGTGCCAAATCAAGAACACGAGAGAGAGAGAGGGAGAGAGAGTGAGAGAGAGAGAGAGAGAGAGAGAGAGAGA